>QRDG01001717.1:0-442917 GCA_012064385.1 Puccinellia tenuiflora | reverse complement strand
AGCCTTCGTGGTCTCTCTCCATGCGCTGGCCGGCATCCGCGACGAGCGGACTATGCTTCTGCCGGTGATGATTCACGACGAGCGCCTGGTGGCCCTACTAGAACGGGCTCCACACATAACTTCCTGTCCGCGGCCACTATGCGCCGCTTAGCCCTCCAGCCGACGGGCGGGGATCATCTCCGAGTCACGGTGGCCAACGGCGACAGCCTTCGGTGCCATGGACTGGCGCAACACGTGCCTCTCACCGTCGGCGACGAGCACTTCACCATCACGTGCGCCGGCATCGACTTGGGCTGCTTCGACTTCATCCTCGGCATCGACTTCTTGCGGACCCTCAGCCCCATTCTTTGGGACTTCGACTCCCTGACGATGACCTTCTGGCGCCAGGGCCGCCGCGTCCGGTGGGAGGGCATTGGGGGTACCGCCCCGGCACCGCAGCTCCAGCTCGCCACGACCGACGAGGCCGAGCACCCTCTTTTGACCCACCTCCTACAGCAGCACGGAGACCTCTTCGACGAGCCGCAGGGCCTGCTGCCCGTCCGGGTGTACGATCACTGTATCCATCTACTGCCGGACACGGCACCGGTGGCAGTGCGACCCTACCACTATCCCCAGCTGCAAAAGGATGAGCTGGAGCGGCAGTGCGCACTAATGCTCGCCGCGGGCATCATCCGGATCTCCACGTCGCCGTTCTCGGCGCCGGTGCTCCTCGCCGTGGCGTTTTCTGCATCGACTACCGCGCTCTTAATACCCTGACGCTCAAGGACAAGTTTCCTATTCCGGTGGTTGACGAGCTCTTCGACGAGCTTCGTGGGGCGCGCTTCTTCACCAAGCTCGACCTCCGGTCGGGCTACCACCAGGTGCGCATGCACCCGGAGGATATCGCCAAGACGGCGTTTCGGACTCATCATGGCCACTTCGAGTTCGTGGTGATGCCTTTTGGCCGCACCAACGCCCCCGCGACATTCCAGGCCCTGATGAACGACGTCCTCCGCCCCTACTTGCGTCGGTTTGTGCTCGTTTTCTTTGATGACATTTTGATATACAGCACGTCATGGGCTGAGCACCTCCAGCACATCGCCATCGTCTTCAACGAGCTTCGAGCGCATCGTCTTCACCTCAAGCGCTCGAAGTGCTCGTTCGGGACGTCGTCGGTCGCCTACCTCGGCCATGTCATCTTGGCTGAGGGGGTGGCCATGGATGCCGATAAGGTGGCTGCCGTCGCGGCTTGGCCAACACCGCACTCGCCGCGAGCCCTTTGCGGGTTCCTGGGCCTCGCCGGGTACTACCGGAAATTTATCCGGGACTTCGGACTCATCGCATCACCGCTCACGCGTCTACTGCGTCGCGACGCCTTCGCCTGGGATGACGAGGCCACCGCGGCATTCGAGGCCCTGAAGGGGGCCCTCACGTCGGGGCCCGTCCTCCAGATGCCGGACTTCGCCCGACCGTTCATCGTGGACTGCGACGCCTCCGGTGTGGGATTCGGCGCCGTACTTTACCAGGGCGACGGTCCGCTCGCCTACTTCAGCAGGCTCTTCGCCGCGCGCCATCTCAAGCTCGCGGCGTACGAGCAGGAGCTCATCGGCTTGGTGCAGGCCGTGCGCCACTGGCGGCCCTATCTTTGGGGACGGTCGTTCCGGATTCGCACGGATCACTACAGCCTCAAGTTCTTACTGGACCAGTGGCTGTCTACGGTACCGCAGCATCAGTGGATCAGCAAGCTGTTTGGCTTCGATTTCACTGTCGAGTACCGTCCGGGGCGCCTCAACACCGTGGCCGACGCCCTGTCTCGCCGTGACGCCGACCACGATGCAGCTACCGGCGACTCCGAGGGGGCGGTGCTATGCATCCGTTCGGGGCCCACCTTCGCGCTCTTCGACGACATTCGCCGGGCCACCGCGGCTGCCCCGGACGCTCAGCTACTGCGACAGCAACTGGAGGCGGGCGAGTTGGACGAGCCGTGGCGCCTGGCGGATGGCTTGCTCTTGCATGGGCGCCGCATCTTCGTGCCCGACCACGACGACCTCCGTCACCAGGTGCTGCTGATGGCCCACTCGGCAGGACATGAGGGCATCCAGAAGACCCTCCACCGCCTCCGCGCCGACTTCTACATCCCCGATGATCGGGCCCTGGTCCGGGACTGGGTGCGCTCTTGTGAGACGTGCCAGCGTAACAAGACGGAGACGCTGCGGCCGGCTGGTATGCTGCAGCCTTTGGAGGTGCCCTCTCAGGTTTGGGCCGATATCTCCATGGACTTCATCGAGGGCCTCCCTAAGGTGGGCGGCAAATCAGTCATTCTCACGGTGGTCGACCGCTTCTCCAAGTATGCTCACTTCATCGCGCTCGGCCATCCTTACACTGCCGCGTCCGTCGCTCGCGCCTTCTTCGACGGCATCGTCCGCCTTCACGGTTCCCTGCTTCGATCGTCAGCGACCGGGACCCGGTGTTCACGGGGCATGTCTGGCGTGATCTCTTCCGGATGGCAGGAGTAAAACTCCGGATGAGCACGGCCTTCCACCCTCAGATGGATGGCCAATCGGAGGTGGTCAACAAGGTGATTGCCATGTACTTGCGCTGTGTCACCGGTGATCGCCCTCGCGCTTGGGTGGACTGGCTCGCGTGGGCGGAGTACTGCTACAACACTTCCTATCACTCCGCCATGCGCGCCACACCGTTTGAGGTGGTCTACGGCCGGCCGCCTCCGCCGATTCTGCCGGTGGATCCGGCGACGGCTCGGACGGAGGTGGCGGGAGAGCTTCTTCGCAACCGCGACGAGATGCTGGCTGAGGTGCGGCAACGACTTGTCCAGGCCCAGCAGCTGGCCAAGCATTACTATGACGACCACCATCGCGAAGCGGAGTTCGCGGTGGGCGACTGGGTGTGGCTGCGTCTTCTCCACCGCTCGCATCAGTCCCTGGACCCGCGAGCGAAGCGCAAGCTCGGTCCTCGCTACGCTGGGCCCTTTGTCGTCTTGGAGCGCGTGGGGTCACTCGCCTACCGCCTTCAGCTTCCGGTTGGGTCCCGCCTCCACGACGTCTTTCATGTGGGGCTGTTGAAGCCCTACCGCGGTGCGCCACCGGCGACGACACCAGCGCTTCCTCCGACTGCTGACGGCCATCTTCTTCCGAGTCCGGCGAAGGTGTTACGGGCCCAGCTACGTCGCGGCGTCTGGTACCTGCTGATTCAGTGGGAGGGACTTCCGGAAGAGGAGGCCGGTTGGGAGCAGCGGGACGAGTTCTGCCACCACTACCCAGACTACCAGCTCGAGGACGAGCTGTTTGCGCAGGCGGGGAGAGATGTTATGATCGGCCTGTCATATACCAGGAGGGGGCCCAATCATGGGCCAAATTAGGGGCTTAGCCCATTTATCCTTAATCTCTTTAGCCTATAAATACTGGATGTAATCGTATGTGGAAAAGCAAGCAATAATAATATCATTATTGCCGACTCCTGAAGGAGTCGGTCTCCCAGCCCTAGCGCCGCCTCCCCTCCTACGCCGCCTCTCCCTCTCTCGACGGCGCCCTGTCGCCGGCGTCCTCGCCTCCACGCGCACACAACCCCCTCCTTCCCCTACAATCTACGTCCTAGATCGGGTAGACCAGCTGATTCTACCACCCAGATGCCCAGGTTTGGAAACTGCTGGTGTTCAGGTAAACAGTAAAGATTATCAGTAACAGGTGTTGGTTAATAAAACAAAATCTTCACACTTCAGAAGATGCCACATTATCTGACAAATTGAAAGCATATTGCCATGTTGTCCAAGAAGCTTGACAGCAACAAATCATATCCACCAAAATGTCATCCATATCTTATCCTATTGAAATGGAAATTCTTGTCACAACTTGCGAAAATTCAATGAATTAGGAGGTTTATAATTGTTTGGGCTACTTTTTTCGTGCCAAGCTGAAATTGCTCAGAGAGGAATCTAGTTCCATTCCGCCTGATTGCCACCTGAGTGGTTAAAAAATGCACAGCAGCACAAGAACATGCCTAGGATACTGGGTAGTTGAACATGTACACTTGAAGTTACGGAATCATGTTAAAGCAATGACCTGACGGCAGAAATAATTCTCACTTTTAAGGAGAATTATTCCTATCACTAGGCTTGTTACGACACAATTATCTGATTTGCAGTTTGTCAGGTCCTCGATTTGGAGGACCACCTCACAAAAGCAGAGCTTCTTGGGGGTATAACTCTTCAATCTGTGTATCCAGAATCCAGTTCAAAGGCATACTTTACTATTATACTAGACAACTGGGCAGTAATTTGCATTCTTCGCACTGGACTGCGTAGCTGTTTTTAGAGAATGTGCAAACAAGCATTTGTGCAGAATTTTATTAAGAGGATAAGCAAATAGTTACAGAAGTTGGGCAGCAAGTGCCAAGATCAAAGATCAGACAACACACGCTCTGGCTACTCCGCACTGCAGCCTGCTGCTACCGCTCCATTTCTGCCTTGATGTCATCAACCATTGACAGGAGGTCCCCCTGGAACACGCTGCAGTTATGCTCACACCAAATGACCAGGCATTTCGGACAACCAGAGTCAAAATCCTTACTTTTGCGCTTAGGCATGCTCGTGTCCATGATCAGCAACAGTCTTCAAGGAAGTCTGCTCTGCTGCTGTGGGGATGGCCGAGACATGGCCTGCCCAACAGAGGGTGAGAATGAGATTGCAAAGTTACCACTACAAGAGACAGCAAATGAAGAGGTACTCTGTCAACTGCGGCTCCTGGGAACACAAGGGCCAGTTGCTGTGACTTGGGAGGGCATGGAGCTCAAACCGGTGAGTTATCCAGCACCGATGCTGCAAGGCAAGCCAAAGGTAAAAGCGATTCTTGAGGGGCGCACGATTGCACGAACCTTCCAGGGAATTTTATGGCACTGGAATCTTGTGCGAGCAACGAAGCCCTGTATGTGGATTGCGTGCAGTGCTTCAAGTCCGCGAATGGTGCCACTTGATGTGTGGCTCTACAAAGTAAGATACTCGGTCAGGACATAAACCGTGAACGCTCCGCTAATGTAGTGGACCCAAGCAAGCCCCTCCATAGCTTGGGTGACCATTCTGATCATACGAATCCTAGGTCCAATCTTGGACCAGGGGTGGGAGAGGTGGACTGAACCGACTCCAATCTATCCATGTTTGCATTATTTGACTAACTTTATAATGCAACATCAGCTGCACCACGGTTCTCATAAATAATGCACATGTACAAAGAAAAAACAGTACATAGCAGCCTGACAACTTTATAAACATTGGGGCTACTCGGAAATTTAACCAAATTTTCTACATATAGCAGCCCACAGGCAGTAAAGCTATGGCACTATAAATAATTATATATAACAAAATATAAACCCGTACATATAGAGTAGTGGAGAAGCTCATAAAGACAGCATGACTGGCAAGCAGGACAGCCAAATAAAGATATACTTAGGAATAAGGAGTTACCAATTAGCATTTGTGAGAGTTTCAGACAAGAGCGTCGGGAAAAGTGAGCAAATGGGAAAAGTGAGTACACCTAAGGAAACCAGGGGCATGAAAATAGAAATCCCTTAAACTTTTCCTAATTTAGGATGGGTATCCGATTATGTATCTATTATTTTTCTCTCTTGGATTCCTATGTTGATATTTCTGTCCATGTCTAGAGCACTAGGGCAAAGGACCAACGTCCATAGTATCCTAACAGTGCAATCGCACTAGGTATCAAGGGTCTAACCGTTCATTATATAAGGGTGACTTGTATCTACATTTGAGGGAAGCAATGAGTAATTATCTAGTTTTGCCCCAAAATTTCATCTCCTCGTTTCTAGTCTAATTCTGTTCCAGTCAAGCCAAGCTGTTCCGGATATCCTCCTGGCTGTGGTTACCTCTGAGATGACTACTAGTAATTCCCATGTTCGCTTGAATGTTTCGGATTCTGCATCTCAGATAACAACGACAACATGTAACTTCCACAAAAACAAGTAGATGGTTTTTCAAGCTGCATGTGCTGCACGCATTACAAGTTACCACGAACACTGCAGAATCAATTAGCTATGCTTTACATTTTTAACCCCAAACATAAGGGAAAAAAAAAGGAATCAAGGATTCTTGTCTCGAGTGTAATTCACTGCATTCAGTAGCACTACAGGATAGCAACAATAATTGTCGATTTTTTAATATAAAATAATCATCTGGTGATATCAAATTATAAACGGATATCCAAGATTTATAAGATAGCTTCTGTTAGTACTAATCTTGTCATCATATCATAGTTGTGGTATCTAAGAGAATGTAGTTGGCTGTTAGATGGAGCTAGCTTAGTCCTGAAGTATCCAGGGTGTGTAGGAGTTCTAGTATTAGTAAGGGTCTTAAGTCTTTGTATTCAAGTCAGTTTTGAATAGCTCATTGTAGTAGTTTCTAGCTGTTACAGGCTGGAGTACTGTAACCGACTTACTGTTCAGTGAACAGTAACCGGCCTAGAAAGCCTATATAAGGATGTACCCCCTTTGTAAGAAAACTAAGTTTGTATCACTTGAGATATATCTAATAAAGCTTCCTACTAGTAGAAGCCCTGTGTATGTACATGTGTGTGAAGCACATCAAGAGAGAGCTGTGGGTGTGAAGCACATATCTTGATAAAGAGAGGGAGTCCTGGGTGAGCGCTAGTATCTAGTTCTAACAGCTTCTTCGCATCTTAAAGGTAGTTTATAAGATGGCAGAGTAGAACTCTTACCTATTTTCGAGTGTCGTCATTGTCAACCAGAACTTTGCCATCACAAGCATCCTTTAATCCAATCTCAAAAGTCACCAAGGTTTCTCTTTCTGACATCATAAATCTCCAACTTGTCTCAGTTACATAAATAGGATGACCAAATTACAGACTTACACTCAGCACGCTGGATATCTTGTAAGTGTTTTAACTGCAAGAACCCACATATCTGCAGAAATTTGAAATGGTGAAACTTTGCTTCTTGAACAACTGTTGATTTTGAGTTATCAACACAATACCTTATCCAGCACAAGGTTCATGATTTGTTCAGAAGTGCAACACAATTAACCATGCAGTATGCTTGACCAATGATCCTTAACTTATCATTCCAAAGGAAAGAAGAGACCCAGAAAATTTCAGTAGTGACCGAACATATAGTTTGATATAATTGGAGCCTTGAAATACAGTTCAACATTGTAAACAGTGTCCCAGGAGAAGGGCAGATTCCTGCCACCATCACCTTAGCGGACTGACAACCCAACCTGTAACCCGAGCTGGCTTTCGTATTCGTACTGTTCTCTGAGATCTAGTTTCCAAACGCTCAAGTATTGAGTAAGTTATTGAGTCAGGAATTAACCCTTGCTGCTTCATAGTCTCATAATATTTATGAGCTTCTGCTGTCTTCCCACGCCTCTCCAAACAATCAAGTAAAATGTTATAAGTTACAATATTAGGGATGCATCCCTCTACAATCATATCATCAAATAAGCTGCATGCCATATCAATCTTATTGGATTTCCCAAAGCACTCAATCAGTATGCTGTAGGTGAAGACATCCGGATCATATCCTTTCTCCTGCATCTCTTTGAAAAGCATGTGGGCTTCATCGAGATCTCCATTTTTTCCAAGACAGTTTATCAAAGAATTGTAAGTGATGACATCAGGTTTACAACTGCTGGCCTCCATTTCTTCAAACAATCCAGAAGCCTTATCAACTAGGCCAACTCTACCATAACTTGATATCATAATATTGTATGTAAAAAGATCTGGAGCAATCCCGTTAGCTTTCATCTTGTCAAAGAGACTGGTTATGAAAGAGACCTGCTTAAGCTTCCAAGGGCTGAAAATACCATATTGTACATGCTAATATCTGTAGCAATCCCTTTTTCAGGCATCATATGTAGGAGATCTATAGCCTCTGATGTTTTTCCTGAATTACATAACACCTCAAGCATTGAGACGAAAGCATCCCTGTCTCCATGTTCATAGGAGTTCCACATACGACAGAAAACATTGTGTGCCTCACTTGCATGCCCAGATTTGCAAAGTGACTTGACAAAATAAGAATAAATTGATCTGTTCATATATCTATCACAGATATCCAGAACCTCATTTAGTCTGTGCAGTTGTCCTTCTGTTGCCAAAATATCCAGTGTAATGCTATATGTGAACTGATTTGGCTGGCAATCGCCCTTGACCATTTTGGAAAGTACAAAAATTACCTTGTCCACCATCTTGTTCTTACCAAGAGCCTCGATAAGAGTATTATAAGCAATAAGGTTAAGAGTACATCCTTTTGATACCATTTCATCAAAAAATAAGAGAAATTTAGAGGTCTTCCCAGCCCTCCCAGACATTCTAATTAGTATAGTATATGTGTATGCATCTGGCTCACAGTAATTTTGTTTCATATCTTCAAAAACTTGGTAAGCTTGGTCAACCTGCTTAAGTAACAAAAATTAGCAGCAAAACTTTAATAAATGGCAACACTATTGAGTGCATATCAAAATGTGCTATGTGCCAAATATTGTAATATAGGGAGGATGGGATATCCTAGGCTAGTTCATTTATCAAGTAGTCAGCATTAAAGATTGAAACAAACAACGGGAGCGCCGTTTTGGCTCCCGGGCTCACCTGCTCCCGTTTTTTCGGGAGCATAAAAATTTTGAAAAACTTTTCGAAAAATTCCGAAAAAAATCATGCACGTACCTGAGTATGCTATGCACCACCGTGACAAATTTCGCGCCGAAATGACATCGTATGCGCCCTGTGCAAAAATGACAAAATTCTGACAGAAAATGAATTTTGAATCTGTCAGAATTTTGTCATTTTTGCACAGGGAGCATACGGTGTCATTTCGGTGCGAAATTTGTCACGGTGGTGCGGAGCATACTCAGGTACGTGCATGATTTTTTTCGGAATTTTTAGAAAAGTTTTCAATTTTTAAAAAATCAAAAGGCATACCGGGTGCAGGTGCACCCGGGAGCCAAAGTGAATTTCCGACAAACAACGTAACTTCATGTTCACATTCCACATTTCACAGACATGCAAGCTTACTCACCTGACACCTGATTGACAGGGTTAGATCACTGGACATGAGGTGATATTACTACATCCAACTTGGTGTGCCATGATGTAACTTTTACTGCTCAACAATAGAAACCACACTCGACATCTTATTAAGCAAAGCGAAGGATTTACTGCATCTGGCAATCTCAGACCCAGTTGAGTCAGACTACAACAATAGCAAGATATGTACATTCATGCTCGTAAAAGCAAAAGGCGGGAGTGGGGCTAGCATGTAAAACCCCACTGGACTTTAGGTCCATAGTTGGATGATTTAAGTTAAGTTAGCGGATTAAAAGAATCAAAGGAATCTACTGCAAAATGTTTGGATGGTTCACTACGGAGATAGTTAGTATACCATTACCGAGTATTTTATTTTGCAATGCCAGATTGTTGTAGTATTGACGACAGCTTTGCTTGTGTATGTACACCTAAATGCTTATATCAATACCACCTAGTATATTACTTACATGACCATAAAAGTGAATAAGCTTCATGAGTTGCAATGAAGACCACAGGCTCATTCCAGCGAAGTATGCAGGCTCCAAAGTCCAACATTAACTAGTACCACCTAGCACCAGTATGGCTAGTATCAACACTACTCAATAAGCATTTACGGTGATCACAATCTAATAAGAAAGAATACTCAACTGGTGTATTAATCGAATAACATCAATTACTGCACCAACAAAACCCCTCTGGCATAGCAAAATCATCTTCACTAACTGCTCACAGTCTTGCTAAATAGGTCTACCAGTTTCATCCCACAGCTCGATCCCTCAATCCTAATTCTATGGGCCTTTGATATAGTAGGTCTACTGAGGCATGTAGAGTACATTTTGTAGCAAAACAATCACATCAAAAAAACATACCAACAACATGACAAATACATTTTGCAGACCAAATCCTAGATTAGCATAAAAAAACTGAAAACACCATGTACAAATATGTCAAGTGTGCCCGTTGTCATACCATTGCAGCCTTGGCGAGAGCATCAAGCAGCATGTTATACGCAAATATATCCAGCTTGTACCCCTTCCTGCGCATTTCGTCGTACACCTGGAATCCCTTGGACACTTCCCTGCTCCTCAAATGCGCCTGCAGAATGCACTTGTAGGTGTACCCATTGAGCCTCAGCCCCCACTTCATCGCCAGCTCGAGGCACTTGGTCACCTCCACGCCTCCCCCGCCCATCCCGACCAGCAAGTTCACCGTGGAGATGTTGCCGGCCACGCCCTCCCGCTCCATCTCCGAGACGAGCCGCAGCGCCTCGCTGGGGTCCGCCCTGGTGCGGAAGAGGAGGGCCAGGATGCGGTTGTACGAGAAGGCGTCGTGACGGAAGCCCGGGAGGGAAGCGGGGGCGAAGCGGAAGAAGGCGAGAGCGAGGGCGGGGTCCGGGGAGAGGGCCTTGACTATCTCGGAGGCCTCGGAGGAGGTGAGCGTGAGGCGGAGGTCGCGGAGGTAGTCCGCGAGGTCGGCGAACGGGTGGGGGAGGCGGGGGAGCGGAGGATGCGGGCGACGGCGCAGACGAGGTGGCGGCGCGGGAGCGGGTAGCCGCGGGGGTCGAGCGGCGTCGGGGGAGTGGTCGGGGAGACGGTGACGGTGAGGGAGGGGCCCGAGGGGGACGGCGTCGCGGCGGCGATGCGGCCGGAGTAGGTCGTCCCGACGCGGCGGGGCATTTTGGCGTCTGGTGGTGATGGTGGGGGTTTCCGAGGTGTTTGGGGGACTAAACCTGACGCAGCGTGCTTACTAACCCCACTGACAGGTAGGTCCGCTTGGTTAGCCCTATCATCTTCTTCCTGTCCTGCCCAGGCTCCTCCTCCTCTCCGTCTCTCGAGCTAGAACCTTCTAAACCCCACGCGCGCGCAACCTCCTCCTCCTCCCAATGGCGCGGCTCCACCACCTTCTCTCCCGCGCGCTCGGCTCCCACCACCTCCTTCGCCCGTCTCTGCTCCCTTTGTCAGCACGGCCGATTCTCCCGTTGCACTCGCCGCCGCCGCCGCAGCAGCATACTCATCCCCATATCCGCAGCCCACCCCCTTTCCTCGCCTCCGCCTCGCGGTACTACGCGTCATCCGTATCCGGACGACGGAGGCGCGGGTCGCCGCCGCCGATACTGCTGAGGCGGAGGAGGGCGAGGAGGCCGACGCGGAAGGGCCCCGGCGAGCTCAGCGTCCAGATTGGCATCGAAGAAGCCCTCCCGACGACCCCCTCATCCTGGTGATCGAAATTTTCCCTGCTTGTAGCTGTTCAATTCATACCGTGTCTCTAATTGTGAATTGCTGGGCAGAGTATTGCAGAAACGCTTCGAACGGATGTTGGGAAGGCAATGAAGTTGGCATTCCACAATTTGGAAAACTCAGAGTACAAGACCAGAGACACTTCTATAAGAAATGTGGATAACTATGACAGCGTCGAGGTGTCAGTACTGCTCTGTGATGACATTTTCATCAGGAAGCTGAACAAGGAGTGGAGGGATGAAGACCACGCTACGGATGTCCTGTCGATGTCGCAGCATATCCCAGGGCTTGATATCCCCATTGTAAGACCTAAGGCGCACTATGAATTGGTTTATTACTTTATCTGCTACAGATGGTTTTTGTTTCATCTTTTATTATATGTTGTGTTTGGCTCAACAGCTGCAGTTGGGCGACTTAGTAATTTCTGTTGAGACAGCCCAGCGGCAAGCAGAAGAAAGAGGCCATACGCTTCTTGATGAGATGAGAATTCTCACGGTTAGTATGTTTCGCTTAGTGCTAGCATCACACCTTTTTCGTTATTGGTGTGCCGCATGTTTCCGTTTATTTAGTAATGGTTCACCTTGACCAGTAAGTCCAATACACAATCAATGAACAAACAGATGTGTAGTTCTTGTCTGATATATCATTGACCAAACATGGCGATTCTGATAATGGTGGCGTTGAGTTCATATTACAGTTAGCAGAACTAAAAATTAACGAAGTTGTATGAATAATTGTAATATTGACAGCATGCAAGATATTAGCAATATAGGCGTATATTTACTTCATAGATTTCTGTTGAGTTAGTACCAAGATAATGATTCAACTTTGGCCTATTGGCTTGACCACTTGAATACCCTGTGTGTGCAAGTGATTACTTCTCTACTTCTGCTGTATCTTCTGAAGAAGCTTTCACACGACTGAATGTTGGAATAGCTTGCTGCTCGCAACCTTATTATATGCTAATCAACTTAGTCATCATCAGGTGCATGGATTATTGCATTTATTGGGCTTTGATCATGAACTCGGCAAGGATGCTGAAGAAGAGATGGAGAAGGAAGAAGAACAAATATTAAATACTCTTGAATGGAAAGGGAAAGGACTCATTAGGAGTGCATATCATTTCAGTACCGATATGGATCATTCAGAAAATTCTGATGGTAGGTTGCCCTTGCATGTTTTATTATGTGTTTTTCTTTGTTGAAAGGATTGCTATCTGTTTCTTCTCACTGGAGTACCTCTGAATTATATGCAGAGGACGATAGAGATATAGAGAAAATGAGCTTACAGGAGGGTCATCAGTCAAAACTGACCCATATAGTATGTGATGTAGATGGTGAGTTGATGAAGCAACAAGAGTTATACTGTTTCTTCTGCTAGATTTTGCCAAGTTCTAGCAATTAAATTATTCTGAAAAATTATGAAGGTATTCTTGTGGATAATGAAGGACACCTGCATGCAGAATCCATAGAATCTTTGAGAGAGGCTATATCACGGGGAGTAACTGTTATCATGGTTACTGGCAAGGTGGGTTTTACTTGTATGTATTTAATCATGAATGCAAAGATATTCGATCATGCAATGTGAATGGCCCTGATCTGAGGTTAAGGAGAGTTCCCACTCTTTCCTTAACAGTATCATCAATTATCGATGGTATGGCTAGTTTTCTGACAGCAGGAAAGAGTATGTGGAAGTAGCCTTGATGAAAGTTGGGAGTTTTTTCCAGTAGGATGTTTAGTGCTTCTATATAGCGTATTATCTTAGTTGCAGTTTCATTCTGATTGGGATTCAAATATTATGCAATATAGTTTCGGCTTGTGATATATTACAGCTGACTATTGTGGTGTTAATCTTAAGCACACTAAAGTTTACTAAGAAATGCAGGAGCAACAAATATTTCTTTTTTACTAAGAAATGCAGGAGCAACAAATATTCACCATCAGATGACTTCTTTTTTAGTTTAATTGCATGATTCTAATATTTTCTTGGCTTTCCTCCCTTAGACCCGGGCTTCCACCATAGCAACTTTCAAGCTTCTTAATATGGAAGGAAAAGATGAATTTATATCAGAGAAATCACCTGGTGTGTTTCTACAGGTACATTCTCTCCCTGTTTACTTGAATAGTTCTGGAAAGTGAAAATTGGCTGTCAGAACTGTATGGTTTTGTGCCAGTATTCTGTTGACACCCATGTCCTTTTTGTCGAACCCAACGCGACTGTTTATGTTCGAGTTAAATTGTCTGTGTACAATTGTTCTGCTGAATCAGACACCCTTGTCCTTATGCAAGTAACCCTGCTTTATGTTATCTATTTGTTTTAGTGTGTGCTTCTGTATGCGCTCATGCTTGTACTTGTTTGTATAATGGCTCTTTTACGAGCGATGCAGCAGTGGACGGAATGCCATGAAATGATATGTCGGTTTCCCCCAATGGGATATGATTAATTGTGTTGATGTTCACATCTTGAGAAACTATTGAACTGGTCAAAGTTTTTGCTCAATCCATGTGAATTGTTTCTGCAGCTCTGTAAGATGTACTGCATCAGTTTCATTACAGAATCTAGAATTAAAATTTTAAAAGTTATGCAAGCTTATAAGGTAGATGGAAGTGTGTGTCGAGCTCTCTTCAGTGTCATTCTTATACTTGTTTGAGCAATAAATCAATAATCATATGACGCTATTTCTTTTCTGATTGACATTTTACCCTTATGGAGTTATAGTTTTGCTCTCTTGGATGCAGGGTTCACTTGTCTACGGGGGGCACGGACAACTGATTTATAGAGCAAAATTGGATGTGGATATATGCAAGGAGGTAGTTATTTACAATATGTCAGCTAGCTACTTTCTGCTACCAGCTGTACTTTCATCAGAAACTTTAGTGCTGTACTTGTTCCTCTTCGATCAAAATTTTAAGGATCTGAACTACTATTCTTTTAATAGAAGGATTTACAGCGCAGTTTGTCGAGTCTTGTCTGTTCTTTATCATGAATTTAGATGTTAGGCATGAATGTGCTCTCTCTTTGAGCTTAGGTCCCTTTTGTGTCAGTTATTTGTTTGATCTGTTAAGACTAATGTGTCCCTTTTAAGGGCGTATAAGATCATCAGATATTTTTAAATTCTTATTTTTCATTGGCAGGCATGTTTGTACTCCTTGAAGCATAAAATTCCTCTTGTTGTATACTGTGAGGAACAATGTTTGACCCTGTTTGAACATCCTTCTGTCGACTTGTTGCACACTCTGCACCATGAGACCAAGGTACAGTATTTAGATTTTGGCTAGATAACTTCCCTTTCTTTTTTAACTATGTTAAGCAGTTGAGCCAACGTTGAGGTTTTTTCATAGGTAAAAGTGATGTCTTCAGTTGACGACCTCTTGGAATATTCATCCATTCAGGTTTGTTACTGTAATTGGCAATTAAGAAGTTGATATGTCGTTAAGGATGATTCATCCATTCAAGTTTTTTTATGAGTAACATTACACAGAGCTTACTTGCATTTGCAGAAGTTGCTTTTCCTTTCCAATGCGGGGGAAGATTTATCTGTCCTTACACAGCATTGGTCGGAACTAACAGAAGGGAAAGCATGTGTTATCAAGGTGCAGCCAGATGCACTTGAGATTGTGCCCCTTAATGCTTCTAAAGGTGGTGGTACGAGGGTTCTGCTTGATCATCTCGGAATAACTGAAGATGTATGAATTCGTTCCATAAATGAACTTCATTTACTGTTTTGTACATTATTTCATCTTTGCATCACCACTGCAAAGAATTTCCTTAAGTATTATGTCTGCTTATGCAGTCTGATCTTGAGGCTGTTGGAGATTAAACCAGATGGCTAAGCAACAAGTGACCAAGTCATATGATTGTTGAAGTATTCTTTAGCAAGAGAGTGCTGATGGAGAGTTTGAGATGTTCTAAGAAACGGCATGCATGGGATGCACAGAAGACAATGGATGGTTGTCCAGGAACTATGTACTTCGAAAAAGGGATGTGTATGTTGGAGTGGCAAGTTTGATATTTCCTTAAGCTGTCGGCATTGGAGTGGTAAGTTTGATATTTCTTTCAGATAATATGGTTTAAAAGTTTAAAATTGTCTCCACCTGTACTAGTCTCATCTGGTTTTATGAGAACCTTTCTCTTGTTAACAGATGTCCTTCATGGAGGTGAACTGAAAAGAAAACCATACGAGCCTATCCATGATATCATGAAGACAAACATCAATCGAAAGCACATTTTTCAACTTGTGACTACCTTATAGAACTATTCATGTGCCCTTGGTTCTGAGCGACCTTTCATTATCATTCATGACAATATTGATTTCCCACAGAAATACTTGTACAGTTGTCCTTTGAAGAACATTTCTAGTCATTACTTAATCCATTGTTCCCCTGCCAGATGACGATGTGTTGATAAGAAGAGAATATATTGTGTAGAATCATGGGGAAGTTTAACGGAAGCAGCTGTAAGCTGTTGTATGCTCTATTGAGTTATTCTGATTATGCCTGGCATGCTAGTTATGTTTTTCCTTGGTTTCACTTTGTTAAGAGTTCGTATGCATTTGTACATCTTTCGTTTTCTGCTGTGTAGCTAAATTGGCACTGCTTAACAAGAGGTTGGTGCTGCTTGCTCTGGACAATAGACAAGCAAATGATCCTTTTGAAGGCCTCTTCGCTATCATCTTGTTGCATGTCCTTGGTGAGTGATTTGACTGCTGTTTCTTGCCTACTCCTGCTGTATAGCTCTTGCATGTCTTCATTCTCTTATTGTAAGTAACTTCTTTTCCTAAGTCTTGAAGACATGTAGCGCCAGATATTGATGTGAAGGACTGGGACTTTCCTTGGTAGTACTTGGACAGCCCTCTCCTGTGAAAAGTGAATAACTTGTTAGAGACCATTTTTTAATTTTTCTAATGCTTTGCAACTGAAGTGGCTTCTTTCAAAGTAATATGGAAAATGTGACATTTTATTCTCCATTTCTTTGATCTATGATCTATCTCTTGAGCAAAATGTTAGCTCATAGTTGCATAATTATATTGAACATTTGTGTTTTTTTTCATATATTTTTGTGCGAAGTAGAACCTCTACAAGCTATCACGTAGGAGTATCATATTGAATTCAACCATGGGAAATTTGATCTGCATCATAATCAATAGTTTTGTAGTGTGGAAAAGGAACTAACCACTGGAGTGTCACAAGATTATGATTAGAAACATTGAATGTAAAACTTATCTGATTATCTTGCAAATAGTATGTATGTGGAACTATATAAAATGTGGACGTTTTTGGAGCCGGTGACAAGTTTTGTTCTGTTTCATACATATAGGAAAATGCAAGCGACCACGATTTTCAGCATGCGGAGTCCCATGAAACTCGAGATAGCTGAATACTTCTACAGGGGGGGGGGGGGGGGGGGGGGGGGGGGGCAGGCAAAGCATGTACCTGCTGGCAGGAAGCTGGGCTAGCAGCTCAGACAGCTCGTAGAGCGGTCCCTCGGAATCCAGCTGCAAGGTGCTCGACGACGACGAGGCCGAAGAAGAATGATCAGGCGGAGAATAGCTCGCATCATCGCTCAGAATCGATGCCAACGAGCACAACGACCTGCTGGACGTGGCCGAGGCAGAAGCCACATCTCCTCCTAGATCCACGCAGGCGTCATCATGGCATGGATCCATGTTGCGAGCTTCGTCCATCGCAGGAGGCAGGAGCAATGGTTATCTCTTTGGGATGTTGAGAGCTTGGACGGCAAAGGCAGTGCATGTATATAGTCGACCTGTAGTCCTGGACGCCGAAAAGTAAAAGGCCAGAACAAAACCCTATCCTTACCGTGGGCAGAAGGATATCTATTCTCTTGTGCCGTCTTCTTATCACAAATGAGTTATGCATTTGTACGTTGCTGTCTGAAGTGTTTGCGCATGTGGGAACACTTGTTTCCTGAGGGAACAAGAAACGGAAACATGTGTTGGTAGCAATTATGGGCGGCACACATGTGAAAACGACGCGGATAAACTACACTGGGTCAGGATAAGTATCTTATCCTAGGCGCGAGACTGTCGATCGAGGGATCGGCGCCGCAGGGTTAAGTCCAAGAAAATGAGGCTTATCCCCGCAGATTAGGGAGGATAAGGTAGATTACTGTGGCGAGAAGGTTGCTTTCGGTTAGACGGTCTAGAGATCGGCGCAACTTGATTATGCTGCTCAAATTGGGGCCGAGATTAGCTTGTTTATTCTGGTCTCCAAGGCTGCTGGTGCTACAGCCAGTCGGCTCGATCTAAGCCAGGTCATACTCGATAGCGCATCGAAATAATCACGTTGTCAGGATCCTGACTGAACACTGACGGCCATCTTCAGTTACTGGCGCATATCTACAGATGCAGAGTGACAAGAGTCGACGGCCAAGATCGAAGGGTACCGCTTGTCAAAGATCAGATCCTACGGTCGTCCTAGCCTCAGCTTGTTAATATAGTTAACTTTGTCGTTTAAGATAATCGAGCATTTTTTGTGAAACGATTCTAATAATTAAAGCTTGAGCAATGGTCTTTCGATATAAAAGCCGGTGCAAGTTGGATGGGAGGCAAGCTATTAAAAACCCTAAATTTACCATGTCTAACTTTACTTTATATATTTAGCTGATTTCCTTCTTGTACCCGAGTTTGTACATGTCGTTCTTCATATCTTGCCTCGATCGACTGTCAAGCCACGGGCTCCGTGGTATCAAAACCCAGCTCTCCTAAGCGCCCTCCCTTCTCTTCTCTCAACAATGAGGTCTGCATCAACAAGGTTACCGGATCTTCTCAGCCAGACTGTAAAATCCCTTATTTTTGTGTTCACGTCTTCTACTAGTCAACTCGCTCCGCAGAGTCTAGATCCACCTTCATCCCTCCAAAATCACCACCTTTTCCTCGATAAAGACCGGAGGTTGTCGCCGAAAAGAGGCAGAACAACAAGCAGAAGGAGTAGAGATCAGCGATCGGTACTCAACATGAACGACAAATTTGAACATCATCAAGAAAACTTGAAGGCTTCATTCGACTCCATCCATGTTGAGCTCTCCAAACTAACTGAGATGCCCAACGTCCTGACAAGTGATGTCGCATGCCCACATATGCCTCCCACATCGATTATTCTCGCAACAAAATTTGTACCTTGTCCACCCCTCCACCACCGCCAAGCACCCTTTATCCCATTCCCAAAGTTTCCACCCCAACCAATACCACCACTCCATCAAATCCTACTCCCCCTTGCAAAACCTCACATTGATCCACTTTGGCAATCATACGCCGCAGTAGCTGCCTCACCCAACACACCCCCACCACTATTCGGTGTGTGTGAGTGTGTCCGAATGTAATGAGTTTTCCCAGACAAGGGTTGGATTTGTTGTCATCGACGACTACTTCCCTAATGATGACTATTTCCCCGACGTCGACGACTTCCTCTCGGCAACATGTCTCCTTCTGACAAGACCGCCAATCAGGGCCGGCCCTGAGGGGCGGCGAGTGGGGCGACCGATCCGGGCCCCCAAAAATCCAGGGCCCCACTCCAACTATGTTGTACTACTAGTATTATATGTATTATACTTATATACATGCCAGCTGGGAGAAAATAATAAAAAGGAAAATGGGCCGGCTTTAGGGACGCGGTCACGTGGCAACGTTAACACATCGCACAGCATGCAGCCTACTTCCTTCCGCCTAGATCGTTTAGATCATGACGATTCGTCTAGCTCCGCTTGTTTCATTTCCCTCTGTTCGTCTGGCTCGGTTTCGCCTGCTCGCCTGGTTTGTTTCCGTCAAGGCAAATCACGCTGCATCTGTAATCTGCAGATTGGTTCCAGGTCGCCGCCGCTACAGTTCGCTAGTTCCGTCGAGGCGAATCCCCAACTCCCCAGGCCGTCAAGGTAAATAGTTTACACTAATTTTTGTTGTTGTGTGTGACGCGCGAGCATGATCTGACGATCTCTAAGTTCTCTCCTAAATTCCTTCTAATTCTCTCCTAAAACATATCTTTATATGTATTTTCGTTATTATTTTTATGTTGTCCAAAATAAGAGCCACACATTTCAGCTTTGGTCAGGGCCCCGAAAATCTCAGGGCCGGCGCTGCCGCCAATGTGAATTGTTCTTCGTCCTCTGCACCGTATGTGTTTTGTGTTCATATGTCGAACATCAAGCTACAAATTCTGCTACTAGCAATCTTTTTAGACTTCATTTTTTTCCGTACTAGATCACATGACTAGTTATTTCCAGTTTTTGTTTGGTATTGTTGAATGTTTATTCATGTCAAGTGTTGATAATATATGAATTAAAAAATTCTACCATTTTTTAATGAATAATGTCCAAGTTTTATTTTCACAACAACGACAAGACTACTTAGTCATGACTGAACATGAACCCGAACCCGAGTTATCGGGTACCCAAATTTGCCGGGTAGTAAACTGACAATTGTATCTCGGTCTTCATTTCTAAAAGACCGAATTGAAAATAGATCGAGACTGAATTTTCGATCATGGCCGAATGCCCACCCCTATTGTAGATACAATCGTGCACGTGGCACTCCACCACATGCCATGCCGGTGCCTAGGCAACCGTAGCTCACGCCTCGCACCACCATGCCGGCGATCATCGAGGCGACATGCGTGCTGTGGTCGTTGATGTCCCTTTTCGAGTTGGTAGTTGAAAGTGCATGGTTGATCCCATGCATGGTTTTGGTAATTAATGACAATCTCTATGGACTAATATTTGCATTGAGCTCTATGTGTAGGTTGTCCTTTAGCTTGTGTCAAGATCATTTGTTGATCAAGGCCAAGCTTGCTTGTCTCCATTGGTTGGAGTCAAGGTCAAGGTTAGAAGATCATTTGTTGATCAAGGTCAAGCTTGTCTCCATGTGTTGGAGTCAAGGTGCTTTGCTTGATCTCCATTTGTTGGAGTCAAGCTCAAGGGAAGAAAAGATTTTGTGTTGATCAAGGCTAAGTGCGGGTTGATCGACACTCAAGTCCAAGTGAAGATACGCCGAAGAGTGCTTTCCCCATCTTGGTGTATGGGGGAGCGTCATGTGAATTTTCACCAAGCGAAGCGCAATGAAGAAAGGTGGTGCGTCGTGAGGAGTTGAAGATCGTCTTCATCGACCTCAAGTGGTTTAAACACAAGGCAAAGGTATGATCTTGCTAGGGTTTCTATTTTACCGGTCTCATGATGTTTAGTGAGAGACCGGGTTATAGGATAGATAGCCGTACTATCAAGAGGGGCTCTCGACCGAGTATCGTGATCGTATCGTTCATGGAGAGCTCAAACCTTTGCATCCATGCAATCATCTTTATTGGTTCTTATTTGGCTTTTATCCATGTGAGAATTTAGAGGTTGTGTTCATCTCCATACCAAGCTCTAGTTCATCAAAACGGATCTCATGAATATCTTCTTGCGTTTTTGATTTCGGAGGTTTTACCGGTTTGTCTCTTCTACGAGAGGTCAAACTCTCTCCTTATGATTTCCTCCTCACATGATAGACTATGATGTGTATATGCATGATCTTGTAGGGCTTGTGATTATCTTCGAAACAAGCCCAAGATCATTGAAAACGGAGTCTTGATGAAAAGCTTGTGCGTTTTCGGTGTTGGAGATTTTGCCGGTTCATCCGCTTGGAAAGGTCTCACCATTCCATCCCTCCGCACAATCTCCTTTGCTTGTTTTCATATTTCAGTTTTTTTAGGGTAAGCTCTTGTCGTCCTCTTTCCAACAAAATTGGATTCACTCGATTCGGACTTCATTTGCAAAAGTTATGGCAGTTCTGGTTTTCTCTGTTTGGATCTACCCCGGAGAGGGTCCGGAGTCTCCGGTCACACCGGAGTCTCCGCCCCCAAGGACCCGGAGTCTCCGGCCTGTGATTTTCGCTGCCGTTTGTCTGCTGTGGTGCGCTTCTGGACAGGGGTCCGGAGGTACCCCGGAGATGGACCGGAGTCTCCGGCCCACCGGAGTCTCCGGCCCAAGGGACCCGGAATCTCCGGCCCCAAGTTTTCTCCCCGTTCTTTGCATCTATGTGGTGCGCCTCTGGATAGGGGTCCGGAGCTACCCCGGAGGGTGCCCGGAGTCTCCGGCCTGGCCGGAGTCTCCGGCCTCCCCGATGACCCAGCAGGCCGGAGTCTCCGGCCTGGACAGGCTCCAACGGCTAGTTTTTGGGGGAGGCTATAAAAAGCCTCCTTCCCCCCCCCCCACCCCCCCCCCAAAACCTGGTCACACATCTTGCTCACTTGTTCTTGCTCTTCCCCTTTGCTCTAATCCTTGTGAGCTTGATTCCTCTCTTCCCCTCCAATGATTCTTGTCCAAATTTAGGGTTTCAAGAGAGGAGATCTAGATCTACCATTCCACCAATCAAAATCCCCTCTAAGTGAGGAAAACTTGTGGATCCAGATTTTGGGGTTGCTTTGTGCTCATCCCCTTTGTTCTTCCTCTCTTATTCCCTCCATAGCATTTGTTGCTTGGTTGGAATTTGAGAGTGAAGGACTTGACCACTTCGTGTGTTCTTGCCTCTTGCATTAGTTGCATCGAGTTGCTCTCTCCGCGGTGATACGTGAAGTTGAAGGTTGAGAAGCTTGTTACTCTTGGGTGCATTGTGTTCCCAAGAGCTTGTTGCCTCTTGGGTGCATCGTGTACCCTAGACGGTTGGAGGTGCCGCGAAGACTTCGAGTTGTGAAGCTTCGGCACGAGTTTGGGAGCCCCCAATTGAGTTGTGGGTGTGTGCCCCAAGAGAAGTTGTAAAGGTGAACCGGAATCCGCCCCGAAGGATTCCGATAGTGGAAGGTGAACCAATCCCTTGGGTGAGGTTCATCGGAGAATAGGGTGAGGCCTTTGTGGCATCTTGAGTAGGCCTCTTGTGGCGAGCTCACACCCCTCAACGAGACGTACTCCCTTAACAAGGAGGAACTCGGGAATCCTCGTCTCCGCGTGCCTCGGTTATTTCTATACCCGAGCTTTACTTATGCAATTTACATTGTGATAGCCTTCGTGCTTGAAGTTCATTTCTAGCTATCACCTTGTTACTTTAATTGCTTAGCATAAGTTTGTTGGTGCACATAGGTGAGCCTAGTAATTAGGTTGTAACTCGTGGTGCTGAACTCCCAGTTGATCTGGCATTTCCCTTTCCACCGTGATGGCGCGGAGCCATACACATTGTCATCAAAACTTCGTGACTCGGGCCATATGCCTTGTACTCGCTCCATTCCAATTTAGATGAATCTCAGATGGATGTATATAGACGTAAAATACATCAAGATACATCTATTTAAGAGTCGTCTAAATTGTAACGGAAAGAATAACAGTCATGTGCATATGCATGGGGTCAAATATTACCCAATCTTTAGGATTTGTCATGTCTTGGGTTTGGGCTTGAAATGGGATCGATCGCAAACCTGAATCAATCACCGATGATTACATCTTCACCTACTTTGATTTTTGCAGGAGGCCTGGTTGCTACGTTGGTTGGTAGCAGTCAAGGCCAAGAAAGTCCCAGCTGCGAGTTGTGTGCGGTTCATGAAAAGTGCTAAGGCTTGATCAGATCCAGAGCCTGCTTGATAAGCCCTACTCCACATGCATTAACACCCCATCATACTCGACAGTTTGCATGGCACAATTAACATTCCATCTTTTATTCCACTTTCAAATGAGAGCAAATGGGATCGACTGCCCTAACATTTAACAACTCTCTTTATAGTCTTTACACGGCAAGGTTAGGTACAAAATAAGCTTGAAACTGATAACTGGCGTTCCGCCATGCAGCAACGTCCATTGTTGGAACAGAAGGGAGTTCCCACCGTTCCATTCATACTCGAGTGCGTTTACAGTCCTGGATCAAGTCGACTTGTCGATCCTCCCAATGGTGTTTTGTCTTGCGTTTCGTAGAATTGTTTTATCAGCGGTGATGAAGAAGCCGGCGATACAGGCTGTCCAATAAACAGGGGAAATGTTTTAGAGAACTTTCCAGTTTTGCGTTGCATGAGCACGGCAAACAAGAATATTCATCTTTTCAAACAACAGTCGGCCTTAAACGGTCGCAAAGCAAAAGACACAATCTAAAGTACAAACAATAGCACCTTCTACCCCTGCTAGCAAACTGATACTTATCTTATCAGGATGGCTGAATCATTCAGTGCAATAAATAGATATAACCGCATAAATCAAGCA
This sequence comes from Puccinellia tenuiflora, assembly GCA_012064385.1. NCBI lineage: Eukaryota > Viridiplantae > Streptophyta > Magnoliopsida > Poales > Poaceae > Puccinellia > Puccinellia tenuiflora. The sequence continues at coordinate 419,474 of QRDG01001717.1, read as the reverse complement.
AAATTGCAGTCTGTAGTGATTTGAATTTTGCACTTTCAATTAAAGAATTAATAGTAGAAGCGAAAATTTGGTATCAGAAATTATTCAAGAATTACCTAGTTCAATTCATTAAGATTTAAGAGATAACACTTGGATAAACTATCGACCTCTAGACAGATAACGAAAATGTCGCATCTGTTGTCAATTCTAAGTAGGAAAAAATTGCACTGCGATTTGGTCCAGACTAAGGAGACGTGCTCAGGAGATGCATAGAATAGAATTATTCCACCCATCTTACTTCTGACTTGTCAGCACATGTTAATGATATGTAGCCAATGGATTTTTTTTACAAAGTCATTAAAACGTAAAATCTTCACAAACTAAAGAGTTAAATCCCATCTCAGCTTCCGTTTGTGTGTGCATTTAAGAGTAAACCATACAAGAATTGCAGAATGTTTTTTGCTGTATAAGAACTTTATGTTTTACACAGACATGACAAGCCATTCTAATAGGAGATATAAAGCTGATCCAATTTAAAGTAGATAATTATACACACAAAAAGGAAACAGCAATACAATAGTAAACTGAAAGACATAATCATCACCCCAAACCTGCCAAAATGCATGCAATCGGTGAAAATAATTGAACAGAGAAAAGTGTATCGAAAATTGCTGAAGGCTTAGCCTTGTTTGTGAAACAGGGGCCAGGTGGCATAAGAAGTTGTCCAAAGCATAAGAAGATATATGACCGTGCAGCCATGCAGGTAACTGTATAAGAGGATGCAAAATAAGGTCTACATGATATTGCCACTACCTGCCGATATGATGAGCGCTTGTGCGGTGTAGTTAAGATTATGCTTAGCCCAAGGAAGCACACGGCAAGCAATCAACTGCATCAGATGAGATTTAACAGAGATCAGAATATGCAAGTAAGCACACACAAGAATTCAGCACACAAATACGCACCGTGGGAGCCGCAACGACAGTACCAGCAATCGCCGCGTTCTTCCCTCCCAACAAGACAGCCTCTACAACAAGAAAACGCAAGAAACAAACATGAGAGGGAGAACGCACATTGCCTCTTTGTTTAGTAAATAAATATACATGCTACTATGTATCAACTTCACAAGAGAATAAAAGAACCGGAGCTTACTGGTAGGAGGTTTACCTGGTCCAATAATCAAGAATCACCAGTAATGGCAAAGTTGGACAGAATTCTAGTAAGCACAGAGTGGGAAAGTGTTTTTCCTTTAGTGACTGTTAGAAGCTTTCCTAGAAATATATCTGATCACACAACCCTTATTATGGATACTTGTTGTGAGGAAGTGAAAGTAACTAAGCTTTTTAGATTTGAACTTTGTTGGTTTCTAAGAAAAGATTTAAATGCAGTAGTGAGTAAAGTCTGGCACAAATGGTACCCAGGGAGGAGTTTTTTGGATTTTTGGCAGAATAGAAATAGGGAGATGAGAAAGGTATTAAAAGGTTGGGACATTAATTATAACAGTGCTTATAGAAAAGAAAAGAAATTTTTAACTGAAGAGATAGATAGAATAGATAAAGAGAGTGAAGATTTGGAGTTAGATTTGAATGTTTTCTTAATAAGTAGAAATTTGGAAAATAGACTGAGGGTTATTAATAAAGAAGAAGAGATTAAATGGGTGCAAAGAGCTAAAGAAAAAGAACTTCTAGAAGGGGATGCATTGACTTCTTATTTCATGACAAAAGCTAGTGGGAGGAAACGGGAAAATAAGATTTTAAGCCTGGAACAGGAGGAGGGGGTGATACAAGGAGACATAGACATTTTACTGTATGCTACTAGTTTTTATAAATCCTTGTTTGGTCCAGCAGCAAGTGGAATTAATGTCTCGCTGGATGTGCCTATAGAATGTGTTTTGAATGATTCAGATAGAGACTTTTTAGAACAAGAATTCACCTTAGATGAGATAAGAGTGCTCTATTTCAGATGAAACATAACAAAGCTGCAGGGCCGGATGGTTGCCGGCTGAATTTTATCAACATTTCTGGCATATGTTAAAGTGGGATTTACTTGCTATTTTTAAAGATTTATATAATGGTAATCTAGATTTATCAAGGCTGAATTATGGTATTTTAACCCTGTTACCGAAAACTAGTGATGCTAATAAGATACAAATGTACAGACCTATTTGTTTGATTAATGTCTTGTTTAAATTAATTACTAAGGTAATAAATAATAGAACGGTTATGGTAGCTGATAAAGTAGGAGCCCCAGTACAGAAAGTTTTTATTAAAGGTAGGTTTATCTTAGATGGAGTTGTTATTCCACATGAAGCTCTTCGTGAGATAGTAAGGAAGAAGAAGAATGTTCTTATATTTAAAGTAGACTTTGAGAAAGCCTGTGATAAGATAAATTGGGAATTCTTTTTAGAAATGCTTAGGATGAAAGGTTTTCCAGATAAGTTTATTGAATGGGTTAGAAAAATAGTGAGTAGTGCTAATATAGCAGTAATGGTAAATGGTCAAATAGGTCAATATTTTAAAACAAAAAAGGGGCTCAGGAAAGGGGATCCCCTGTCTCCCATTTTATTTGATATATTGCTGTAGATGTGTTACAGGTTTTAATTAAGAGGGCGCAAGATTCTGGGCTGCTAAGAGGGGCAATACCGAATTTAGTAGAAGGAGGGCTTAGCATGTTACAATATGCAGATGATACAGTTTTCTTCATAGAGGCTAATGAGTCTGATGCTCTGAATTTGAAATATCTTTCATTCTTTTGTGTTGTTTTGAACATTTATCGGGCTTGAAGATAAATTTTCATAAAAATGAAACAGTGTGTTTTGGTGAAGCTAAAGCTAATAGTGAGAAGTATAGAGATATATTCACATGTGTAGAAGGGAAGCTACCCATGAAATACTTGGGGATTCCTGCACACAATGTTAGGCTAAGGAATGTGGACTGGAAGAATGCTGAGGAAAAAATGGATAAGAAGTTAGGAACCTGGCAAGGTCGTTTTCTGTCTTATGGGGGGAAGTTGGCCCTTATCAAAGGCAGTTTAAGTAATGTACCCTTTATACATGATGTCTCTTTTTGAATTACCTAAAGGGGTAGAGAAAAAATGGATATTATTAAGAAAAGGTTCCTGTGGAACGGTAATGATAATGAAAGTAAGTACTATTTAGTAAACTGGGAAACTGTATGTCAACCTACTGATCAGGGTGGATTGGGTATTGTAAATTTGAAAGTCATGAACATTAGTTTGCTTTGTAAATGGCTGTGGAAACTTGAGAATGAGGAAGGTTTGTGGCAAACTTTAATTTTGAGAAAGTACTGTAGTAGGGAGCTTTTAGTAGCAGTACAGAAAAAGGCTGGGCAGTCTCATTTCTTCCAGAGTATCCTAGGAGTAAGAGTCCTTTTATAAATACATAAGAAAACAGGTAGGTGATAGCATGAATACAAGATTCTGGGAAGATCTGTGGGTGGGAGAGTCCTCTAAGAAGAAAATTTCCTCGTCTGCATAACTTGGTTTGTAAACCTGGAATAACAGTGGCAAAAGTATTTTGCTGAGGGATGGGGTGGTGTTAGATTTAGACGTACTTTGGTAGGAGAGACGGCTGATCTTTGGCTTGAGGTTCAGTTGATGTGTGGAGATATAGTTCTAACTGATAATAGGGATAGGGATAAATGCAGATGGATGTTGAATAAGTCAGGGTTTTTTCTGTTAAGTCTTTGTATAACGCAATAAAAATTAAGCAGTCAGGTTGCCCTTTTAAGAAGTTGTGGTTTATAAAAGTACCGGCGAAGATAAAGGTTTTTCTATGGTTAGTAGCTAAGAGAAGTATTTGACTCCTGATGTGCTAAAAAATAGAGGCTGGGAGGGGAGTACTAAGTGTCCCTTCTGTAGTAATGAGGAAAGTATAGATCACATTTTTATACATTGTACGTTGGCTAGATATGCCTGGAGTGTGGTAGAGTGTGCTTTTGATGTGAAAACTGATTTTGGATCGGTAGAGGATATTATTAGTTGAGTTTTTCGTTTCCCTAGTAAAATAAGGAATGTGATTTCAGTAGGAATAGCTGCAGTACTGTGGTCACTATGGAAAACACGTAATAAAGCATGTTTTGATAAAGTTTTTCTTTATGACCCTAGTTCTGTAATAGTTAAGACAGCTTATTGGTTGGAATTCTGGGCTGGTGTACAAGAACTACAACGGAAGATCAAAGAGCGTTGCAGCGGGTGTCAGCTGAGAGCTTCAGCAAGCAGAGAGGCTGGGCGCCGCTGACGTTGAGAATAACCTGTTGAAGTTCTAAGTTTCAAGTCTCAAGTTAGGTTTTATGTAGGTTATGGTGAAAAGAGAGCTGTGTTTCTGTGATGAAACCTGTAAGATGAAAACTTTAGCTATGTGGGAATGTTCTGTGAGAGCGGTTGCGCCGAGTTGTGGGCAACCTTGTGGTGTGAGTGTGCGTGAGAAGAAAACTCAAACAAGAACCTGATGTTTTATTGGTTTCATTATGAAATGAAATCGAGAGCTATGCTCCTTTAATCGAAAAAAAACAAGAGAACTGTGCTGACAGTTGAGACATCAGATAAAGGACGGCACGCAACTATCTAACGACTTCACAAGCAAATCATGTTGAGACATCAGATAGGGAAAGGCTCAACAAGACAGAACAGATTACCAGTCAAATCGCATCAACAGATGGGTTAACTACGGACTGTAACAATCCTGGCGGCTAGGGCAGATCGACCCATAATTAAGCAGATCAGAACACCATCGAGGAATCACCTTCCGCTTCCCAACGAGGTCCCGTAGTCTCACACCACCCACGCTGAGCCTAGAAGCTGCGCATCAAGGCATCTAGACAGACGAGAACCCCATGCGACCTCCCATTGCGGAAGAACGAGAATCTGTTAATCTAACCGAAGAACCCGCGTCTGCTGCCTGAGTTTCCGGATGGATCCGGGGTCGTGTAGCCGGTGGTGGGACTGGGAGAGGGAGGGGGGATTTGTGGGTGTACCTCGGACGGCGGCGCTGGATTCCTCCTCCTTGGGGGATCGGATTGTGAAGTCCCTGCCGGCCATGGCTCCTCGCTCCGTTCTCTCCCCTCCCGGCGGCGGCTCTACCGATTGATTGGCGAGGTTGGTAACGTTGCCTTCTTTCGGCTGCTGGTGCGGCGCTACTATGGGCGCACGACGTTTGGTTGCCCGGTTCCGCGTCTGTCGGTTCTGGAGTCAGGCCTAGGGATGGCACCCGCAGGACATGGGTGCGGGTGGAGCCATCCCATATACTTACCGGTGCCTACTAAGTTTGGGCATCATCCGTATCCATACCTATAAGCGCGTATAAGTTTTTCTCATACCTTCACCCGACCGGATAAAGGATACCCACATTTTGAACAAATATCAATTGAGCCAAACAAATTGAGATAATGTGACAATACATAGTTATAAACAACAACATGTAATATACACTATTAAATTCATAAACTCAATTCTTGTATGAAGAGATGCATAGCAACGACGCAGCGTATCTGTGTATAGCAGGCAGCGATTACCTAATAGGGATTTAATCTAGCGCCATTTACTCCTTTAGATCACCGTATTATGGGACGGAGTTGAATCTTGTAAGTATACCATCTCGATCGATTGTGGCTCTCCTCGAGTTGACCTGCCTAGTGCCTATGCGGAATTAGAAAATTAGGTTAGATTTAATTAGAATAAGCCTCAATTGACATAATTTATATGGGTACAAGGGCACGCGGGTATGGGTTATGCAATCCCATGCCCGTACCCGCTCTGCCCGATGGGCACAAGATTTTCCTATTTATATACCCATGGGTATTTCGTAATCCCAAACCCTTACCCTAATAGGGTTTTTACCCGCAAGGTACGCGGGTACAGGGTACCCATTGCCATCCCTAGTCAGGCCTAATGGAGCGCCGCGTAGGGAGAAACTGCCCAGCACCTGCACGCATGGAGAAGGGCGGGAGACGTCCCAATAACCTGCCCAGGCCACTCTCTCCTCTCACTCGGTAGAGTCACCGCCCAAGCATCTCTCTCACGTCCCATCAACCGAGAAGACCCATCGTCGGTGCTCCTCCTCCGCCACCGGCAGCCCGGGAGCCCGTCCCCATTGTTCCTCCCCGTACATCGTCGACGGTCACGTGCGCTGTCCACGAGTTCGAGGCGTGGACTTGTCGCAGCGCGGCGGCGCCGACTAGCCCCGTCGTGCTGACGTCCCTAAATCGCCTGTCTCCTATTGCAAAGCACACGAGCGTCGCCGTTAGGGCGGCAGCCCCTTCAAGCTCAATGCCTGGCGGGGCGGGGATCTGCCCGCGGGAGTTTTTTGAGCCGCGGGAAGGGTTTGCCCTTCGGAGGGCGGCGGAGGAGCCCGCAAAACCCCAGCCACTTGACCACCCGTCGGGATTCAGCCCGACACCGCGATTCGCCCCTGCGCAGGCTTCCCCTGCTCTGTTGTCCCCTACTCCGATGCCCGGATCTGGTGTTCCAGCATTGGCCTCTCCCATGCCGACTTCGGCAACGACGGCTTCTACAGTGGCATGTACTCCGGCATCGGCATCGACGAACTCTAGGAAGAGGAAGGGCAAGGCAGTTCGAGCCGAGGACGGGTCGCAGCGCGGCGGCGCCATGGTAAGATTGCAATCCGTCATTAGGGTTTTTACATGCACTGATTGCTGCTATTTTGGATCGACTGTATGTTAGAGTAGATGACCACTCATACATGTCCATTGTGTTAGTCGTCATGCCGGTGGTCACCGCGTCGTGCCAATCCGGTGGTCACCGCGTCATGCCAATCCGGTGGTCACCGCGCCATGATGGTGTGCATACTTCAATGTGAAGCGTCGTTGTATTTGTAGAACTGACAATGCACCTGATATATGCATGTGTGCAATTGACTATGCTATGATCTATACTTATGTGCAATTGACAATGGTAAGATCATACTCTGAACATGTGCAACTGATCAATGCAGGACTGGGAGACGCTCTGCAAGATGACCCCTGAGCCTCCTTCACCGTTGAAGGACTGCATCTACCACAACACAGAAGTCAGGAAAGCTGTTGTGGAAGGTCTTGAGAACGCTTTGAAGGAGATGGAGAGGAAGAGGTTCAAAGGGGAGAAGACTGTAGGTCGTCCTCCACGCATAGGCAATGCGGCACAGAAGGTGGTGCCACGATGCTTCTATGTGGAGGTGAGCGTCTTGGACCTAAAGTCCATCGTCATCCCTCCTGAACTGAAGCTGTTGCTGGTGAAGAAGCTGAACCGAAAGAAGCACAAGATCGCGCTCAACCAAGCTATGAGCCAACCCAAGATCACCGTGCCCATCCGGTGGTCAAAGTGTTGTGAGTACTTTGTGCAAGTTCAGTGGTTCAACGACGAGCTTGTCATCTTCAAAGGCTGGGAGGGTTTTGCCAAAGACATGAAGCTGGATGTGGGCGACGTCCTGGTGTTCAAGTACGAAGATGAGGGCTTCGACCTGAAGGTCTTCAGGTATATCAGCTCCACCCAACAAGTCTACAACTGTGGCATCCATCCCAGACCATGATCTCCAGTCTGTTATGTCCATGATGTTTGTAGGGCGTTCGTATGAACCCTAATTCTTTTGGGCCAGGGGTGTGTACCCCTGGCTATTATTAACTAATCATGTTGCATGGGATGCACCTGATACAAACTTGTGTTGTTAACTAATCAGGTGGCATGGGATGCACCTGATACAAACTAATCATTAGTTGTTGTTTGTTAATTAAGTAGTTCGGTTATGTCATTATGTTTGTTTCGTTTATGTGCTTGTCTGCTTATGTGTGATTGTGTGTGCTGGTAACCTCACCAAGTTTGAAAGTGGCGAGGGCATCCCAATTCTCTGTCACACGTGGAAACATTATTGTCAACGAAACAACGTGTCTTTGCATGTGAAGAGCCAGAAATGGAAAGCGCAAGCAACCGAACGAATTGCACCTATGTGTCTCGCACTGCGATGCAGCACACCAAACGAAACGCATAACCAGGCCTAGAGGTTGCATTGGCTAGACCTGGCCCCCACGGGGCAGGCCCGGCGGGAGGCCATTTTTTATGCAGGCTACCAAACGCGCCCAAAGAAGAGGGGTACCAGGATGAAGTGGATAAGGAGATCGACGGCGCGGCCGGTGGTGCCAAAGGCGGAGAAGATGACGATGGTGACGGCGATTTTTTTCGATACGGGCCGATTCCTTCGTCTGGCTGAGCAAGTGGATGACGCCCAGCACAAAAGACAAGGTCTCGATGCTCAACGATGCCTATGATGGTGGAATGACAATACATGCCAGCGACGGCATGAACTGGGCGCCAATGGCGTTCTCGTCCGATGGGGGGACGCCGGCTCGTCTTCTAGGAGCGTCGGTGCCTCGATTGTCCGGCGGGCGGCGGAGGATGATCTGCACTGGCAGCGGTCATTATCGTGAGCCTCGGCTCGACTGATCCAATCTCTCCCCGCAAGGGCCATGGTCGTGGCCATCGAGCTGTAGACCAGAATTAATTTCCTCATGGTTGTGGCCATCGAGCTCTAGGGGCGGCCCGACGCACCTTGCACCGTGGCCGCACGGCTGTTGGTGAGTCTGATCCCGTAGGCGGCGACAAGGGAGGTAAATGGGAGTTGGTTCCTTTTTCCTTTTGTAAAAAATAAAATATATGCCACGTGTAGAAAACCGTTGTCCAAAACAGCTTATGAGGGGGTTAGAGGGTGAATTGTCTGGTTTTGTAGAGTTGAGGGGGTTAAGTGTACCAATTTAAAGTTGGGGGTGCTGCGTCCAAAACTCGATAGTTGTGGGGGGTATAGGAACTTTCTTTCTAGATAAATGTCCATCGTGATTCGTGCAATATGTGAGTTGTACATGATTGTAATTGAGAAGTTCTGAGATGTAGATGAATTGCATATGACATTTTATCGGTTGCACATGGGTCGCACATAAGTTGCAACTGGCAGTTATAGGTGGCTACACATGTGTTGCAACTGAAACTTTTCCACTACTCGTAGGTTGCATGTGAGTTGCAATTAAAAAAATTCATATGCACATGGGTTGCACATGAGTACCAACTGAAATTGTGGGTCATCATATGTTTTCTCAAACGGGCGAGAACTAAGTTAATTCTCAATCAAGTGACAATTAGTCACTCCCTAATTTCTATAGCATTACCAAGAACGTCCGAGAACATCTCCAACATCAGGCGCCTCATCACCCCCTCATCAGACCAATAAGAGTTCTGATAGCAAAAAGGGCCCACGATGGAGCCCGTCGGCCCAGATAGATCCTTTTTTGTCCGGACCTCTCTACGCTACCTCTCCATCTTTCTAGGCCGGCTAGTGGTGTTTGGACATGTTTGGACACGCCCACCATGTCGGTATCTGACAAGCCGACTCTGATTGCGAGTGACATGACCATTCTCTCCCACTCCTCCACTCTGTGTCGGTCTCTAGTCCTGATAGGGGCAAACCCGTTGAAGAAGTTCACGTCCGAGGGAGGCCCGATCTTCACGTCGTAGGATCAAAACGAGGAGGGTAACTAGCTGCAAGCAGCGGGGATAACTAGCTTTATACCTGCCAAGGTTGGATGAGACCCGTACGTTGGGGATGGCTGACCGAAGCTACAAGAACTTCAACCCGATGTCCGAACAATCGCAGAACCACAAACCGGGACTAACCCACACAAAACGACCGGAACCGTGGAGCACGAACCAGAGGCTCCTTCTCGCAAAACCGGATGAACTCACAAGAGCGAAGGAAGTAAGGATCTCTCAAATCTCAAGCAGTCTTGGCTGCAAAGCTTACAGTTGGTTTTTGGTTTGACAAAAGCCCCAAAAACGTTGGGGGAGATGGGGTTTTATAGCAAGGACAACCCCCCTTAGATAGGTGTTAAAAGGATGCTAAAAGGTTCAGAATTCGAATGGCCTCTTTGGGAGAGGAGCTGTCATCTTGGTGAGTTATTGGAGAACTCCTCGGAAATTCACGAAGCATTAAACAGGCTGAACACCTTCAACCAAAACGGTCATTACTCAACTTTAAATGATGTGAGATTTTTTGGGTTGGAAAGTAAACTTCAAGGAGTTTCTGTTGGTATACCCCCAAAAGGCCCCATCTCTGATCCATGTGGGTGCGGCACATCGAAAGATCAGAGGCAAAAATCTGGCAGAAACAGATTCACTTCAAACTTGTTTTCGTCAACATTGTTTTCTTTAACTCTTGTTCTTCATGAGATCATAGGTTGTTGGATTCCTCCAATGTGTGCCTAAGTTCAACCAACAACAAAAGGGATGAAAGCGTAGCCGTATCGTCAAGTTTATAAGATAAACTTAAGTTAGTGTTCACCTGGTCACTTATAAGTTTGGCACGGCTTCTCATTATAGGTTCATTGATGGTTGGTGTAGTGTCATTGCTTGGTATGTCCTCATAATCCTCCCCCTCTTGAAAAGGAGTCGTCCTCGACTCTGATGGTCCAAAGTATGGGGAGAGGTCGGAGACATTGAAGGTTGGACTAACGCCATAATCCATTGGAAGATCAATCTTGTAGGCGTTGTCGTTTATCTTGGCAAGAACTCTGAATGGGCCATCTCCACATGGCTGCAACTTGCATTGGTGCTGATCCGGGAAACGATCCTTTCTAAGGTGTATCCATACCAAGTCACCTTCTTCAAACAACATCTTCTTTCTTCCTTTGTTTGCTTGTTTTGTGTACTGCTCGGTCATCTTCTCAATGTTTTCCTTAGTCCTCTCATGAATTTTCTTCACAAATTCAGCACGCTTGCTTGCATCAAGATTGGTTCGTTCCTGCAATGACAAAGCAAAATGTCTATGGGAGCAGTGATACGTGTCAAACGTATCAATAATTTTTGATTTTTCCATGCTTGTTTTATATCAATGCCATATGTTTTCACTATCATATTATATCATTTTTAGACATTTTATTGGAATAACCTATTGACAAGATGCCCAGTGCCAGTTCCCTATTTTTGTCATGTTTTTGTTGCAGAAAGTTACTTCTGGAAATATTCTCGGAATTGGATGAAAATTTACGGTGATTTTTTATTAAAGAAATAAGGACCGGAGCTAGAAGGGTGACTCCGGGAGAGGCCCAGAGCCCAGGAGCGACCCCCAGCCGCGGGCTGGAGGGGGGTCGCAGCCACAGCCCTTCCCTGGCCCTGGAGCACCCCCTCGGCCGCCTCCGATGCTTAAAAAATCATCCCCGACGAAAAACCCTAACCCCCGAAGGATTTTTTCCCAAATATGATACAGAGCTCCGCCGCCATCGCCGATAAGTTTCGGGGGCCAGATTGATTTTGTTCCGGCACCCTGCTGGGAGGGGGATTGGCTCCCGGAGCCACCTTCACCGCCATCGCTACTTCAGGGATGATTTGTGAGTATCCCCCCCCCATGGACTACGGGTTTGTAGCAGTAGCTAGTTGGTACTCCCCCCCTTTTGTTCAATACCATGTTCTCGTGAGCTGCCCTACATGATCGAGATCAATCCGATGTAATATGCGTTGTGTTTGTTGGGATCCGATGAATTGTTACATTATGATGAGTCACTTATGTTTATGAATTGTTTTTGTTGCATCCTTTGTTATGCTTAATGCTTGTCACTAGTGCGCGAGTGGCATGATCTTAGATTTGGGCTCGTTATGTTTGCATGAATATAATTGTTGCTTAGATCGTATCTACAAGTTGTATGCACCTGTTACTTGTTTGAACCGCGACCTCGAGGTGACAGGTCGGGGTATCAATGGGGATGACTTGTAACTTGAGGATTACATGTGTTCATTGAATGTTAATGCTTTGCTCCGATGCTCTATTAAAAGAAGCACCTTAATTACCATAAGTTCCTTAATTAACCTGGCTGAAACCGGATGGTAGGACAAAAGATGTTGTACGAATTCTCATTGCGAGTAGATACAACCATATAGGGAACACATGCCTATGTATGATTCATTAACTTGGTTTCTTTGTCATAACTAATTAGTGCAATTCTATCAATTGCCCAACTGTAATTTGTTCGCCCAATGCATGATTATTTGCTTAAGAGAGTTACCTGTAGTGAAACTACGAACCCGATCCATTTTCCACCATCATTTCTTTCGTATTACTGTTACTACTGTTCTCAAATCACTGCTACTTTCACCCCTCTTGTGTTACTTGTGCTTCTCCAGGTGTGGTTGAATTGTCAACTCAGCTGCGATGACATCTAAGAATTCTTTGGCTCCCCTTGTGGCAAATCAATAAATTGGGTTACACTACCCGCGAAGACTGCTGCGGTCCCCTATACTTGTGGGATATCAAGAGTTTTCTGGCGCCGTTGCCGGGGAGCCATAGCTCTACTTATTGGTTCACTTGGTAAGTATACACTTTCTCTCTACTCTCTTTATTGTGATTGATATCAATGGTTAACGTCTTTGAAACTAGATCTTATTGGTAAGTGATACGTGTCAAACGTATCTATAATTTTTCATTGATCCATGCTAGTTTTGTGATGTTGACACATGTTTTTACTATCATATTACATCATTTTTATGCATTTTGTTGGACTAACCTATTGACAAGATGCCCAGTGCCAGTTCCCTGTTTTTGTGCTGATTTTGTTGCAGAAAGTTACTTCTGGAAATATTCTCGGAATTGGACGAAAATTTACGACGATTTTTTATTGAAGAAATAAGGACCGGAGCCAGAAGGGAGACCCCGGGGGGACCCACAGGCCAGGGGCGGGTCCCACCCGCGGGTCTAAGGGGGGCCGCGGCCACAGCCCGCCTCTGCCCCTCGGCCACCCCCTCGGCCGCCTCCGATGCCTATAAAATCATCCCCGATGAAAAAACCCTAACCCCCGAAGGATTTTCCCAAATATGATACAGAGCTCCGCCGCCATCGCCGACAAGTTTTGAGGGTTCAGAAGGTCCTGTTCCGGCACCCTGCCGGGACGGGGATCGACCGCCGGGGCCATCTCCAGCAACGCCGCTGCTTCCCGCGATGAGGAGGGAGTAGTCCCTCACCGGGGATGAGGCTTATACAAGTAGCTATGTGGTTATCTCTCTCTCCCATGATGTGATCTTCGTTGTGATCATGAGCTTTGTTAGTATAGTTGAATACATGATGTTTCCCTATGTGTAATGGATATGATGTTGCTCAAGTGGTGTTATCTAGTATAATTTGTTGATTCGCCGTTGTGATCACGGTACCTCGGTGATAGTGTGGGTGCCGTGTGTGACTCTATGCATCAAGATTAGATGGATCTTCATCATGAGTTTGTTCTTTATTATTGTTGGATTGAATAGATCATGAGGTTTCTTGATGCTTGTGTTATTGAAGAAAGAGACTATTTAAGAAATAGGTTGTGGTGTTTGTTAGTACTATCTTTGGATGCAGATAGTGACAGCATGAAGTGTCCATAGATGTGGAATACGAACTTTAAGGTGTGCTTCTCATAGCCCTACGCAATTCTCATCCTATTTGATCCACAAAAGAATGATCTCCGAGTAACGTTTACCATGCATGTGTTTTTGTGGGAACTATCATGTGTTTAATTATGTTAATGATGTTGAGAGTAGTCACTAGTGAAAGTATGAAGCCTAGGCCTTGTTTCCAAGCATTGATACACCGTTTTTAGTCACTTTTATCACTTGTTTGCTTGCTGCCATTTTTATTACAGAATTACAAAATCACCTTTTACCATCCATATCACTTGCATTTTACCATCTCTTCGCCGAACTAGTGCACCTATACAACTGACAATTGTATTAGGTGTGTTGGGGACACAAGAGACTTCTTGTATCTTAATTGCAGGGTTGTTTGAGAGGGATATCTTTGACCTCTACCTCCCTGAGTTCGATAAACCTTGGGTTACCCACTTAAGGGAAAATTGCCGCTGTCCTACAAACCTCTGCGCTTGGAGGCCCAACAAGTCTAAAAGAATAGAAGCATGTAGTAGACATCAGTAAGGCGGGTTCACGGAGGAACAACGAGAATATTATAAGGAATATCGCTTGTCTGAAAAAGAGATACACTTATGGAAAATAATTAATACTCTGAACAATTATGCTAGAGATTTGTGCTTGAAATATGATATATCTTATTGTTGTGATAAGTCTTCTTGCTTTGATTTTAAACACCTTCCTTTTCAATGTGCGTGTAATGATAATGAAACCTTAGCATCTTATGCTAAGGGAAACTATGATTTTTATGATGCGGAAAAATATAAGAATTTGTTGCTTTTATGGGTGCTTATGAAATTGCTTCTTTGCTTGAAAATCTTGATGATGCTCCTTACAAATCTGAAAGTTTTGCTATGCTTAAATATTGCATGGATTTAAAGATGATAATGCTTGTATTACTGAATATCTTAAGGGTTTATCTCCCCCAGGAGAAGAGACTAATGCCATGCAGGAGCCTATGAAAGAAGAAATTGCTGAAACTAGAAGCTCATTGGATGAAAAAGAGGAGGAGAGTGACGAACAAAAGGAGGGAGAATGGAGTAGCTACCCATTTCTACTTTCTAATGAGATTAACTCTCTAACTCATACATTATTTGATTGCCCTCCTGAAAGTGCATGGTTGCCCCCATGCATGGTTTTGGTAATTAATGACAATCTCTATGGACTAATATTTGCATTGAGCTCTATGTGTAGGTTGTCCTTTAGCTTGTGTCAAGATCATTTGTTGATCAAGGCCAAGCTTGCTTGTCTCCATTGGGTGGAGTCAAGGTCAAGGTAGAAGATCATGGGTTGATCAAGGCTTTGTGCGGGTTGATCAACTCTCAAGTTCAGGTGAAGATATGCCGAAGAGTGCTCTCCTCATCTTGGTGTATGGGGGAGCGTCATGTGATTCTTCACCAAGCGAAGCGCAATCAAGAAAGGTGGTTCGTCTTGAGGAGATGAAGATCGTCTTCATCGACCACAAGTGGTTTAATGCGCAAGGCAAAGGTATGATCTTGATAGGGTTTTTATTTTACGTACCGGTCTCATGATGTTTAGAGAGACCGGATTATAGGATAGATAGCCGTACTATCAAGAGGGGCTCTCGACCGAGTATCGTGATCGTATCGTCATAGAGAGCACAAACCTTTGCATCCTTGCAATCATCTTTATTGGTTCTTATTTGGCTTTTATCCATGTGAGAATTTAGAGCTTGTGTTCATCTCCATACCAAGCTCTAGTTCACCAAAAACGGATTTAATGAATATCTTCTTGCGTTTTTGGTATTGGAGGTTTTACCGGTTTTGGTATTGAGGTCAAACTCTCTCCTTATATTTTCCTCCTCACATGATAGACTATGATGTGTATATGCATGATCTTGTAGGGCTTGTGATTATCTTCGAAACAAGCACAAGATCATTGAAAACGGAGTCTTGATGAAAAGCTTGTGCGTTTTCGGTGTTGGAGATTTTGCCGGTTCATCCGCTTGGAAAGGTCTCACCATTCCATCCCTCCGCACAATCTCCTTTGCTTGTTTTCATATTTTCAGTTTTTTTAGGGTAAGCTCTTGTCGTCCTCTTTCCAACAAAATTGGATTCACTCGATTCGGAGCTTCCACGCAAAAGTTATTTAGTTTCAGGGTTCTGCTGTTTTTCAGTTACCGGAAGTACCGGCCAATCGGATGGTACTACCGCTCGGAACTTCCGGAGGTACTTCCGGAGCCCAGTACCGCTTACGAAAGTTGGGTACTGGACTCAAACGGAAGTACCACCGGAAGTAGCACCGGAACTACCGCTAAACCGGAAGTACCGGTGCTCCCAGCGGTACTACCGCCCGGAACTTCCGGAGTTACTTCCGGAGCCCAGTGCCGCTTACGAAAGTTGGGTACTGGACTCTTAACGGAAGTAGCACCAGAAGTAGTACCGGTACTACCGCTATACCGGAAGTACCGGTCCTTGCCCCGGTACTACCGACCTCGCGGGCTTTCTCTTCTAGCCGTTGGCAGGCTAGTTTTGGATGGGCCGGAAGTACCGCCCTTTGGGCCGGTACTACCAGTCCTGCGGGTTTTCTTCTCTGAAGAGAGCCGTTGGGGCTGTTTTTACATGGGGCGGTAGTACCGCCCCTTGGGCCGGTACTACCGGCCCTGCGGGAATCTGAGCCCAACGGCCAGATTTCCCAGGGCACCTATTTAAATGTGCTTTCTTCCCCAACGGTTCTAAGGATCTTGGTGAACCTTTTGCTCTCTCTCTCCTCCATTGTTGCACATCTTTGAGAGCTTGATTCCTCCTCTTCCCTCCAATGATTCTTGCCCATCTTTAGGGAAACAAGAGAGGAGATCTAGATCTACCATTCCACCAATCAAATTCTCCTCTAAGTGAGGGGAACTTAGTGGATCTAGATTTAGGGTTGCTTTGTGTTCTTCCCTTTGTTCTTCCTCTCAAATCCCTCCATAGCATTAGTTGCTTTGGTTGGATTTCGGAGTGAAGGACTTGACCACTTTGTGTGCTCTTGCCTTTTGCATTTGTTGCATTGGGTTGCTCTCCCTACGGTGATACGTGAAGATCGACGTTGAGAAGCTTGTTACTCTTGGGTGCATTGTGTTCCCAAGAGCTTTGTGCCTCTTGGGTGCATTGTGTACCCTAGACGGTTTGGAGGTGCCGCGAAGACTTCGAGTTGTGAAGCTTCGGCACGAGTTTGGGAGCCCCCAATTGAGTTGTGGGTGTGTGCCCCAAGGAAGTTGTAAAAGGGCTCCGGAATCCGCCTTGAAGGATTCCGATAGTGGAAGGTGAACCAATCCCTTGGGTGAGGTTCATCGGAGAATAGGGTTAGGCCTTTGTGGCATCTTGAGTAGGCCTCTTGTGGCGAGCTCACACCCCTCCAATGAGACGTACTCCCTTAACAAGGAGGAACTCGGGAATACATCCTCGTCTCCGCGTGCCTCGGTTATTTCTATACCCGAGCTTTACTTATGCAATTTACATTGTGATAGCCTTCGTGCTTGAAGTTCATATCTTGCTATCTCCTTGTTGTTTGAATTGCTTAGCATAAGTTGTTGGTGCACATAGGTAACCCTAGCATATTAGGTTGTTGGCTTGTTAATTTAAACACATAGCTTTATTCCGCAATTATCAAGCCCCTAATTAGAAAAAATGTTAATCGCCTATTCACCCCCCCTCTAGGCGACATCTTGGGCATAGTTGTTCTTTCACCTCCTTGCTCACCAAAGGAGAATGAATGCTATGATCCTATTGATTCGTTTGAAACATCCCTTTTTGATAAAAAAATGATCTTGTTATATATGATAATCCGTGCTATATTGATAAATCTTATGATAATCCTTTATTTAACACAACCATTAAGATGCATGATAATGAGGAGTTGTGTTTAGAAAGTTTGTATGATAAAGCTCTTGATGATGGTCTTATGTTACTTGATGATAAAAATTATGATGCTATTGAAAGTGGGTTTGATCCCACTATTTTTGAGATGGACCAAAATTATGAGCTTGTAGATCATGAAAAGCCTGTTTTAAGTGATAATTATATTGTTGAGTTTGTTCATGATGCTACTAAAAATTAGTATGAGAGAAAAAAATATGGTTGTTGGAGTTCTCATGTTATTAAAACACCTCTCTTCTTATTGCAGGTTTTGAAGTTGCACTTGCTTTACCTACCTATGCTTAATGCTTTGTGTTTCATTGATATATTTTTTTACAAGATGCCTATGCATAGGAAGTGGGTTAGACTTAAAAGTGTTTGATATTTGCTTCTTGATGCTCTCTTTTGCGTTTCAACTCTTATTCTTATGTGAGCATCATTGAAATTACTGGGCCTAGCTAAAAGGCTTTAAAGAAAAGCGCTTATGGGAGGCAACCCATTTCCTTTTTTCTTTCAGTTTTAAGTTGTTTTCTATCCTTAGTCATGGGTAGAGAGCACGAATTACCAAAAAATCTAAAAACTTTTTCAAAGTTGAGAAGTGATTGGAAAGGTGAACATTGATGAAGTGGGGGTCGACCTTGAACACATGCATATCGAATCAATGCAAATCTTCTCATCCAAAAACATTTTCCTTTTGTGTTTTCCCCACTGTACCATAAAAATAATGTGCCAAGAAGTAGCCTCTAATGCATTGACAGTGCGAGGTGTTGATTTGCTGTCCAGAAACAGATTTTGTGCGCCTGTTACAGAAAATCATGAAAATTCTCAAAACATGATCTTTTTCTACAATTTTTTAAGGAAAGCCTGATACTTTTATCTATCATTTATTAGTTTTAAGTTTTCTGATTTGAGCCACGTAAGTTCCTCTTAAAATTCGATCTTTACAGACTGTTCTGTTTTTGACAGATTCTGCCTTTATTTGCATTGTCTCTTATACGAGCTTTTTTTGTGGTTTCTTTTTGTGGAAAGGTGTCACAAAGGCTTAGTATACAGTAGTTAATGTTAGATTAAGTTTTTGCAATTTGTGTTGGTGGAATCCAAGTGGATTTTATTTTATGAGTACTAACCCTCTAATCAGTTTATGAGAAGTTTTGTGCGAAGGGAGTTTTTAAGTTCCACGAGAGAGGATGATGAAAGAAATTGAAGGATGGACAAAAGCACAAGCTTGGGAATGCCCCCATGGCATCCCTCTGGACATTCAAGAAGACTCAAGTGTCTAAGCTTGGGGATGCCCAAGGCATCCCCTCTTCTTCATCGACAACCATCAGGTCGTCTCCGTTGGAACTAAGTTTTTATCACTTTACATATTATGTGCTATTCTTGGAGCGTCAGTTTCTTTTGCTTTGTATGCTGGTCATATGCAATGTTGGATCCTAGCTATCTTGTGTGGGAGAGAGACATGCTCCACTTTTTCATTAGAATACTTCTGTGCTTCGCTTATATCTTTTTGAGTATTCTTAACTACTGTTTTTCTTATCAGCTCTTGTGCTTTGCTTATATCTTTTTAAGAGCCGTTAGTTGCTGTTATTAAATTCTCTTGTTTTTCACTTATATTTGTTAGAGATTTGTTATGGTTGCTTGATTGATGTGTTAGAGCGATAAAATGCTATGCATGTGGTAGTGGTATGAATTAGAAAAAACTGCATAGTCTTGTAGATCACTATGTAGATAATTTGATACTCTTCAATCGTTTTGAGGCATTAAAATAACTAAATGGTTAAAATGTGTTGGTTAACTTTGTTAGAACTGAATAGTGGAGACGTGTTAGTAGAGTGTGGAGCCGTACCTTTCTTAACTAAAAACAACCTAAGTCAATAATGCTACTGTGTCATGAATTTTGCTCAGTTGAAAAGTAGTTCCTAGTGGGTAGTTACTGCTAAGGCCGGGGAAGCCAACGGGGCACTTGTGTCGCCGCCACGATCCCTCTTGGGGTGTTTTAATCACTTGTGGAACATTGAAACTGCTAGTTGGTTTTTGCACTTCCACCTCCATATTTTGCTAGCCTCTTCGGTGTTGTGCAATGCCCTCTCTCACATTGAGATTGGTGCATACTTCGCCAGTACATCTAACCCTGTGGGAGAACTTCCTCTTGTTCTCCTACACATAAGACAATTATCTTCCTCAAAATAGCCAACATACCTACCTACCACGGCATTTTCATAGCCGTTCCGAGATACATTGCCATTCAACATCCGTCATTACATTACATGACTTGATGTCATTATTTATTGTCATATAGTTTGCTTGATCATTGAGTTAGTGTGATGCGTGGCTTGCCACATGTTCTTCATTTTTTTCCACACTACGCTCGGTCATGCATTCTTTCTTTTATACATCATGTATTAGTCTTTTGAGTTATGAGTACCAAAAAGTGTGATGAACCATTTGTAATATAGAGTATTGATCCTACGATGAGGTAAAAAAAAGAAAATAGAAAAAAAAGAGCCCAAAAAGAGGCCAAATGAGAGAGCATTTAAAAGAGCCATGCAGACCACCAAAATACAAAAGAGAGAGGGAGCAGCACTACTATCCTTTTTACCACACTTGTGCTATGTTAGCACCTACACTTCATTTTAGATAGTTCTCATGTTCTTTTAGTAGTATAACTATGTGGGAGAATTTTAACGTTATAGAACCTGGCTTGCATATTCCAAGGATGAGCCTCCTCAAGTGAGATCTAGGTCTTCAAGAGCAAGCAAGTTGGATGCGCCCCCACTAGTTCCATTTGAGAACTTTCATACACTTATAGCTCCATGTTCATCCGTTGCATGGCAATCACTACTCCTCATTCAGTGTCTACTATGAGACTTCCTCTTGTCTTTAGTTACCCTCTTCATTGTTTAAGCCTTTCTTTTTGACCTTCCAAACCCCCATCATTATTCTCTTTGCCATAACCTTTTGGTGACAAAGCCACTTCTTACTTGCATGATTTGAGTAGACTTCGAAACAGTTGATGTGGGAAGGAAGTGAATTAGATCACTTGACTGGATCTTGACTATTTCATGAATAGCTACTTGATACTTTGTAGAATGATTGATACTTTATATTGGGGACATAATTTGCAATTCTTCTTTCTAAACCTTATGTATGGTTCCATGTCTCCAACACACTTATTCATGAAAAGTTTCCTAGCTTTGTTAGCTACCTTATGTTAATCATTGTTTGGTTACAGGTCAACTATAGACAATTGTTTTGGATAACTTTATTCACATCATGTGCTGTACATTACTATTTTGATCAAGATTATGTTGGTAGCATGTCTCATAAAAAACTATTATTTTTATCACTTACCTACTCGAGGACGAGTAGGAGTTAAGTTTGGGGATGCTGATGCGTGTCAAATGTATCAATAATTTTTGTTTGTTCCATACTTGTTTTATATCAATTCCATATGTTTTTACTATCATATTATATCATTTTTAGATATTTTATTGGACTAACCTATTGACAAGATGCCCAGTGCCAGTTCCCTCTTTTTGTCATGTTTTTGTTGCAGAAAGTTACTTCTGGAAATATTCTCGGAATTGGACGAAAATTTACGGTGATTTTTTATTGAAGAAATAGCGACCGGAGCCAGAAGGGCGACTCTGGGTGAGTCCTAGAGCCCAGGGGCGATCCCAAGCCGCAGGCTGGAGGGGGGCCGCGGCCACAGCCCGCCCCTGGCCCTGGAGCACCCCCTCGGCCGCCTCCGATGCTTAAAAAATCATCCCCGACAAAAAACCCTAACTCCCGAAGGATTTTCCCAAATACGATACAGAGCTCCGCCGCCATCGCCGACAAGTTTCGGGGGGCCAGATTGATCCTGTTCCGGCACCCTGCCGGGACGGGGATTGGCCCCCGGAGCCACCTTTACCGCCATTGCTGCCTCCGGGATGAGTTGTGAGTAGTCCTCCCATGGACTACGGGTTTGTAGCAGTAGCTAGTTGGTACTCTCTCCCCCTTGTTGTTCAATACCATGTTCTCGTGAGCTGCCCTACATGATCGAGATCAATTCGATGTAATATGCGTTGTGTTTGTTGGGATCCGATGAATTGTTATATTATGATGAGTCACTTATGTTTATGAATTGTTGTTGATTCACCCTTTGTTATGCTTAATGCTTGTCACTAGTGCACGAGTGGCATGATCTTAGATTTGGGCTCGTTATGTTTGAAAGTGCATGGTTGCCCCCATGTGTGGTTTTGGTAATTAATGACAATCTCTATGGACTAATGTTTGTATTGAGCTATACTTGTAGGTGTGTCCATTTGCATTGCTTGATCTCCATTTGTTGGAGTCAAGGCTAAGGGAAGAAAATTATGTGTTGATCAAGGCTATGTGCGTGTTGATCGACACTCAAGTCCAAGTGAAGATATGCCGGAGAGTGCTTCTCCCATCTTGGTGTATGGGGGGGGGGGGGCAACATGTGAATCTTCACCAAGCGAAGCGCAATCAAGCGAAGGGCAATCAAGAAAGGTGGTGCGTTTTGAGGAGATGAAGATCGTCTTCTTCGACATCAAGCGGATTAATGTGCAAGGCAAAGGTATGATATTGATAGGGTTTCTATTTTACCGGTCTCATGTTGTTAGTGAAGAGACCGGGTTATAGGATAGATAGCCGTACTATCAAGAGGGGCTCTCGACCGAATATCGTGATCGTATCATCATAGAGAGCACAAACCTTTGCATCCATGCATTCATCTTTATTGGTTCTTATTTTTCTCTTATCGTGGTGTGGTCTTGGTGCTTGTCGTGCTTGTCATGACAAGGCTAAGTTCACCGAAAACGGTTTTCATTTGCGTCCCCTATTGCGTTTTCAGTATTGGAGATTTTGCCGGTTCATTCGTGCAGAAGATTTCTCTCTTCCATTTCTTTTCAAAATCTTCATTGCTTGTTTGCCGTTTCCAAGGGTAGCTTTTGTCGTCCTCTTTCCAACACAATTGGTTTCACGTCATTTGGACTTTTCATTTGCAAAAGATATAGCATTTCCGGTTTGCAAATGAGAAGGTTTAAACTTTCCTCATTTGGTTTTATCCTCACATGATGGACCATGATGTTTCTCTGCATGATCTTGTAGAACTTTTCGTTGCGAATCTAACGAGCCCAAGATCATCGAAAACGGAGTCCGGATGATTAAGTTATGATTTTTTATCGTACCGGGGGTTCTGCTGTTTTCTGTGACCGGTAGTACCGGGGTACTAGCCGGTAGTACCGGCTGGCCCATGGCCGGTAGTACCGGGCCTAGTACCGAGGCCACTTCCGCTTAAGTTTTAAGCTTCTGTCTTTTTCCGGAAGTGGCCCGGAAGTTCTTTCGGTAGTACCGGGTCAATCGGTACTACCGGGCCTTTTACCGGAAGTACCGGCCCAAGCACCGGAAGTTCCGGCCCTGGTTTTTCCCTTGCGTTTTTCTGCTAAGTCTTTTTGGTGTTTCTCTCTGGAGGGGTTCCGGAAATTTGCCCCGGAAGTTTCCCCGGAAATTTCCGGGGGTCCGGAAGTTCCGGCCCTTTTCCCGGAAGTTTCGCCCCGGAAGTTCTTCCGGTAGTACCGGGTCAATCAGTACTACCGGGCTTTTTTCCGGTACTACCGGCCCTGCGGGTTTCTCTGCGAGCCGTTGGAGGGCAGTTTTGTGTAGGGCGGTAGTACCGCCGTTTTGGCCGGTACTACCGGCCCTGTGGGAATCTGAGCCCAACGGCCAGATTTCTCAGGGCTCCTATTTAAGGGGCTTTCTTCCCCAATGTTTTTCAACGAATCTTTTGAGCTCACTCACACTCTCTCTCTCCTCCATTGTTGCAAACTTGTGAGCTTGATTTCTCTCAATCCCTCCAATGATTCTTGCCCAAATTTAGGGATTCAAGAGAGGAGATCTAGATCTACCATTCCACCAATCCATTCCTCCTCTAAGTGAGGGGAACCTAGTGGATCTAGATTTTGGGGTTGCTTTGTGTTCATCCCCTTGTTCTTCCTCTTAAATCCCTCCATAGCATTAGTTGCTTTGGTTGGATTTTGGAGTGAAGGATTTGACCACTTGGTGTGTTCTTGCCTTTTGCATTAGTTGCATCGGGTTGTGCTCTCCACGAAGATTCGTGGGATCGAAGTTGAGAAGCTTGTTACTCTTGGGTGCATTGTGTTCCCAAGAGCTTGTGCCTCTTGGGTGCATTGTGTACCCTAGACGGTTGGTGTGCCGCGAAGACTTCAAGTTGTGAAGCTTCGGCAAGATTTGGGAGCCCCCAATTGAGTTATGGGTGTGTGCCCCAAGAAAGTTGTAAAGGCTCCGGATTCCGCCTCGAAGGATTCCGATAGTGGAAGGTGAACCAAACCTTTGGGTGCGGTTCATCGGAGAATAGGGTGAGGCCTTTGTGGCATCTTGAGTAGGCCTCTTGTGGCGAGCTCACACCCCTCCAACGAGACGTACTCCCTTAACAAGGAGGAACTCGGGAATACATCCTCGTCTCTGCGTGCCTCGGTTATTTCTATACCCGAGCTTTTACTTATGCAATTTACATTGTGATAGCCTTCGTGCTTGAAGTTCTATATCTAGCTATCACCTTGTTTCTTGCCTTGCTTAGCATAAGTTGTTGGTGCACATAGGTGAACCTAGTATAATTAGGTTGTTGGCTTGTTAATTTAAACACCTAGTTTTATTCCGCAATTATCAAGCCTTAAACCGGAAAAGTTTAAATCGCCTATTCACCCCCCTCTAGGCGACATCTCGGCATAGTTTGTTCTTTCAATTGGCATCAGAGCCTCATCTCTCTTGTTTGGCTTTACCGCCTAGAGAGTAAAGATGTCGTTTAGAGGATTAATGCATGATCACACTTTTATATTCGATGGCACAAATTTTAATGTTTGGAAAACTCATATGCTTAGTCACTTACGGGTCTTGGACCCCAATATTGAGCGTATCTTAGATATAGGTTTTTCTCCTCCAAAGGATTACGAAAGTACGACTTTAGAGGATGAGAAAACTTATATCTAGATGCTCTAGTTTCTAATGAGTTTGGAAAATTTGTGAGTGTTGTAGTTTTTGAGTCGATCATGCATCTCCGGGACGCTAATGAATTGTGGACCAAGCTTCAAGATAAATATGGAGTATCCAACACTATTGAGGATGATTGTTCTCCCTCCACCTCCGGCCGTGATGAGTTCTCATCTTCGTCTACTTCACCAAAATGTGGTAAGCCACAAACTAATGTAATGGTGAGTAGTGATGGGTTTTGCAATTTGGATAGTGAGCTCATTGTTGATGATCATTTATCTCTATCTTGTTGCAATGCTTCATCTTTGGACCTAAACACACATAGCACTATAAATGATTTACATACTAGTGTTGATAGTCCTTGCATATCATCTAAAAATTGCTTGGATAAATCTCTTTATGATATGCCTGCTTTATCTTGTTGCCATGATAAAAATGCTTGTGTTACCTCTAACTATTGTATGAATAATAATGTAGAGGAAACCCAATTAGCTATGGAACAAGATGTGAACTTGAGTAGTTCAAAAATTAATTGTTCTTCTTCATCAACCATGTTTTGCCTTATGGCTAAATCTTCTACTAGTGATGATAATGATAATAATGATGAAGAAGATGATGTGGATGATGATGATGATGAATCCTTTCATAAGAAAGGTCTAATGATTCTAAATGCCCTTCCTAAAAATAAAAATGCTCATGCTATCCTCTTTGAAATTATGGAAACCCTAATTGAGCGTGGGCTTACTATTAAGGCTTTGGAAACAAGCCTTGAAGAAAAGGGTAAGATTGAAAGAGATGATGCTATGGAAAAAGCATCGTTAGAAGATGCTCTCGAGGAAGAGCAAGAGACTCGGGCTTCTCTTGAGGAGAAACTAGAATCTATTGAGGAGTCTCATAATGAAATTATTGCTAAAATCATTAAAGAACGTGACCATGCTCATGCTAAATATAAAGTCACGAAAAAGGAAAATGCTAGCTTTAAGGAAGAGCTTGCCAAGTTTTCTTCTTCCATTCCTAATGTTAATGATGCTTGTGCTACTAACTCCATTTCTTGTGAAGCATCCATTTTGAAGGAGAATGTTGAGCTAAAGGCTCAACTTGAGTTGCTAACTAGCAAGTATGGGAAGTTGGAAGAAAGTAATGAAAAGCTATCTAGCTCTAATGATGATCTTCTAGCATCCTATGCTAGTCTAAAGTTAGCTCATGAGGCCATCACTACAAAGGTAACATCTTGTGTGCCTCATGTGGATAATAGCACAACTTCAACTAAAAATGCTATATTGCCATGTGCTAGTCTTAGTAGTTCATCCACTCACAATGTTGGCACCTCTTGTGATGAATTACTTGCTTTGCCTTGTTGTCATAACAATGAAGCTTCTACTTCCTCTAGTGCCTTTGTTGCCACTAACCATGTAGAGGAAATAAAAGACCTCAAGGACCAAGTCGCTTCTTTGAAGAAAGGCTTGGAAAAGCGTCATGAAGGGAAGAGTGCACTTGACAACATGTTGAGTGCTCAACAATCCCCAAATGACAAGAGTGGACTTGGATTCAACTCCAACAACAAGATCAAGTCCAAGATTGATAAGAAGAAGGGACAAGTTCAAATCAAGAATCCGGCCAAAATCATTTGCTTCAAGTGCAAGCTAGAAGGGCACCATGTTCGGGATTGCCCAATGAAGAAGAAGCCTCTTAGTGAGAAGCAACTAGGGAAGCGGCCTCTTGTTTAATCTCATGCTCAATCACGAGTTGAACAACGGCCACCTCCTAAGAAGACTCAAGTCAACGCTCCTCTAGTTGAGGAGCCTATTAAGAAGAAAGGGAAGAGTCGATGTTTCTACCTTTGCCGTGGCAAGGGTCACTTTGCTTCTTTATGCACTAATGGTACCGTATCCAACCCTATTATAGTTGATGATGCTTATTCTCTTGGGAAGGATAGAATTGGCAATGTGTTTGCCAAATATGTGGGGACTCAAAGTGGTGTCAAGAAAAGAACCATTTGGGTTCCCAAGCCTATTGTGACTAACCTCTTAGGACCCAACTTGGTTGGGGACCAACAAGCTCAAACTTGATCAATAGGTGTTAGTGGAGGACATTGGAGACTTGGCCATCTTTGAAGAATTAAGGGATCTTCATGATTATTATTTCATCAAGCCAAGTCAATCGGAATATATTTCTCTATCTCATATCCAATGCTTCCTCCTTGCGGTAACTTGTATTTAATTCATATATACATTGAAAGTTGCTTGCTCCCTTGCATGTGTTAGTTTTGTTCCTAGCATGTGCTTGTATATGATATGCTACTTTCCTACTTGTCTTGTTATTCAAGGTTGTGTATGATAGTTGTGTATCATGTATGTGTAACTTTGTGTTGAGCTTTATTGGATCTTGTGTTGATTTCATTTGGCTCTTTGAGATATCAATGGACTATCCCATTTTGGGGGGTGATATGCTTTGTGCACCTCACAAACCTAAAAATGTGTGTACATGAGGCACACCACTTAGTATTGATATTTCAATATTATCTAGTTACTATGTGGTATGTCATATTCATGAGAAATTCAAATTCTACAATGTCCATTAATTTCTCTAGTTGGTCTTATTTGCCTCTTGTTTAAAATAAATGAATTATCACATTATGGGGGAGTAATAAGCTATGTGCATATTACAAATCCATAAAATGTGAACATTTGAGGTTTGCCACTTAGATTTGATATTATAAATTATCTCTTTCCTATGTGGCAAGTTTGCTCAAACAAGTTCCAATTTTCATTTTGGTTATCCTTTGGCCCTTGTTTGCATGAGTTTGCTTGTTGTGGTTTTTCTCTAATATGCATTTTCATATATTATTTGATAAACCATTTGTTTCATATTATTTTAACCATGGCTTTGCCGGTTGGTTCGAATAGTTGAAACTACCAACAAACCTTTTTCAAAATATGGTGTTTTATTTCTTATCTCTTGCCATATGCTTGTTTGTTGTGAAGTTGGTCTTGAACATCATTTCTATATACCACCGAGAAATATATCTATATACTCCTTGTCCATGACAAGTGATACTAGTAATTGTGGTGGATTTTGTAGACCATCTTCATATTGGCTCTTGCGTTGTTTGACTCCCTTTGTCTTCCTTGCCTCTTGCATGGATCCTATTTTTCTCCAATTGGTAGTGTTTAGTGTTGGAAATAAAATATGGAGAGTAATGATCCCTTGTGCATGCATTTTGTATTCAAATGCAAATATCAAAGATAATGCATGAATCTTGGGGGAGCATTCCTATTTATTTAGATCACTATCCTTTCTATCAATATTTGATCCTTTCAATTGGCATTTAATTTCTATCTTATGTGTTTATGGAAGACAAATCTTTTTCTCTTGATGCTTTGTGCCATCTTGATAAATAAAACATTTTTGCCCGGACACTCTGCAGAAATGTGACGACGTCCTTTACACTTCCAACACTCAACATCTAGGCTTCAAGAAGAGGCTACAACAACGGGAGTATTGGTGCTTGCAGCAGCAACAACACCATGTTTGTCACCATTGTGAGGAGCCGGTGATGATGCCGACGAGGCTGCTGGTCGCCGGAAGGCAGTAGGAGTTTGCTGAAATTGAGAGCCACCATGAGATGCACTTGGCTGTAACCTTTGCCATGGTGTGGTGGTGCGGTTCTGAGATGAACGCACATGTACACTCCGCTGGACCTTCCTCTCCGTGCGCTTTGCTTGCTCCAAAATATGTTGTAGAGAGTTATAGGGAAACATCTCCACAAATTCAGAAATGTCATTGTTGAGACCATGCAAAAATCTTGCCATCTTAGACTCTTCATCCTCATGAATACGAGCGTGAACAAGAAGTGATTCCATCTCTTTATAGTACTCTTCCACTATCCTAGTACCTTGGCTGAGACGCCGCAATCTTTTGCGGAGATCTCTCTGATATTGTGAAGGAACAAACCTCCTCCTCATAGCTTGCTTCATTTCTTCCCATGTATTAATGACCCACAAGTATATGGAATCTATCGTATTACTTTTGATAAATAAGAGTGTCGAACCCAACGAGGAGCTGAAGGTGTTGGCTTGTAGATTCGCACAAGGTTTGACTGCAAATACTAACATACATGTTTTCATGGGTTTTATAGTAACAAATAAATAAAGTGCGACTAAATAAAAGAGAGCAATAATAATTGCAGCAAATGGCCCAATCCTCACAAAGGACAAGCCGGTGATTTTACTAATGATGGCTAAAACACTCTTGAGGACACATGGGAATTACGTCAGGTCACTTCCGCTTCATACCGCTGCTTAATGTTTAATGTTTTGCTAAGTGTTGTGTGGGTGAACCTATGCTAATGAACCGCCCTTACTTGGACTAGAACACACTTGTGATTACACTCCCCTACAAGCATCCGCAAATCCAAGGAAGTATTTAAGAATTAACTAACCACAACCTTAAACTCTGAGATCCTACACTCCTTCATACACTAGTTTACCAGCGGGGGTTTAGGTTTCCGTCAATCTTGCAACCACCTCACAAGTAAACTAAATACACAATGCATTCCCCTAGGCCCATAAAGGTGAAGTGTCATGTAGTCGACGTTCACACAGCACCACTAGAAGAATAGCACCACAACTTAAATATCAAACCATTAAATATTATTCAGCATAATTCCACTACTTGCAACAAGACTTCCCCATGTCCTCAAGAACTAAAGGGACTACTCACAAGACATCATATGGATCATGATTAGAGGTGATAAATGGATGATTAACAATCTGGTCATAAAACTATTTCACCGATAAAACTCAATAGCATCAACTACACAAGGCAATCAACACCGGAAAAGTGATCCCAATAAACTACAACAAGTATAACCCAAGACGTAGCAGCGGAACGGAGTGGAGCTATGGAGATGATGGTGCTGTCGATGATGGTGCTGTCGATGAGGATGATGTTGATGATGATCCCGATGAAGCCCGTGGCGATGACGATGATGATGGCGACAATTGTCTCTCTGTGGTTTCCGCCCCTGAGGCGGCGGCGGAATATTTCTTCGAAGCATCCCCCAATGATTTTTAGGTAAAAGGGATGATATACACAAAAGGGGGAAGCCGGAGGCGGCACAGGGCCTCCAGGTGGGGCCCAGATGCGACCAAGGGTGGGGCCGCGCCTGGGTGGCGTCTGGCCACCTTGTGGCCCCCTTTGGTCGCCCTTCTGGCTCCCCTCGTCTTCTGGCGAAATAATAATCTCTGAAGTTTTGCAGAATTTCTAGAGTTGCAGAAGTTCAGTATCTTGACGGTGCTTTTTCCAGCTGATTCCGGGCTCCGGCAGTCAAATCACCAACGATCATCAAACATACAAAATAAGATAAAATAACATAAGTATTGCATTCTAATATGAAATATATCCATGAATAGCAGTAAATTATGATATAAAATAGTGATGCAAAATGGACGTATCATGTACCAATGTGATCACAGCCCAACATTAGCTGATTTTCTTGTAGTTGATTCCACCAAGTGAGTGCATAACCAGAAAACTCAACACAAGCAAGGTTTATCCTCTTCGGATCAGTGAGGTTGTATATGCGAAAAATCTGATCACATTGTTCTTCCCAATCAAAGTATGCATCCGGGTCTTCTTTTCCTGTGAACTTGGGAGCCTGCAACTTGATTCTTGCTGTATTATCTCGATCATCTCTATCACGACGTTCATGACGACGACCATCATCACCATATGTAGCAGCATGACGATATGGAACACCATCATAGTCATCAAAATCATCACCATGACGACGAGCATCACGCTCACGTGGGTCAAAGTGACGTCCATGAGAGCCATGGCCACGTCCTCTATCATGCCCTCCTCGCTGTCCTCCACGAGCAGCAACACCATGACCTCAAGGATCACCATCGGCGCCATCAACTTCCCAATCATCTCCACCGCAGTTGTTGAACTCATCTTCACAACCTCTATTGGTAGCAACTTCTACTGAATTCTCATCGCTAGCTTCATCGTGTGGGTCAATAGGGTTTTGTCGGTGTGGAACCCCATTGCCATGTGCAGGAGGACGCTCATTAAGCATCCACTCCATGGCCTGCTGCAGTTGAAGCACGCTGTTTTGTAGTTCAACACGCATGGCCGGGACCTCATTTTCTCCACGATTTTCTTCGTAAACACTCAAACTAGTTCCTGCCATGTTAGAGGGCAAAAAGTGGGTGGAAAATTTTTTTTTGGTGAAAAAACACCCTCACCTCTTACTTACCAAAGTTCTTATGAGTTCACACCAAATCGCGGTCCTCTCGGATGTGTTAAAGTGATTGAAAGACAGGGATCAAAGAACTAGCTTCGGTTTTTGGTGGAGCTCTAGGTGGGGTAAACGAAAGGGACTTGTGCTGAAATCAAGTTGATGCAAACCAAGATTTATTTTGATGGAAATATGGGACCTTGCACCAAGATTGAAAAGCAAAACAACACACACACAACTTCTGATTTTTTTTACCAAGCTGAAACCTTTGGATCTTGCTCAACACTTTCTATTTTTTTCACTTCCTTTTCTTTTCCTTTTTTCTTTTCTTTTTTTCTTTTTTTTTCTAGCAACACAACTAAATTCGAAACACAACTACAAAGATAAACTTGGTGCAGATCTAAAAATGGAAAACATGCAAGGAATGCAACAACAAGATCTCAACACCAACAAGGCTTTGGGATTTATTTTTGGAGAGGCTTTGGACTATAGGACAGAAAATATTGCAACAAAACCTACCATTCTAAAGGGATGATAGCAAGATGAATATGAAAACAGATCCTACCGTGTAAACGAAAGCTCTGATACCAGATGATAGGGGCAAACCCGTTGATGAAGTTCACGCCCGAAGGGGGCCCGATCTTCACGTCGTAGGATCAAAACCGGGAGGGTAACTAGCTGCAAGCAGCGGGGATAACTAGTTTTATACCTGCCAAGGTTGGATGAAACCTGTACGTTGGGGATGACTGACCGAAGCTACAAGAACCTCAACCCGTTGTCCGAATAATCGCAGAACCACAAACCGGGACTAACCCACACAAAACGGCTGGAACCATAGAGCACAAATTAGGGGGAACCATAGGTCCTTCTCGCAAATCCGGATGAACGCACAAGAGCAAAGGAAGTAAGGATCTCTCAGATCTCAAGCAGTCTTGGCTGCAAAGCTTATGACTGGTTTTTGGTTTAACAAAAGGCCCCTAAAACGTTGGGGGAGATGGGGTTTTATAGCAGGGACAACCCCCCTTAGATAGGTGTGAACATGATGCTAAAAGGTTCAGAATTCAAATGGCCTATTTGGGAGAGGAGCAGTCATCTTGGTGAGTTATTGGAGAACTCTTCGGAAATTCGCGAAGCATTAAACATGTTGAACACCTTCCACTAAAATGGTCATTACTTTGTCTACACAACTTCAAATTTGGGTTGGAAAGTAAACTTCAAGGAGCTTCTGTTGGTATACCCCAAAGTCCCCATCTCTGATCCATGTGGGTGTGGCACATAGAAAGATCAGAGGCAAAAATCTGGCAGAAACAGATTCACTTCAAAATTGTTTTCTTCAACATTGTTTTCTTCAACATTGTTTTCTTCAACTCTTGTTCTTCATGAGATCATAGGTTGTTGGATTCCTCCAATGTATACCTAAGTTCAACCAACAACAAAGGGGATGAAAGCATAGCCATATCATCAAGTTTATAAGATAAACTTAAGTTAGCTTTCACCTGGTCACTTATAAGTTTGCCACGGCTTCTCGTTATAGGTCCGTTGATGGTTGGTGTAGTGTCAATACTTGGGATGTCCTCATCAAGTCCTCTTTCTCTCCGCCGAATCACCGCCACCGCCGCTCCATTTCCTTGATGCCCCTTCGCCACCACTTTGTGCACAACACTGTCGGTTGATCCTCCGTCCCTACCGCGTCGTTTTCGACGTCTTTTGGTTGTGTGTGCGATTGATCTGAAGGGTTCACACCGCACCGTCGCCGCTGTTTCCGGATGCAACTCTCCTTCTCCCTGGCCCTAGCTTGCCACTAATGCATGTGTCTACCTCGGCCCTACCGCCATGAAGGTGTTCGGTCATTTGACCAAACAAGTTGATAGGTATTTCGGGTCAAAAAATTGCAATCAAATGACAATTGATTTATTGTTTCATTGTTTGATTGTTGCATATGGATAGCCATGACAAGTACGTCTGCCATGAATATATGGATACATCGTCCGATGATGAGGATTATGATGTGGATCAACTGATGCTTCTCACGAGTACTCTGTGCTTGAATGGGGAGCTGTATGGAGTGCCTCGCCGTCGAGGTTCCATTAGGGGCCGGGATCCAATCGACAGTAACAAGGGTGATGATCATGCATGTTATGCTATACATCGTTTATTTTAAACTCAACGGTCCAATTTTTAGTCCAGAGAAGTTTCGTCGATGCTTCAGAATGTCAAGGGACGTGTTAATGCGCCTTGTGCAAGGTATGCAGTAGTATGATGACTATTTCATACTAAATGCGGGTTTCTGGTAAGTTGGGGCTTCTGTTGAGAAGTGCACAACTGTTATCTGCTGTCTTACATATGTAGTTCTCGCAAATTTGGTTGATGAATATCTTCACATGATAGAATCTACGTGCCTCGAAGCCACGTATTTTTTGTGTGCAATGGTGGTGATTGGTGAAGGTGTTTGGACAAAAAAACTGAGAGAACCAAATGCAACATACACAACTCGACTAATATAAGTTGGTGTAGCGAGAGATTTTCCTTGGATGCTTGGAAGCATCAATTGCGTGCATTGGAAATAGAAAAATTGTCCATTTAGTTATCAAAGGAAATACAAAGGCCATGTTGCAGCATGCATTGTCATATTTGAAGTTGTGACAAATTATGACCCGCAAATTTGGCACTATATCTTGGAAATGGTAGGACTCACAATGATACCAACAAATGACATCAACGTGTTGCAACACTCTTCGATCTTTTCAAGACTTGTCGAAGGCCATGCTCTTGAGTGAAACTATGAGATCAATGACCACCAATACACTAAGGGGTACTATCTAGCCGATGACATCTATTCGACATTTGTGAAGACAATCTGATCGTTCTTTGCTACACAATAAGAGGGCCGTTGGAAGGATATAGTGCGGGTATTTGGTGTGCTCCTATCTCTTTGACCTATTGTCCGCCACCCTGCTAGAACATGGCTGAAAGATCAAATGCGGTAGGTCATGACTGTCTGTATTATCACGCACAACAAGATTATAGATTGCGTATGATGAGCAACGAATATTTGATCAGGAATGGACGATGGCACGAAAAACTCAAGACGAACGGTTGGCGTTTCTCGCTAGGGTCTGGGAGAGGCTATGTGAGTTCTTATAAGGAGGGACAAGTCATGGTTCTTTTAGAGATATGGATCACTTAAAGGTACTGCTTGATTGAGCATGTTTTTGTCCCGCTTTAGTGGACCGTGTCTGTTTTTAAGGGCATGATGGGTTTAGGGAGAGCATGGAGATGCTCTAATCTCACTTCAAATCTTACATTATTCCGGTCGCTTCAGTTGGTCAAACGTCTTGCCGCCTACAACTCCATCCTCAACTTTTCGCTCTCTTAACAATCACTGAAACCACGCAATGGTTGTAGGACGCCACAGTTTTTGACGATATCCCAAGTTGGTGGTCTAATCCCTCGTTTTTTGGCGACTTCATAACACGTGCATCATGCTAAATTTCTAATATTTTACCAATCATTTT
This sequence comes from Puccinellia tenuiflora, assembly GCA_012064385.1. NCBI lineage: Eukaryota > Viridiplantae > Streptophyta > Magnoliopsida > Poales > Poaceae > Puccinellia > Puccinellia tenuiflora. The sequence goes on along the minus strand of QRDG01001717.1, from coordinate 385,422 downwards.
CGCTTTGCATATTACGTTTGCGCCAAACTTTCTGAAGTTTGACCAAGTTTATAGTAAAAAAAAGTATCAACATTCTATCCGAAGTTTTGTAGTTTAAATTGAGCTGATCCAACGTCTTATATTTAGTTACAGAGGAAGTAAAAAAGACCGGAGAGAGTGCACTAAAAACGTTAACCCGAATAATATCTGTGTGCAGTTCACATAATTAGACGTAGTTCGAATGTTATTTTTCCAAACATTTCAAGAAGTTCGTTTAGTAGTACTACTACTCTCCAAAAATAAACATTTCTGCCTAGCCTAAACTGGAAAAAAAATCGGGACGTCCATTCCTTCCCCGTGTCCTCGATGCGCAGCAGCCACAGCTAGGAAAAGATTCCAACACGGCTCTCCACGCACGCCTCCGATTCCCCACGCGCCTAGGGCTCCTCCTCCTCCTCCGCCGCCGCCGCCCCGAGCTGCGTATTACCGCTGCTCCTCCGTTCGCGCGGCTGCTTTTGTGTCTTCGGGATTGCGGGGGGCCTGGATTTTGCAGTCTAGGGTTCCACCGGCGGGGTTTGGTCGGGCCAGCGTCGCGCGTTTCGAGGAGCGAATCCAGTGCTCGATTTGAATCAGTGCGGCGGTGATTCCGACGGGGTTTCCGGCTGCTTGCTTGCGCTCGCATTCGTCCCCAGCGTTTGTGTTCGTGCGATTCAATGGCGGGATCTGTGGGCACGGCCAAGGTGACGTCTCGGTCGTCCCCGAAGCGGTACACCGGCATGGACCCGCCGTTGTCTTTGGCCAGGCCGACCATGTTCGACCTCCAGAAGACGGCCGAGCTCGAGAAGGTTGTGATTCGTTCGCTAATTTCTTATGTTGTGCAGCTTTGCTAGCTTACCCGTGGTCCATTGTGATGATAGTGTTGCTTCGCAGTTCTTGGTTGAAATGGGCCTTTATGAAGGGGAGGAGCAGTCCGCTAAACGGGAGGAGGTGCTACGGGAGATTGATGGGGTAACCCCTTTCCTCGCTTGCTACTCCCCTTGCTTATTTGATATCTCAGATTCTAAGTAATTAGGAGGTGAAACTAAAAGGGGACTTCTATATGGCAGCATTGCTGTTTGAACTTTTTTTTACTTGGAAAGATCTGTCTTGCAAGGCCATTTTGATAACTATTATACTCCCTCCGATCCATAAATAGTGTTGCTCGTTTTGTACTAAGTTAGTACAAACTTTGTACTAAGTGGGAGACACTTTTTATGGATCGGAGAGAGTATATAATTAATGCTTCCTGTGGGCACTGTATACACCTGTTTTTTGGTATTGTATTTCACTGCTCAGACATGATAATGATTGATTAGTTTTATCAGGCCATTTTAATAACTATGGTATATAATTTGTGAATGCTTCCTGTGGGCAGTGGCGGATCTAAGATTTCTCCATTGGGTATGCCCCACTAGAAAATTACTGGCTATATTTACCAATTCAATAAATAATTAGAAATTTACATTGTAATACGGTATAAAAGCAATAAATAACGCATTCCGTCTAGAAAACTCGTACATTCAGACTACATCCAAACCTTATACATTAAAATTTAGATGAGTACAGAAAACACTACTCGGACATGGACGAAAAGATGTAACGGCGGAATACCTAGCAGTCTACAAGAGTATCTGGGCTGTAGAACCAATACCAATTTTCTGCAACTGTTGAAAGAATTGTCAGGGGGCAAGTCGGCAGCGCATTCGGAGGCAGCCCACAGCCGTCAGGTCGTGCCATTCGTGGCCAAGATCGCAAGGCGGAGGCGCTATAGGGAGGTTTCAGATCAATGTATCAATTCGACTGAGAGACGGAGAAGAAGACCCAGGGGTCGTGCGGCGCTGGAAATTGGCGAGCTGCTAGCAGGCTTCGATCGTTCCCTAATGCTTATAATACGAGGTAGATGGACTGGGCTGGGCTGGAAACTGGTCGTGCGGCCGGAAACTGGCGCTGTAATTTTTCTACTAGTAGTATACATACGTAGATGGGCTGGATTGCAGGGTATGCCACAGCATACCGGGCATACCCTGTAGATCCGCCACTGCCTGTGGGCACTGTATCCACATGATTTTCGGTATTGTAGTTCACTACGCAGACATGATAATGTTTGATTAGTTTTATTTCTGTTACCATTTTTCTGTTTTAGAAATGGCAATCCTATTTTGTAGTGTAACTTATGCTGTATTATGTCTTTTCTTTGTATGCTCTGCAGCTACTCTGACCTGTGTAGGTTTTTCATTGATTTTGCAGATAGTTAAGGAATGGGTGAAGCGGTTAACTATTCAGAAAGGGTGTTCTGAGCAAATGATTGAAAAGGCAAATGCAGTCCTTTTCACATTTGGATCTTACCGATTGGGGGTAACTCCTTCTTTTGCTGCCCTTTTCTTTTATTCCATACACCTTGTCCCTTCTGTCACAATTGGTTATCATTTTGATTATCTTATATTCTTATTAATGTGAATCAAGCGCCACCATATCATAATCACCTAAAAGTTAGTCTAGTAAGAAGTTATCATTACTTCAGTTTGCAGTGTTAGAAACTTGATTTGTTCTTTTCTCATATAGATGCTTTTGGGTTTTCTAGGAACTTTCATCCAAATTGCCCCCCCTACTAAAAGGCAGTTAGCAGTATAAATTCTGTAACCTCCTGCCATACTTCTGTTGCCTGTTGGGCACTTGGGCTGCTGTCAACTTGGCACTGCATTCCTCTGATATTGCATAGTTTATGTCAGGGTGACATTACCCCTCTTCTAGAAGGTGGATAACAAATGAAAAGTCAAGATCAAGTGCTACAATTGTTTATGAGAAGGTTTCTGTAACTAATTCTTGTGATCTATGATAAATCATAACCATTCCTCTTTAGTCCGATGGCTGAAACAAGTAATGTTACTGTGACATTGCTACATTATGTCAGGATAAAAATTGTTATTGTGATTGGATGAGTATGGTGGACCAGTGGAGTAATTTCTATGCCATTATTGTGTACAATCAAGAGGGAGAAACAGGTCACACAATAAACAATCTAATACCACCTGTTATGTGATATGAGCTAAAACGACAACCAATGAAAAACAGTGATCGTGCATTCAACTTATACACTTTTTCATGAATTGATGGTATACCAGAATCAAGCACTAATTGTCACCGAGGTAAGGATTGAGTTGGAAGGAATTTGGATTCATGAATTGTTTTAGTACATTTAGCAATCTGGTACTGGAACAGATGCTGCTTGGTTGGTTGTTGGTGGTATGTTCATTTGTTGAAGGAAACCTGACAGATGATTAATCCTTGTAGGAAACATAGATACATTTTGAATTGTGAATTTGAAGTTTTGCATGTTTTTAAACAATATTCTTAAACATTACTGAAGCAAATAATAATAGCATAACCAGATAAGGACCATTTCTAACTGTGTGTGGCACTAGCACATGCTTACTTCTAATCTTCTGATATATGTAGTAAACTCATAGGAACAAGGGATTCTACAGGGTAGTGGTTTGATTGCCAGTTCCTGTGCAGCATCTCTCCATGACCTTTCAGCATTACTCAATACATAGTTTGCTTAGTTTTATGTTCTTTTACGTACTTGCCTAAGTTGCTGTAAGCCAGTTACAGTATGATTTTTTCGGCCTTCCGGAGTAAATACTTTCTGTGTTGGCAAATTTAACCGAGTGTACTTCATAATGACCTCTTTGTTAGGTTCATGGACCTGGAGCAGACATTGATATCTTATGTGTTGGACCTTCATATGTGAAGCGAGAGGTGACGTCTTCTTTCTTTTGCATAAAACTTACTGTCCATAGATTACATATATCTCCATAATGGATGCTAATATTTTTGCAGGAGGATTTCTTTGTGACACTACATGACATATTAGCACAAATGGAAGAAGTGACTGAATTGCAACCTGTACCTGATGCTCATGTACCTGTTATGAAATTTAAGTTCCATGGAATGGCAATTGACCTTCTCTATGCCAGCGTATCTCTTTCAGTAATACCGCCAGTAAGTGTTCATTTTATGTAATATTTTTCTGTGTTCTCAAATACTTCTGTTGCACTTGTAGTGTACTGTTATGCATACCGAGTATGCAATGCACTTGAGGTATTGCTTTTGACTGCTCAAGCTTTCTTCTGTGAGGTCCCTTCCCTGCTTTAATCGTCTCTAACTACCGCAAATAGCTTTTGGAAATTATGATAAGCTGCTGTTTTAGAATTATTATGCCAACTGTACTGTTGATGGAGATCTTTAGTGCTGCTTAATGGCCGTCATTTGGGTAACAGTATTCAGGTGATGAGAAAGGCAAACCGTTCACTTCAATTCAATGCAAGTCATGCAACACATCAACAGTTCATTTGCATGAAGTTTTAAAACAGTACCAATAAGTCAGTGATGCAAGTTTAACTTGGGAGGACCCCCTCCTCTCTGTAACGTTCCTGCAGGATTTTAACATCTCTGAAGGGTCTGTGCTTCGTGGTGTTGATGAAGCAACTGTCCGGAGTCTTAATGGGTGCAGGGTGGCAGACCAGATTCTTCGACTTGTTCCAAATGCTGAGGTTATTTAATTCAGGAATTGCCATTTGTTATGATATACTGTTCTACTTCGTCAGTAACTCAGTACAATAATTATATGATTTGTAGAACTTCCGGACAACACTTAGGTGTTTGAAGTACTGGGCAGAGAGAAGGGGCGTTTATTCCAATGTAAGCATGGTTTTATCATCTATGATCCATTTAATTTGCGAGTGAACCATGATGACATGGTTTTCTCTGTTAGGTTACTGGTTTCCTTGGGGGTGTCAACTGGGCCATATTGGTTGCTCGTGTCTGCCAACTCTATCCTAATGCTGTACCAAGTATGCTGGTTTCAAGATTCTTCAGGGTTTTTACACAGTGGCAGTGGCCGAATCCAGTGATGCTTTGTGCCATTGAGAATGGTGACCTTGGTATTTCTGTATGGGATCCACGTAAAAATCCTCGTGATAGATCTCATGTTATGCCCATCATTACTCCAGGATATCCTTGCATGAACTCTAGCTACAACGTTTCTACTAACACATTGAGGGTTATCATGGAGCAATTTAAGCTCGGTAATAAAATTTGTCAGGTACACACTATTCATACCTTTACGTGTCAGATCTAGTGTTCAGGACAATCATCATTGCTTATCTTTGATGCAGGAAATTGACCTTAATAAGGCCAGTTGGGCTGTTCTGTTTGAGCCTTTGAATTTTTTTGAGGCATATACGAAATATTTAGTGGTTGACATTGTTGCGGACGATTATGATGATCTTCGGCTTTGGAAGGGATGGGTTGAGTCTCGACTGAGACAGCTGACTTTGAAGGTTGCCTGTTATTTTAGTTTTTATTGTCCATCATTGTTAATTCTAACTACAGTTTACTCTTCGTGATCATATATTAGGAACATACATTATCCAAGTCTATGTTAGATCTAGATATTGCAGAATACTTCTCCCCACAGTAATTTGTCTTTATAAAATGCAGATAGAGCGGGATACTAAAGGAATGCTGCAATGCCATCCTTACCCATGTGAGTTTGCAAATCCTTCAGTACAGTGTGCTCATTGTTCCTTCTTCATGGGCTTATCAAGGAAAGAAGGAGTGAAAGTACACGGGCAAAAGTTTGATATCCGTGGAACAGTTGATGAGTTTATGCATGAAATCGGAATGTATACATTGTGGAAGTCTGGAATGGATCTAGCAGTCACCCATGTCCATAAGAAGCAGATCCCGTATTATGTATTTGAACAGAGTTACAAGAAACCTTGTCCACCAATGCATGCAAACCAGCAAGAGCAGTCTGATAGAAATGACACTGAAGATGGCACACTGCCGACATCTCTGGATGGCCAACTTAAGAGAAAGCGTGATTTTGATGGAGCTGGTCACGTCGAATCACGTAAATCTGTTAAAAGGTCTTCAGTAAGCTCAGGCTACGAGGAAAGTCCACCTGACTCTGGAAACATTGTTAGTCAAATTGTATGTGAGAACCCAGTCAAATCGGTTTCCAGTGCCCTTTGTAATGGAGTTCAGAATAGTCCGTTGCATGGCGATGTAAATCTGGAATCAGCAAATTGCTCCAATTCACCACATGGATCTGAGGAGTCCGCAGCTTCAGGCACGAGATGTGCAGCCGTGGAAACAGTTGGCATGATTGATGAAGCTGCCGGCCCTGAAAGCTCAGTGCCATGTGTTATCGATGGTACAGTTCAGACTATGGCAGTGCACACGCCTATAAATTGTGTGGCCGAGAAAGATGAACCTATGTTTGAGGGAATTGATAGATTGGCAATCAGTAATTGTGCAGAATCTCTGGAGGAGGCAGAAATGCTCACTGGGAACTTCCTTAGTGAGAATATGCCCTCAAGTGGGAATGAAGTGATTTGAAGCCTTCCATATAGAGGTTTTGCTTCCTATGCATTCGCCCTGTTCAAATTATCATTCTATTTATGTTATTATCCAAAATTTGCTCACGTTCTTTCATTTATGTATTATTTAATTATTTTTGTCTGCAAAGCTGAATGATGTGATTGAAGTAGTTTCTAAAGATCATGCAGGTGTCAAATTCGGTGTATCCAGCAGAAAGCTTCAACGAGGCATGTCTTTTAACCATAATGCTGTTGCATTTAGCATCTAAAATGCTCTATTTTGTTCACGCTTGTGCTTGGTATGTCTTTCTTTTTCCAATGCCAGTGCTCATCTGTCCTGAACTGTGCGAGTGGAGGATAGCAAAAGGAAACAATAACTGCTGACTACCGAATGGAATCAGAGGTTTCATCGTTGTGGTCGGTAAGTTTGTTTACTCACAAAGATTGCTTCCGAGTTCTGACACAGATTTTGTCAGAAGGGAGTCTTGAACGAAGCTGGCTCGCCCTGGTGCCGGAATGTTCAATCAGCTACGGAGAACAATTTGCCTCGGATGCTTCTGGCGAGGACAAAAGATGTTATCCAGAACTCTGAACCATGTACCGTTTGCATTACTTGATCTTAGTATACAAAGTTGTTGTTGTCAGCTTGTAAGTTGTACACAGAGATGCTCTGCCTTAAACTAGTTACATAGGTTTAGGTCAGACTTAGGTAGCTTACTATCAGTTTTGATCATTGAGAATGTACACCCTTTACCTATGACAAGTTCGAAATTCTGGAAGCTTTGTCGACTCAGTTCTGATTGCATTATCATGTTTTTAACCCAATCACCAATCAGTGATGGTGACACGTCCAGAGCCTGGACTGCTCTCCAGCCGTCGACCATACGCCCTGTGAAATGTGAAATTGCATTATAGCACCCAACAAAATTGGACTTGAGAAATCTTTCGACTTGATAAGAATTTCACCAAGTTCTGGCAAATGGACCAGCAAGTGGAAAAGTCTTTTAACCACACCGATTGAACTATTTTTACATTAGGACTAGTTGCTGAATCTTGATTTACTTCTTATTTACAGATTCCCAATCTACAGTTGAACCTGTGCCCAAGTAGCCTTCAACGGTTTTGTATACTCCAGAGCTAATTTTACTAACACTGCGTTGGCAAATAAAGCAGATTTGTCAAAATTATCTATCATCATCCAGTCACTGGTAAACAGACTAAGGATTTAAGGAAATTTTGCTACAAATTCATCTCAAATTGGAAGATGAATTGGATGTCGGTATAGATGATAAAGATTTATGGCACCATTCCTATGAAGCACCACCGTTATTTTGTTGAAGGTGCGCTCTTTTATGTGAAGAAACCAGTGACCTTAAGGTGTGTATACTCGTCGAGAACATATCCAGTGAAACAATCCAACTTGTGCACCCGCTGCACCCCTGGAGAATGGGCCGTTGGATTAAAAAGAGAGGGACATGATCGATCTGCAGAGTGGGGCTTCTGGTACATTTGCAAATCGGACCTTGTTGTGTCCCTGAATCCTGCAAAATTCCCTCCCCATCGCAGTTGGTCTTCTTCCTTTCATCCTCTTCTGTACCCCCTCTACCAGGCAAACTAGGCTTAGAAAAAAAACAGTCGTCTCCCTCAAGCTCCCTCCTGTACCAATCGACCTTCCTTTCACACTCCCTCTCCCCGTTACTTGGAAAGCTCAAGTTTATAAGTCAAGTAATATTAAGTTTAAAACAACTTCACAAATAGTTGTCACGGCGACATATAATGAAAGACAACACCTGTGGAATTTGCAAAGCAGAATCTGAAACTTTGATGCATGCGCTTATAGAGTGTAGCCATGCAAAATTGTTTTGGGAGACTGCTAAAGAGATGCTGTTGGTCAAGTTACCAAGACTCCATCCTTCAACTTGGACAAGGGATATTTTATGTGAACCTTCGTTCAACCAAAAGGACAGCGCGGTGATCACCACAATTATGTACTCGATATGGACATCGAGGAATAATTTGACTCATGGAGAGGCTGGTTTTAACCCGGCTAAGACTATGGAGTTAGTTAAAGAGACCTTGCAGGCTTTAGAATTACCAAAGGTCAAGGAGCTGCCTAAACGGAGTAGGCCGGTCTGCAAATGGCAAAAGCCACCGGATGGTACTATAAAGATCAATTCTGATGGAGCAATTCGGGTGGAGAATAATCTGGCAGCAACTGGTGTTGTTGCGCGCGATGCTCTCTCGTTTAGGGGAGCTTTGGGCAAGATCTATGCAAGCATTTCCGATCCTCTCACGGCGGAAGCTTTGGCACTGAGAGATGCAGTTGCATTTGCTGTTCGGAAGGGTTTTAGCAGAGTGTTGTTTGAAGTTGACTCGGCAGAACTGCTCCGACTTTGGCAAGGTAGATTGGATGATCTCTCTATGATCAGACCAGTTTTAGATGAGATTAGTGAGTTGGTGTTATCCTTTATGGCTTTTAATTTTGTTTATGCCCGTCGTGAAGCAAACCAGGTGACCCATTCCTGTGCAAAGTATGCAAGTATTCAGGAGGGGTCGTTTTTATGGGATGCTGAACCTCCGGACTTCTTAGAGCAGAGTCTTAAGACTGATTGTAATCCTGTGGTTGTGATTTGAAAGGCAGCAGGTTGTTGGACGCACTCTTTCCCTAACCAGGGTACCGAAAGGGACCGGCAGGGTTTTAATGAGGCGGCCTGCTGACCTAATATATGTGTGGTAAATTCAAAAAAAAAAAAAAGTTGTTCTGATGCTCATTAGTTGTATTGTAATTGAACCAACTTTCATGTTGTAACTGAGCCAATTATCGCTGGACATAATTTCTTTAGTTGTGTCCATGCAAGAACACCAACCTTTTCATTTGGTAACATCACAGGACTTGAAAATACAAAATAAGATAATTTTGAGACAGCAACCAAACAACCCATCATAATCACAAAAGCCACACATACTACATAATTTACTTATGCAGAATCTAAGCACTACACTTGAAAGAGTTGTTTGTAACTCCAGCCGTGTACATCTTTACCTGCTGAAGCATCAAAAAAACATGAGTTAATCCTCAATTGCATCAAACATCCACAATAATAACTACCCGAGAAATTATATTTAATGGATTTAAAATTAACCTCATGCTTCACACACAGGTTATCTGTGAAACTCGGATAACCAAAATGAAAACAGTAAGCGACAAGAACATTGTAACATACATGATGATGACAACACAGGAGACCACGAAGATGTTGTTAAATCACCTTCAACTGGTAACGCTATAGTCGACCCAATGCTCAGACTTCAGAGCAACACTTGGCACACACTCCATAATTGCTTGTTTTGTGCAAATATTAGTTGAGAACATTACATGTCCAAACAGGTTGAATGAGTAAACTACCAACAAGGAGTACACATTGAGGATGTTACCTTCTGATTTCTACAATGTGGATTGAACAAAAAATAATCAGGAACATGGACACCTAGTCATGATTTCGTAAAGTTCAGTTTGAAATTGAAAGCGTACTTTCCTCCAAAGATCAACAAGGCGAGCCACAATAGCATGTAGCAAATAATGTATTCCCAGCCTATACCAAAACTCCCAGGTACTGATTTCTTCATGTAGAAAGTACTAAATAATTTAGAAAAGGTTATTTCAGAGTTGGCAAACGTACACGGAAATTGTCTTAAATATAAGATCGGAACAGGGAGCAGAGCTCGTTGTCTATTGTTTTCAATCTTACAGCTATAAATCGAGGATAAATTTTACCATTATACTTGCGGCTCGTACATCAACTCCATGCGCATACTACTACCACTCCTATTCCTAGACCCAAATCAGAAGAGCAAATATGGCCATAAAACAGGGGACAAAGGAAGAAGATAACATATCCTTGATCCTTCAGCCGCAGAAGATAGTAGACTCTCGTGCCGCAGTGCGCAGTAGCATCGACGCCCTGCAGCTACAGCATGTCCTCGACAAGCCGGCCCTGCCAACCACTACTCCGACGCACGCCGTCGCATCAGTGGATCGGGGAGCGGGGCGGTAGAGTTCCAATGCTGGAGATCACCTCCTAGGTTAGGGACGAAGGCGCAAGAAGCTCGAGTGGTACAGGATAGGGAGAGAGCCGAAATGGGGAATTTTCTAACCCTAGCTCCCATGGTCCTGAGTGGTACAGGATAGGAGAGAGCAACGAAGAGAGACGATGACTTTGGGAAGGACCATTCGTGTGATTCAGCTATACTTCGAGATTTTTTTTTGTAAATATGGCAGCACCCTACGCCTTAGCTACATCCTGTCCCTTCCTTTCAAATCTCTCAGGCTCTGGGTCCATCTGCCAATAGCAGTCATGAATCTCTTTTTAGCTTGAACCTAGAGTTTTCTCGTTCTGTGTGATAAGTGACTATTTTCTAGTCTCTAATGTGGTTCTTTTGCTCTTGTCTGGTTTTGGAAGGGAGAACATTAAGGGGTTGTTTGGAGTGTAATTTTATCCCAAAGAGGATCAGGATGGGAGGGGTTTTGGTGATTTTTTCTTTCATCCAATCTACTTAAATTCATATAAATACTCTTCACCCCAACATATTAACATGGCGTCGTGTTTTTAATCAGGAAAAAATGAGCCGGTTCGTGGTGGATATTTTGTGATTATCCCATCCAAAACCTACTTGGTAAATGAACTATTGGTAAATTTTTCGGAATCTCTTCAAATTTCCTAGAATACACTTCAAATATACTAGAAGTAAATAGGGCATCAGTGTAGGGAAATCTGTTTTGACCGATAGGTGTAAATGTACCCACTACCCAAAAACCGCATTTCCAAAATGTCAAAAAATTCTAAACAAAAATTCAGGTATACATCCGAACATTCTATGTTCGCAAACAAAATTTATGGAATTTTTTTGTGTGGCCTGTATAAAAAAGACAAATTTAGGTACTTCAAAATGAGTTTTCACGAGACATTTTTTAAATCTTTTTTGCACAAGCTACAAATATCTTTTTTCATGAAATTTTGTGTACAGATATAGAATGTGTTGATATACATTCGAGATTTTTGTTCCAATTTTTTTGACATTTCGAAATACATTTCGTAACGGGTGTATCTAGTCTTATGAGGCGAAACACCATGTCCGTAAGTGTAGCATTTTTTTCTCACTATTTTCAATTAGCTAATTCATGGGCCCTAAAAAAATACTATTTAACATATAGAAAAGGATAAAACCGAATTAAGTTTTCACAAATCAAGATATATATATTTATAAATTCCAACTTCTTCATAATCGCATCTTTGCGTTATTACATCGATAGAAGAGCAGTATTTCAATCCGATGGGAGGACAGAGATGGAGGGAGTCGACATCTCGACTCTGGCGCCGTCGCAGGAAACAGGATCTTTGCAACAATCGGTACAGTCTTTCATTGTCTGAAAGCATTCGCTCGTCGCCAAACAACAGTAGCAAAAGTTGCGTTTGCAAGGTGCGACTTTTGGTTTGTGGGCACACAATCCGTGTGGCAAATTAATCCTCTCGCTCTTCAAACCTTCCGTACTTCCATCTGTGAAATTTTAAGCACAGTCGTAATTATAGACATATATGTGGTTATGGAAGGCAAGCAAAAACTTATACTCCCTCCATCACATGATATAAAATATTATTACAACCAATATATATTATGAGACACGGAGATTACTAAACTGTATCTTGTATCTACTGAAAGAAAAAAAAATCAGTAGAGTTAGCAATAACTTGGACAGATCTCCCACTTACATTGTGAATGGCTAGCAAGGCATATGAGAACAAGCAAGAGGACCGGTGCATGGAGGGACATCGTGTTTGCGCACACACAATACAGAACGTGGATGGTAGAATGTATATCTTCAGATCGAGATAACACTCCATGGATGGTTCATATATATAGAGGGAAACGTGAGGTAAAAATGTCCACTGCATGGAATATATTTAACTAAACAGCTGACAGGTCATCCATATCCTTCTACAATCGGTAACTGGTAACTAATGAGAACAATGAGTTACCTTGCAAGGAGTTGAATATTAAGGATGCCCTCTGTAATTCATCTATATCTATACTAATATAAAAAGATTCACAGGGGCAGGATCCAAATAACACCGTCCATACAATTGAATGCATCCAACGTTTCAAAACATTCCAATGATGTATTGTACTCCCTAATAATAACCATTGACATCTATCTCCATCTACACTACTATAAAAAGATCCAGACGGGGCGGATCCAAATAACATCAGCCGTACGATTGAGTGCATCCAACGTTTCAAAACTCTTCAATGCTGTATCATATTCCCTAATAATAAATTTGGATCATCTAAATCTAATGATCACAATTAGCCTAAAGATGTACTCCCTTTGTTCGTAAATCTTGAGTGAGAGAGCCAAATAGGCAGGTCATGACCATAGAGGATTAGGCTGGAAAAATATCACAATCGGTTTTACGAAGTTGTTCACACTCGTGAATTTTTTCGGAATGAAATGATTTTGTCTTTTTTGTACAGAGCATAGGGGATGTCTTTTCATTCCGAAAACATTCACGAGTGTGAACAACTTATATGTGTGTGTCTCTGATTTTTTTCAGATTTTTTCATAAAGTTTTACTATTTTTTTATTTTTGTGCAAACTACCAGGAGCTGGTGTGCTCGGGTGCACAAACGCCGCTCTCCAAATTATGATGTGAAATAGTGATGCGAAATGGACGTATCAAGTCCCCCAAGCTTAGACTCCGCTTGTCCCCAAGCGAAAACTGAGCTCAGTAAACATTACCACGGGTTTATGGAGTGAAGTGTCGATAATAAAGAATACGAACATGAAGCATCAGTATTTACTTACCTAACACAGATAATTCTAAACAGTAACCTATTCTCATAAAGCTTCTCGAGAACAAGTGAATCAATAATAACATGTTAAGGTGTAATAGAATAGAAACTTATTAAGTAACGGCAAACGATGCTTTCAGTTAATAAACAATCGGACTTATCAAACTCATATTTCAAGAAGGGTCCATTAAATGCTTCAACTATCAAGTCATCTTTCCATGAGTTGCAAATCATCGAAGCTGTAGTCCTATGGTAAAAGCATTAAAGCTGACACAATAGGAAAATGAATAACAACAATGAAACTAAATGGACATATTATAAATAACACAAATGATAGCATCATAAATCAACACTTTAGGTTTGCTTGTGGAAGATAGAGGAAGTAGGCATACTGACTCAACAATAAATAAAAGAAAGGCCCTTCGTAGAGGGAAGCAGGGATTTATCATGCACTAGAGCTTTTAAATTTTTGAAAAGGGAGACATAAAATGATTCTGAGAAGTGTATGACTCGTCAACGACTGGCAGTAGAGACTAGTGAAAATTCCACGCTAGACTTTAGTTTTTAGACTTGTGAGAGCGGCTGTTTTATTAGTGGAATGAGGTCACTTCCCTGTCTCCTTTGGTTCCACTAACCATAGTTTACCAATTTCTCGGGTACATGTGTGAAGGAGGTATTGTGAGTTAAGTTTATATTTATGAGACGCAGAGTCCCTTGCCAGCTCTCGGCAAATTCAAATGAGCACGTAATCTATACTCATCGGGTGAAAAAGGAAGAAAAACCTGAATATCATGGAAAATCACTAGTGTTCTACTGATTCCTCATGAGCTGAGAATAGAGACACAAAATAGAGTACTTTGTGCATGACAATTTACTTGGAGTGGTTGAGAAATACCACACGTAGGAAGGTATGGTGGACACTTGTGGAAGGTGAAAGTGGCTAAAGGAATGGATGCACGATCAATCATTCCGCTCAGTACATGGCTTTAGGCTAGCAAAGGCTTTATAGCAAACATAAAGTGTTGAGAGATAACAATCAAATATGCTATCTAAACAATAAATCAATCGTGAAACATTAAGCCATCATCCTTGTCAGAATAATTCTTTCAAAACAAAAGAGCAGAGAGCTAGAGAATTCACTCGCATGTAAGATGTTCAAGATAATATATTTGCATGTAAATTCCTCTCCTCTACTCAAGCATCAAAGCATTGTTGCAATTAAAAAAATCATGCTTGCCAAGACTAAATGAAATTATACTCTCACACCCAATGTTAAATCACCACTTACCAAAAGACCAGCATATGGGAGAGATTGCCATAATGGAATATAAATTGAAGAAGAGTAAAAAGAGACTTCTCATTTATATTCCATTATAGAAAATCACACATTAACGGATACATAGAGCACTCTAAAGGAGTGATAGAACACATTGCAACACCATAATACATGATAACTTCTCTACCCATGATATAACTCACACGACAAAAGTAGATAATAAAGATACAGATACCGGGGCACTCCCCCAAGCTTGGAACAAGCCAAGGGAGTGCCATTATCCAAGATACTCGAGCTTATTCCTGCGGTGTAGCGGACCTGCACTTAAAGTTTGGCAAGTGCCTGTGTATAGTGCAAATCCCTAGACTGATTCATTTGCACACATAGTTAAGATGAATATCACAACATTGTATCAATTTATTACACGTCTGAATCTAGAGTTAAAAATAATCCATTACATCTTTGCATAGCTCAAAGCTAGCATAAAACAGAAATAACAGCGGAAGACTAAATATTATTGCATGGAGTCCCAATCTTCATGTAGCCACAGGCGAAAACATGTTGGTTGCAGACTCGAAACCTGTTCCTTACTCTTCGTCAAGACAACCTGCAACAGTAAAAGCGTTGTAGCCAAAAATTGGTCAGAACCATTTGTATGGATCTGGAAAGTGATACTTGTGGACTCATAAGGCAAAACTTCTATTAACTATATGCATATATGGCTGGTGTAGTTCAAGGCTATTTTGCATAAAGCCAACTTTATCCTATCTTTTCCAATCACTTTTCTTTTCAAAAGGTTATGAGATCATTCCATGGAACATATCCAGGAATATCTCCACACACATGTTCATCAAAATTTTACTTAAGAAATTGGAATGATGAGATCTCTTGTTGACATCCTTGCTCCGATACTCAATTGTCCGTAATCGGGGACATGGCTAAGTACTTAGTTTGACACTCTGCAGAGGTTGTGCACTTTCACCACAAGACTCAATCAGCCCATTCTGACCTTGAACTTCTTGAAGTGAAAAGGAAAGGAGAAGATTGAGACGGGATCTTTCAGAGGAGCTTTCCCATACCGATGGTCGAACAATACCCCCTACATCCACTACATCTGCTTGTTCGACCGGTCAGGTCTACTCAATGTACTCAATCCAGACAGAGCCCATATGACTTGTGGCTGCACGGTAAGTAATCTTCACTTGGAGCAACTTCGATCTCTTTGTCCCTGGGTGGCCGTCAACAAGTGAGCATCTCGGGTGAAAACCACCATAGAAATGGCCCCGAGTAGCCACTCAACTATAAACCTCCATCCACATACCACATTCACCCAGGTGGTTCGTTAACTTAGTAGAATTTTCATTACCAACTTTTATAAAACAAAATTTCAGCATAGCAATGTTAATAACTACTAAGTTAACAAATAGCTGCTAGACACTTAGGAATATTTGGAGTAATACTAAACAGGTCTAGCATAGCATAGTAATAAAACATGACATGCAATTCTACTTAGAAAAAGTAAACTACAATGCATATCAAAATACTTAGGAAATTTATGCAGTGAGCATCATTTGCCTTGACAGGAGTTGCAGGTGCAACAATCGCAAACGTTCTCCGGACTCTCCGAATAATCTAATTAAAATAAACAAGCCATACATAAACATACATACAAAATAACAATACAACAAAATATGCTATGCATGAAATGCATCTAAAATCACTAGTAAAATACTAACTATTGTTTTTCTGGTTTTTAGAAACATGCATGAAGTCAAAATGCATTTAATTTTTTTTTAATATAATAACAACACAAAACAATTCCCAAAAAGGGAATAAACACAAATAAAATACTATTGTTAAACAAATAACTACAAAAATATGGGATTGGTCTCTATGGACAGAGGGCTTCAAAACTAAGCTATACCAATTGGATTTACTCAAAAATTATTTTTTTATCTAAAGTTATGTCAAAATTACTCAAACTCCACATTTGAAAATTGAATAACTATAAATTTGAAAAAATAGAAAAATAATATAGCAGAGAGATTCTGCTGGTTCTAAGGATTTCAAATATATAAAAATATTTGAATTTGGCCAAGTAGATAAAAAGATATGACAGATCTAAGGTGTAGGGCCTTTTCTGCAAAACAGACAGAGTAAACTAATTCGGGAAAAATCCAGAAAATCCGTTTCCACGTGGCGATCCCCGATTGGCGGGCTTCTGCTGACTGGGTGCTGACTGGCGCTGACTGGACGATGACGTGGCCGCCTGTGATTCGTTGGTACCGATTCGGTAAAAAGAATTGAACACAGCCGCTGGATCGAGATCTAACGGCCGAGATCTAATCTAACATAAACGAGCGGCGCTACTCGCCGAAACCCTAACCAGGGACCTAAACCGCGGCGGCGACGCGTCGGGATGCATTGTTCCGACGAGGTGAGAGGGACCAGGGATTCGCGCATCATACCGTGAGATGCAGGGCGACGAGGCGGTCTCGGTGCCGAGGTGGAGAAGACAGCGGTGCCCTGGTTCACCGGGGATTGCTCGCCGGAGTTCAAGACGGTGGCGGGTGGCCTCGGTCGTGGATGCACAGCTCACTCTAGGGCAAGAAAAAAATACGGAACGTTGTCAAAATGATGCGCAAGGAGAAAATAGAGAGGAAGGGAGTGGAGAGAGGGTTCGTGGTCGTCGATGTTCGCCGGAAATGGAGGTCAATGGCGGCGGTAGTGGCGGACTCCGGTGGGCAAGTGTGGCGGCCTGGCCGCACGAAACGAAAGGGAGGGAGAGGGGAAAGAGAGAGAGGGGGCGCCGGGGTTTAAATAGTGGCCGACGGCGGAGTCAATCGCGGTCTTAATCGCGTGAATTGAAGAAGGGGATCGTCGGCCGGGAGTTGCCATGTCGCGGGCGAAAATTTGGGAGGACGACGACCGCGTCGTTCGGTGCTGACAGGTGGGGCTGCGGTGGCAGTGAGAGGGGGCGCGCGAAGGGGTATCGGGCTGCTGCTGGGCTACGGGCGCGGGGACGATGCCGGGCTTCTGCTGGGCTGTCTTAGGCTGAGCTGGTTCGGCCGGCCTGGCTTTCCTGTTTTTTTAACCCTTTTTCTTTTTTAGAAAAACAAACAATGCATAACTTTTGAAATACACATCCAAATGGAATCAAACCAGTTTGTAATTTTTTTAAAAAATATCCTTTATCAAAATATATCATTTGGTAACATTTAAACACAAAAATAATTACCAAAATACCACTGGTACAGAACTGGTATTATTGCTATGTTTTTCCCAAACTTGCAATATAGGCCAAATAAATTATTTTCTTGTGAAAAACCAGCAATGCAAAAGCAACTATGCAATGAAAAGATGCATGCCATGCTTGGTTTTGGATTTTCAAAATATAAATATTTAAAATTTTCAAAAGTTTTTGATTTTTCTAAATTTTCAAAAATTTGAAAATCTTGGGATGTTACACGCGGTGGCGATGGTGAGACAACCGAAAGTGGTGTGAGGTAGTTCCTAAGCCTACGGCAAAGATCTGTATTTTCTTCTTCAAGAATCGCTACTTCTGCCCTCAACGCATGGAACTGCTCACAAAACTGATCAGCGATCCGATGGGCGTTTGTCAAGAGAGATGCTATGTCACGATCCTGCTCCAAAGGAACTGTCCCCTGCACATTATGAGAGGAAGAGCATTGAGGGTTAATAAGTCCCACGAAAGTTGGGTTCCGTGGCCTTGGGGTCCTAGCTGCAGGTCCTCCAGTTTGGCGTGGTGTAGATCTCCACACATCCTCTCCCACGTTTCGCTCCATGTCCGCTCTCCTAGCGGCGATCTCTTCATCAGTTGCCCAATCTACAAAAGTCCCTTGATTGATATCCTGCTGGATCTGACGGAGGCGCCTTGCAGCCTAGTCCTCATCGCTCGATCCACAAGAAGACATGTCGATCGAGAGCTTCTAAACCCTGGCAGAAACAACTCGAAACAAAAACACGACAGAAGCATAGGATACGGTCCTCGAAAAATTCGGGGGAATATATAGCAAAAAGTTTTACGTAAAAAGGAAGGAAACGAAACGAGGTGGAGTCGGAGGCGGAGTCCAGGGACCAGAGGCGGGTCCCAGCCGCGACCTGGAAGGCAGCCGCGGCCAGGGGTCGCCCCTGCCCCCTAGGCTCCGTCTCGGGCTCCGTTTCGTCTCCTAATTTTTCATATTTCCAAAAATAGGCGCTATAATTTTTCTGGAATTTTCCGAGGTACTTTCCTTACTGAAACTGTTACCTATTCTTTTTCTGATTCCGGATTCTTTCGGTACTTGTCTTCAATAAATTCTTCCGGAGTGACCATTTGAATAATATTGACATATTTCTCTAAAGGATTGCCGGAAATATAATGCTTGAGTCGTTGGCCATTCACCACTTGAGGCTTGTCTCCATCAAGTGTGTTAATTTTTTATAGCACCGGAACGATAAACATCTTCCACAATGAATGGTCCTTCCCATTTAGAGAGTAATTTTCCTGCAAAAAATCTAAGACGAGACCTATACAACAATACTTTATCACCAATATTAAACTCTCTTTTCAAAATTCTCTTATCATGCCATTTCTTTACCTTTTCTTTGAACAACCTAGCATTTTCATAAGCTTCGCTTCTCCACTCATCCAAATAACTCAAGTTAAGCAATCTTTTCTCACCGACAAGATTAGGATCAGAATTAAGTTGTCTAACAACCCAATAAGCTTTGTGTTCTAATTCAAGAGGCAAATGACATGCCTTCCCACAAACCATTTTATAGGGAGACATGCCCATAGGATATTTATAAGCAATTCTATAAGCCCACAAAGCATCATTAAGTTTTTTAGAGCAATTCTTCCTAGACTTTTTGATAGTCTTTTGCAAATTAATTTAATCCCCCTATTAGTTAGTTCAACTTGCTCACTAGTTTGAGGATGATAAGGTGAAGAAACTCTATGATTAACATCATACTTAGCTAAAACTTTCCTAAAAGCACCATGAATAAAACGAGAACCTCCATCTGTCATAAGATATCTAGGTACTCCAAACCTAGGGAAGATAATTTCTTTAAGCATTTTTAGAGAAGTCTTATGATCAGCACTTTTAGTTGGTATATCTTCTACCCATTTAGTAACATAATCAACATCAACAAGGATATGAGTATTACCATGCGAAGTAGGGAAAGGACCCATGAAGTCAAATCCCCAACAATCAAAAGGTTCAATAACAAGAGAGTAATTCATAGGCATTTCATTAAGTCTACTAATATTACCAACCCTTTGACATTCATCACATGACGGAACAAACCTTTTAGAATCCTTGAATAAAATAGGCCAATAAAAATCGGATTGTAGAACCTTGTGTGCAGTTCTTTCTCCTGCGTGGTGTCCACCGTAGCCACTATTGTGACATTTCCTCAAAATTTCATCTTGTTCATGCTCGGGAACGCATCTCCTCATAATTCCATCAACTACCTCCTTGTATAAATGTGGGTCATCCAAAAAACAGTGCCTCAAATCATAAAAGAATTTCTTCCTTTGCTGAGGAGTGAAACTTGGAGGCAAAAATTTGGAGACAATAAAATTAGCATAATCAGCATACTAAGGACTATTATGAGAGCTTACCTTAACAACAACGAGTTGTTCATCAGGGAAAGTATCATTTACAGGAGTAGGATCATGAGAAATATTTTCCATTCTAGATAAATCAGCCACAGGATTATCCGCACCTTTCCTATTAACAATATGTAAATCGAACTCTTGCAACAAAAGCACCCATCTAATAAGCCTAGGCTTAGTATATTTCTTTTCCACAAGGTATTTAATAGCAACATGATCTGTATGAATAGTTACTTTTGAATCTACGATGTATTGTCTAAATTTATCACAAGCAAAAACAACAGCTAAAAATTCTTTTTTCAGTGGTAGCATGATTCTTTTGTGCACTATCCAAAGTTTTACCAGCATAATGAATAACATTCAGTTTCTTGTCAACTCTTTGACCAAGAATAGCTCCAAGAGCATAATCACTAGCATCACACATAATTTCAAAAGGTAAACTCCAATCAGGTGGTTGAACTATATGAGCTGTTATTAAAGCCCTTTTTAGTACCTTGAAGGCTTCCTTACAATCTTCATAAAAAATGAACGGAACATCTTTTTGAAGAAGATTAGTAAGAGGCCTCGACGTCTTAGAGAAATCTTTAATAAATCTCCTATAGAAACCAGCATGACCAAGAAAACTACGTATACCTTTAATGTCCCTAGGATAGGACATTTTCTCAATTGCTTCAATTTTAGCTCTATGAACTTCAATTCCCCTTTCGGAAATCGTATGCCCAAGAACGATGCGTTCATTCACCATAAAGTGACATTTCTCCCAATTGAGAACAAGATTTGTCTCCTCACATCTCTGCAAAACTTTGTTAAGATTATGGAGGCAATTATCAAAAGAAGTTTCATAGACAGAAAAATCATCCATGAATACTTCCACAATTTCCTCACAAAAGTAATGAAAAATAGCAGACATGCATTTTTGAAAAGTAGCAGGAGCATTACATAAACCAAAAGGCATACATCTATAAGCATAAGTTCCATAAGGACAAGTGAAAGTGGTTTTCTCATGATCTTCATATTTAATAGCAATTTGAGAAAAACTCGATAACCGTCAGGGAAACAAAAGTGAGTGTTTTTAGATAACCTTTCAAGCATTTGATCAATAAAAGGCAAAGGATAATGATCTTTTCTAGTAGCCTTATTTAGCTTTGAGTAATGAGCTCATTATTATCATTAGCAACAACAGTCATACCTCCCTTTTTAGGAACAAAATGCACATGACTAACCCATCTACTATCGACAATAGGATAGATTATGCCTACTTCAAGAAGCTTTAATATCTTATTTCTTACCACATCATTCATTTTTAGATTTAATCTTCGTTGATCATCAACAACGGGCTTTGCATCATGCTCAAGATTAATAGTGTGTTGGCATATAGATGGAGAAATCCCTTGAAGATCATCTAAAGTGTATCTGATTGCAGCCCAATGTTTCGTAAGAACCTCTAATAATCGCTCCTCTTCTTTTCCTGAAAGTTTAGAATTGATAATAGCAGTATATATTTTCTTCTCGTCTATATATACATATTTAAGAGTATGAGTAAGAATTTTAAGATCAAACACAGGATATCCCTTTGGAGGCGTGGGTGTCCCCAACGACTCCACCAGCAAATTGTGCTTTAGAATAGCCGGCTGTCTAAAGAAGACTTCATCAATTTCTTCCCTTTCCTGCATAAACATGTCATTCTCGTGCTCCTCCATAAATTGCTGCAAAGGGTCATCAGGTGGTAAAACAATAGAAGCAATTCTTTCTATAATAAGATCCTCATTAGGTAACTCTTTCGCATAATGATGTCTAGCAAACTTGGAAAACTTAATCTCATAAGGCTCTCCAGCAAATTGTATAGAAACTTTTTCCTTCTTAAAATCTATAACAACACTACAGGTATTTAAGAAAGGTCTATGAAATATAATAGGACACAATTTATCTTTGACCAAACCTAAAACAAGGAAATCGGTGGGATATTTTACCTTACCACATAAGACTTCAACATCTCTGACAATTCCCACTGGATAAATGACATCTCTATTAGCCAGTTTAATTTCCAAATCAATATCTTCAAGCTCACACGGCACAATTTCGCGCATTACTTCTTGATAAAGTAAATAAGGAATAGCACTTTGACTTGCGCCCATATCACACAATCCATAATAACAATGATCACTGATACGTGTCAAATATATCTATAATTTTTTATTGTTCCATGCTAGTTATATGCCATTGTTACATGTTTTCACTATCTTATTATATAATTTTAGGCTTTTTGTCGGACTAACCTATTGACAAGATGCCCAGTGCCAGTTCCCTGTTTTTACTGTTTTCTATTTCAGAAAATCTACTTCTGGAAATATTCTCGGAATTGGACGAAAATTTACGGGAATTAATTTTACGCCAAGACAAAGACGGAGTCCAGAGGGCAGCCTCGGGGGCACCCCATAGGCCAGGGGCGGCCTGTGGCCGCGGCCCTAGGGCCACCCGCGGGTTGGACCCGTCCCTACCCATGGTGGGTCCCCTCGGCCCCCTCCGACGCCTATAAAATCACTTTTACCCTAAAAATTTTGGGGCGACAATTATTTTCTAGAAACTCCGTCCCGAAGCCGCCGCCACCTTGAAACCTAATTCGGGGAGATTCTGAAGTTGCTCCCGGCATGCTGCCAGAGGGGAGATTGATCCCGAAAGGCTCTACATCGCCATGCCTTCCGCCGGGATGATGCATGAGTAGTTCCACCATGGACTACGAGTCCATGGTAGTAGCTAGATGGTTGTCTCTCTCCCTTGTGCTTCATGTTTATGATCTTGTGAGCTGCCCGACATGATCAAGATCGACTATTTGTAATGCTATATGATGTGATTGTTGGGATCCGATGGATTATGAAGTTATGATCAGATTGTGCATGGTTCGTATATGTTAATTTATGTTCTTGCATGCTCTCCGATGTGTGTAGTTGCTTTGGCTAAGTGATTGCTTATGTCTCCAAGAGAGAGTATTTATGCTAGATAGTTGGTTCATGCCCCCTCTTGTGCCTGGGCATGAGTGTTAGAAACGTCTAAGGACGGGGGTGTGCTGTTGCGACTAAGGGTAAAACAGCGGTGTTTATGTCTATATGATTATGAATATTGCTTACATCATACACTTTACTTAATGCAAATGGCTGTTGTTTGCAACTTAATACCGATGGGTGACAGGCTGGATAGCGATCCCTAGCTGGACTTTTTAGACAAAGATGCAGTTGGATGACGGTCTTTGTTCCTTGTTGTGATGCCTACATGAATATTACCATGAACACTTTGATATAGCTAGATTAAGTTTGTGTCATAATCTTGTCAATTGCGTAGCTGTAATTTGTTTACCCACCATATGCGTATTTTATTTATTGGAGAGACACCACTAGTGAACCCATGGCCCCCGGTCCATCTTTTTACATTGTTTACAACCTTTTTTACTTGCTTTTCATATTCACTTGCTCGCTGGTCCGTTTCCATAAATTCATTTCACTACACTATACGTTTAACCACTTTGTTTTCAATAGACCGGGAAGATTGACAACCATCCTGCCGTTGGGGGCCAAGTAATTGGTTGAGTGTGTGCAGATCCACGTTCGTTGATGGTTAAGCGCTAGAGATCATTGACGTTCACCTCGTTGTTGATTTCAAAGTCCTACTGGTTCGATTAAACCTCGGTTCTTAACTGAGGGAAAACTGCTACTTGTTACATCCACGCCTTCGCTTGGGGCACCACCCAACTCTACCAACACCATCAAGCTGTTTTCTGGCGCCGTTGCCGGGGACTTTGGAGCTGCAGCAAGGGGAGTCTCGCGCTCTCAATCACTTTACTTTGTTTTTGTCTTCCTTAGTTTATTTCTTGTTTTGCTTATTTACTTGTTTAAAAATTTTAAAACTCAAAAAAATTAGTGGTCTTTATTCCTGTTTTTACTTTCTGGTTTGTTATTCGGTTTGGTAGTATGTCCAGCTTTACTTCTTTTGTTGAGTCCCCCGAGTCCGAAGTTCTTACCTTCAAACAAAGAGGTGGGGAGAGTTTGAAAGATGCTTGGTATAGAATTGCTCATCATAGATCCACTAAAAAGCATTTGGCCACAGTCCTTCTTAGAAATTTTTATGTTGGTATCACAAGTTGGTACGTATAGGTACATTCTAGACACTATAACATGTGGTAACTTCCTAGGTGTTAGTGCTTTGGAAGCTATGAATTCTATAGAAAGCCTAGTTGGAGCCCCTCCGATTAATGATACTAAAATTAAAATCACTTTGGAGTACATTATGGAGAGGTTGGACACTTTAGAAAATAATATACCAAGCATGAGCAAGATAAATGAGATGGATAAGAAGATTGATTATAATTTCAATAGGGTTAATCGATACATAAGAAACGCCACCAAAAGGGTCAAATCTCTCCATTCCCTTAAAATCATCCCGAGAGGATAAGCAAGTTAGAAGAGACTTTCGAAATTTTAGGGGCAACCTTATCTTCACTTAAACCTAAAAAGGAAGCAACTCCAATAGATAAGGGGCCTAAATTCATATTTGTGCCAAAGAACACTACTAAAGTTGATACATCTTCTGCAGGAAAAGAGGAGGTGCAAATGGTGAAGGAAGCTCAAGTTTTCAAGGATTCAAGGGGAGAAGCCCCATTGGGTAAAGCTAAAAAAATTATTTTAACCCACAAAGTGTTGCTGCTAATGATTTTACTAAAAATCCTCTTCCAAGTTGTACCATTCATGAATTTGATGAAGATGACGATGATCTTGATTTTAAAAATACTTTATATGTGGCATTGCGCCTAGCTAAAAGGCGTTAAAGAAAAGCACTTGTTGGGAGACAACCCAATTTTTATTTTTACTTTCTTGAGTCATGGAGTTGTTTCTTCTGTAGCAACTTCATTGTATCTTTTTCTTTTTTGTTTGTGTGCCAAGAATTAGCCTCTAATGCATTGATAGTGCGAGTAGTTGTTGCTGTCCAGAAACAGATTCTGAGCTCCTGTTGTAGAAAATCTCGAAACATCCCAAAATGTTATCTTTTTCTGGAAAGTTTTGACAGCAAGCCTGATACTTTTATATATCTTTCATTAGTTTTAAGTTTTCTGATTTGAGCTACGTAAATGCCTCTAAAAAATAGATCTTTCCAGACTGTCCAGTTTTGACGGATTCTGCCTTAATTTGTATTTGTCTCTTTTATTCGAATCATTAGTGGTACATTGTGGAAGGAGTGCCACCTTTGAGTCTTAGTAAATAGTAGCTAATGATAAATCAAGTTTGTGCAATTTGTCTTGGCGGAATCCAAGTGGATTTTATTTTATTGAAACTAACCCTCTAATCAGTTTATGAGAAGTTTTGTGCGAAGGGAGTTTTTAGGTTCCACGAGGGAAGATGATGAAATAAGTTGAAAGATGGACAAAATCACAAGCTTGGGGATGCCCCCATGTCATCCCCCTGAACATTCAAGAAGACTCTAGTGTCTAAGCTTGGGGATTCCAAAGGCATCCCCTCTTCTTCATCGACAATCATCAGGTTGTCTCCGTTGAAACTATGTTTTTATCACTTTACATAGTATGTGCTATTCTTGGAGCGTCATGTTATTTTACTTTCAGTTTGTTTTAGTTTGTTTGATGGTCATGTACCTTTTTGGACCCTATCTATCTTGTGTGGGAGAGAGACACGCTCAGCTTTTTCATTAGAATACTCCTGCGCTTCGCTTATATTTTGTTGAGTATTCTTAGCTTTTGTTTTTATTATCAGCTCTTGTGCTTCGCTTATATCTTTTTAAGAGCTGGTAGTTGTTGTTATTAGACTCTCTTGTGCTTCACTTATATTTGTTTAGAGAGTTTTTTTGGTTGCTTATTCAATTTGTTGGAATGATAAAAAATGCCGTGCATGTGGTAGTGGTATGATGAAAAACTTGCATAGTCTTGTAGATCTTCATGTTTGAATGACTTGATGCTTGCCAATTGTTTTGAGATGTTAAGTGAATTAATGTTTAAACTTTCTGGTTATTTAAGTTAAGGCTCATTAGTGAAGAACTACCGTTAAAGCTTGAATTTATATAGTTTTTCATACTTGTAAGTTTGATAGTCAAGTATTTTGATCAAATGAAAGTTTGGTTAACAAGGAAGACAGTATAGAGTTTTGTGTTTATGCTTAATGTATGTTCTATAGTCATTCTTGTTCCGGTTGTTGGTGCTTGTTTGCTTTGATATCCTTTGCTAGCCAAAAACTCTGTACTGAGCGGGAATGCTGCTCGTGCATCCAAACTCCTTGATCCAAATATCTTTCCAGCAGTGTCCACCATAGCTACCCATACATGGTATTTGGTGCCATTCCAAGTAAATTTGTCATGTGCTACCTTTAAACCTTCAAAATGCTCCTTTTTGTGTCTCTGTTTTTAGCTCACGAGGAAGTAGTAAGGAAGTTTGTTATATCCTGTGTCAAGCAAGGTTATTTCCCCCCTTTCACCTGATGAGCATGGATTACGTGCTCATTTAAATTTGCCGAGGGCTGGCCAAGGGTTCCCAGCCCGCAAAATATAAATTCAACCTTCATTAATATCTCCTTCACACAGTGCAATGTGAGAAATCAGTCAAACATTGGCTAGTGATAAACAAAGGAGAAAGGGGAATGTTCTCGTTCCTCTATGGGAGACGCTCTCACAAGTCTAAAGCCTTGCTTCGTATGGGGGACTAACAGATTTCTATGCTATATATTCATTGACGAAAGCATGCATGTCTCAAAATTGTTTTACTTCTGTTCATAAAAAAAATAAAAAGCTCTAGCACATGATTAATCTCTGCTTCCCTCTGCGAAGGGCCTTTCTTTTACTATTTATGTTGAGTCATTTTTCCTTTTTTCTCTCTCTATCTATTCAAAGCAATCTTGCAACACTGACTCTGAGTGCAGTTGATTATATTACATCATGATTCTTTATGTTGACTTTATCTATAAGATAAGCATGTTGAAAGTTGAAGCAATGCTAAAACTTGCATCTTCCTTTGTGTCGACTTCAAACACTTTTGACAAGAAAATATTACCTTGAATACTTTCATGTTATGTCAATCTTTATGCTTTCATGTCTCTAAAGTACTATTCATGAAAGTTATTGCTTAGATAATGCAACTTGTTTACTCATTGTTTGCTTATTATCAATTATAGACAATTGTTTTGGATCACTTTATTCATATTATGTGCTTTACATTACTATCTTGATCAAGATTATGTGATAGCATGTCTCATCAAAAATTATATTTTTATCACTTACCTACTCGAGTATGAGTAGGAGTTAAGTTTGGGGATGCTGATACGTGTCAAACGTATCTATAATTTTTGATTGTTCCATGCTAGTTATATGCCATTGTTACATGTTTTCACTATCTTATTATATCATTTTTAGGCCTTTTTGTCGGACTAACCTATTGACAAGATGCCCAGTGCCAGTTCCTGATTTTGATGTTTTCTATTTCAGAAAATCAACTTCTGGAAATATTCTCGAAATTGGACGAAAATTTACGGGAATTGTTTTTACGCCAAGAAGAAGATGGAGTCTAGAGGGCAGCCTCGGGGGCACCGCATAGGCCAGGGGCGGCCTGTGGCCGCGGCCCTAGGGCCACCCGCGGGTTGGACCTGCCCCTGCCTGTGGTGGGTCCCCTTGGCCCCCTTCGACGCCTATAAAATCACTTCTACCCTAAAAACTCCGTCCCGAAGAGCCGCCACCTCGAAACCTAATTCGGGGAGATTCTGAAGCTGCTCCCGGCACGCTGCTGGAGGGGAGATTGATCCCGGAGGGCTCTACATCGCCATGCCTTCCGCCGGGATGATGCGTGAGTAGTTCCACCTTAGACTATGGGTCCATGGTAGTAGCTAGATGGTTTTCTCTCTCCCTTGTGCTTCATGTTTATGATCTTCCGAGTTGCTCTACATGATCAAGATCGACTATTTGTAATGCTATATGATGTGTTTGTTGGGATCCGATGGATTATGAAGTTATGATCAAATTGTGGATGGTTCTTATATGTTAATTTATGTTCTTGCATGCTCTCCGATGTGTGTAGTTGCTTTGGCCAAGTGATTGCTTATGTCTCCAAGAGAGAGTATTTATTATAGATAGTTGGTTCATGCCCCCTCTTGTGCCTGGGCACAAGTGATAGAAATGTCTTAGGACGAGGGTGTGCTGTTGCGACTAAGGGTAAACAGCGGTGTGTCTATATGATTATGAATATTGCTTACATCATACACTTTACTTAATGCAAATGTCTGTTGCTTGCAACTTAATGCCGATTGGTGACAGGCTGTATAGCGATCCCTAGGTGGACTTTTTAGACAAAGATGCAGTTGGATGACGGTCTTTGTTCCTTGTTGTGATGCCTACATGAATATTATCATGAACAATTTGATATAGATAGATTAAGTTTGTGTCATAATCTTGTCAATTGCGTAGCTGTAATTTGTTTACCCACCATATGAGTATTTTATTTATTGGAGAGACACCACTAGTGAACCCATGACCCCCGGTCCATGTTTTTACGTTGTTTACAACCTCGTTTACATTCTTTTCATATTCACTTGCTCGCTATTCCGTTTCCATAAATTCATTTCACTACACTATACGTTTAACCGCTTTGTTTTCAGCAGACCGGAAAGATTGACAACCGTCCTGCCGTTGGGGGCAAAGTAATTGGTTGAGTGTGTGCAGGTCCACGTTCGTCGACGGTTAAGCGCCAGCGATTGTTGACGTTCACCTCGTTGTTGATTTAAAAGTCCTACTGGTTCGATTAAACCTCGGTTCTTAATTGAGGGAAAACTGCTACTTGCTACATCCACGCCTTCGCTTGGGGCACCACCCAACTCTACCAACTCCATCAATCACATATTTTAATAGAAACAACAGGAGTACCCACAATTTTTGCACTTCTATCTTGCCTAACAATGTCAATAGTGAAGGGTCCGTTGCATAGAAAACAAACATTTTCTTACGAAACAAGCGGAAGAAACCGAACGATCTAGATCTATTAGATGCAAGTAGCGAGGTGGAGATCCAATCTCTTACCCTTGAAGATCGAACAAACGCGTTTTGTCGGTGCAGGGGTTGGCTAGTCGATCCCCGCAACTAGACGTATCTAGTCGCGAGGAGATGTATTATCCTCGCGATCCAATCCGGTGAAGCGCCGCACAAGCAGCACCTCCGCGTAATCCACACGTCCGGCTCGATGTTGTCTTCTTCTCCTTGATCCCGCAAGCGAGGAATAAGAGGCTAGATGGATCTCAGCAGCACGACGGTGTGGTGGTGTTGATGGTGGAGGTAATCCCGCGGGCAGGGCTTTGCCAAGCCACACTGCGAGGGAAAAAGAAGGTGGAGATGGAGGTGGTGCGGCTAGGGCAACAGGGATGGGGCGGCGGCTAGGGCTTGGGCAGCCCTCCCTTGGCCGCACCCCACCTCTATTTATAGGTGGAGGCCAAGGGGAGGGGTGCGCCCCCATCTAGGGCCGGCCGACTGGCTGCTTGCCCCCCTAAGCCGAGTCCCTCAGGGATTCGGCCTCGGCTTTCCTTTGCCTGGCTGGCTGCCCTAGTGGGCTACCAAGTGGCCTGGTGCGGCTAGCCCAAATGGATGCTGCACCACCACTTTGGCCCATGTCGGTCCACACGCAGGTGGGCCCCACTTCTAGACCCTTCTAGAACCTTCCAGAAAATTCCGGTACCCTGCCAGAAAATTCCGGAACCTTTCCGACACCTCCGGAAACCACTTTTCTTATATGAATCTTATTCTTCAGACTCTTCCGGATCTCCTCGTGATGTCTAGGATCTCATCCGAGACTCTGAATCAAATTCGTTCATACCATCAATAATCTCATCGCAAACCCTAGCTACATCGGAGCGTTAAGTGTGTGACCCTGCGGGTTCGAGAACGTGCAGACATGGTCCGATCAATAATCAATAGCGGGACCGGGATGTCCATATTGACTCCTACACATTCAACGAAGATCTTTATCAATTGAACCACGATGCCGGAGATTCAATTAATCTCGTATACGAATCCCTTTGTCTCATGATATTTAACTTGCCCGAGATTTGATCGTCGATATCACCATATCTAGTTTAATCTCGTTACCGGCAAGTTCTCTTTACTCTTCCATAATATAGGATCATCGTGATTACCACTTAATCACATGTTTGCAAACTTCCGGATGCTATATTACCGAGAGGGCCCAGAGAATATCTACTCCGTCACATGGAGGGACAAATCCCACTCTTGATTCATGTCACCCAACAACCCACCATCGGAGATACCTGAAATCTATCTTTATAATCACCCAGTCACGAAGCGACGTTTGATGTCCACAAAGTATTCCTCTGGTAAACGGGAGTGACATAATCTCATGGTCTAAGAAAACTATACTTGGCATTTACTAAAAGCGTTGGCAATGAAACTGTGTGACACGATTAATTGCAACTCTTTATTATTGGGTCTTGTCCATCACATCATTCACCTAATGATATGACTCCGTTATCAAGTGACTATAACAAGTCCATGGTCAGGAAACCATAACCATCTCTCGACTAACGAACTAGTCCTGTAGAGGCTTACTAGGGACACTTTGTTGTTTATATTCCACACATGTATTATGTTTCCGGTTAATACAATTATAGCATGGATAATAATAATTTATCATAAACATGAATATGCTAATACACCCTTTTATTATTGCCTCTAGGGCATATTCCCAATAGTCTCCCACTTGCACTAGAGTCAATAATCTAGTTTACATTTTGTCGATCCAACACCCAAGGAATCTCAGTGCTGATCATGTTTGCTAGTGGAAGAGGTTCTGTCCAAGTTCTGTACTATACAGTTCTCTATGTTCTTTGCAAAACGTTAATGTCACCTACTTTGACATTACTTCATCATCACATGATAAACTTCATCATCTCATGATGAATGTTAATATGTTTGGTTATAGAGTGAGATTTTCGTTTCCCTTTTATGCCTACATAGCATATGATCAGTCAAGCTAACTTTCACATAGCATGTGCACCAAGAACTCACTCAATCTTGAAACAAAATTTCTCGAACCAAAATATTACATCTTTTGATCCTTGAATTAATCATATACTCCTATATGTTGTAGACTCACAAATCGACAGTGCAATGCATGCCACTTCGATATTTTCGATCACGCTTTCGCTACCCTTCTGCTTTTCGAGATCTTTAATCTAGTTTGGCATTACGACTTCATCCAAGTCTACCAATTTCTAGAAACAATAATCTCATCTCCATGTTCAGTGACTCATCACTCATAACATGTTCTTCTAACCAAGAACTTCGGTCACATTTCGTCAAATACAAAAATATGGTTCTTATATGTTTAAAATCTATAATCAAATCATAGAGAATTAAAACATATCCTCCAACCATTATTCTTGTACTAAGATTAGACTTAATGTTTTACCTATCTTTTACAAGTAATGAACTCTTCTTCACTTGTTCCATTTTTAATCCCTTCAAAATCTTATTTAGGTTAAACATCCTGACTTAATGTTTATCAAACATATCTATCCACCATAGATACATCTATCTCCATAGATATTTGACATTCAAATTAACTTCATAAGTTATACGTTCGTTCCTGAACTATTTACAACATTCACGAAATCTCTATTTCATGTAAACAAGTTGTTGTAAACTCTCACTCAAATATACACCATACACATATTAAATTGTGAAACCACTTTGGCTCCCACTCAGAAATATGTTATCATTATATTTGATTAACAATGATTCACTAGCTCCCACTCAAACATATGTCACCACATATTTTGATCATAGAAATTAGCTTATGCTCTCACTTGATATATGTCTTTTTTTACCGCTTTACCGTAGGGGAATCCCCTACGGTGTAAATCACTTGATATATGTCACCACATATTTCAATTAGATCACACTCGTGCATTTTTCTCGACATTTTGGACACCTCCAAAATCCTTAATTTAACTTTTCAAATTCGAGAACTCATATACGAAACACTAGTACTTTGCTAGTATTAATCTCTCAGACTTAAGCACAACTACACTATGCAGTTAACAACTTTGAATATGTTAAGGAGTTTTACCTCTTGTGTTTTTACATCCATTAAGTTTTATTTATTCTCTACAAACCTTTTGAGGAATAAATATGTGAAGCAACACTTTCACAAAATCAAGTAACTTCATGATTTAAACTTAACATAGGATGACTCTCAGTCATTTTCGTATTTAAGGTTTCTATTTCTTCTTTGTAGTTTCGTAGGTATGTCTTGTTTCATAAATATGACAAGTAAATCATGAATATTATTTTGTAACCTGACAAAATTTTATATTCTTGAATCCTACTTTCTTTAGAAAAAATTAATTCGGAATTTAACGATCATAATCATCAATTTCTCTTTTATGTGTCAAGCTTAAAACAACAAAGCACTTTTCAAATGTGCCACTTGATACATTTAAGAGTAAGGTCAACCACCTTGATTTAGTTTCTCAATTTATTCCATCAATTCTTTTATCAATGAAACCTTTTCACGATAAACCACTAAAATACTTAGCACAACCAACAAAATTGGTTTGCCCCTTTTAGTCTCATACTTTGGAATCTTTATTCATAGTCACATATGAATATACCACAATAAGAAAAACCCCTTTTTATCAGACCACACAATATCTAATATAATGTGATTACACTATTTAGGGTGCATCAAACACTTTTGAATAAATTCTAAATATTGCAATTTGTGAAATCACTTTGCACAAGTCTTCATACTAAAACAATAACTCAAATATTTTGTCTCTTTTAATCAAATCGAAAAGACTCAATTTTCTTGTTAACTTAATATCCTTTACTCTAGAATTTTATTTGATCTTAACAAATATCATAACTTGAACAAATACATCTATTTACTCATATCATTTATGATGGAGCACACAAAATAATGACATCTAACATTTGCTGAAAATACAACCAACACTTCTGTTTATTTTCGGCAACTCTTGGCACTCTTCCAAAGGGTGGCATTTTAGTCACACTTCTTAATGATGCGCATTGTGAAACATCAAAATGCTTTTCACAATACTTAGGACGACTAAAACAAAATTGTCATTATTAAGTTTTGGATATTTTAGTATGTTCCATATTTTATAAATGTTTAACTAATCATCGTCTAGATTAAAATAAGGACAATATTCTCATAATCGAAACGTGATCACCAAAAAAAAAAGGATTACTCATGAAAATAGAACAACCACTTGTCTTTAACATTAATGACCGTCTCACAGGAGCAAGACACACTAATTTAAAGATCACACTTAATTCGATTACAAAACTCATTCAAATCCTCTAATAAAAAATGATAAATGTAGAAGTAGAACGTTGCCAGCATCAACTCCTTGATTGCCACCATCACGCGACGTTTCCTCAATCCCTTATGCAAATCTCAAGCAGCAGGCCCTGTTTTCATAAAACAGAATGAGTATCGAATACTTATAAAACCGCCACAATTTGCAATTTGGACTTAAACATTTATAACTTGTATATCACTATATACCTTCAGCATTGACGACTTCTCCTGCTATGGCTTCCACTTTGACATGACGCAGCCGAGACACGAACTCACAGAAAGTGATCGAATCCTTTCCCATGACATAGTCTTTGACATAATTCTTGAAGCTGGGGGGAAGCGAGCGCAACACCCCATCTATCGCCAAATCGTCAGTCATCTCGTAGTCCCAAACATGCACGAGGCGATAATGTATCTCATGCATTCTCCTCAGGTGCTGTTCCAAGCAAGTGTTTTCTTCCATCTTGAGTGAAAGAAACTCGTTCAGACATTCGAACCTTGCAATTCTGACTTGTGCTATGAACCTATCTTTCAGCTCAACAACAATCTCATTGGTGCGCTTGTTGAATTGTCTCCTTAGGCCAGAATTCATGAAGGTGCACATCATCCACTTGACTTTCAAGTAGGTGAGCTTTTGTTCAAGCCACTCCTTGTACCCCTCATGATCTACAGTAATGTTGGGTTTCTATTCTAATGGTTCATCTAACACGTAGAGCTCAGCATTGGTGTGAAGGACTTCTCTCAGACGCAGGTACCATTCGACAAAGTTTGACCCATCGAGACGCAGCTCTTCAGCAACGAACAGACT
The DNA here is from genome assembly GCA_012064385.1 of Puccinellia tenuiflora. Taxonomy (NCBI): domain Eukaryota; kingdom Viridiplantae; phylum Streptophyta; class Magnoliopsida; order Poales; family Poaceae; genus Puccinellia; species Puccinellia tenuiflora. Next base: position 351,096 of record QRDG01001717.1, on the reverse strand, counting down.
ATCGTAGTCGGTCATGATCTACAAGGATTTTTGCAAAGACATTTTAGGACTTGTGTTTATGATAATTCTCATTCAAATTAATCAAAAATTACTACACGAACTCCCACTAAACTTAACATCTCTCTGGTTGTTTAGTGACACACGATCCAAATCCACTACACCAAATCCGATCATCACGTGATAAGATGCAGTTTCAATGGTGAACAACTCAGTGTTGATCATATCATTCATATGACTCGAGTTTAACCTTTCGGTTCCGTGTTCCGAGGCCATGTATGTACATGCTAGGCTCGTCAAGATTACCGTAGTATTTCCGCATGTGTAAAACTGGCTTACACCCGTTGTATGTGGACGTAGAATCTATCACACCCGATCATCACGTGGTACTTCAAAACGACGAACTTTTGCAACGGTGCATACTAGGGGAGAACACTTTATTATCTTGAAGTTAACGTGAGAGATCACCTTATCATGCTACCGTCACGATCAAATCAAAGCAAACAATAAGGTGCATAAAAGGATTAACATCACATGCAATATAGATACTGTGATATGGTATAGCCTTTTCTTCTTGTGCTTTTGATCTCCATCTCCAAAGCACCGGCATGATCTTCATCACCCCAGCATGATTGCGCCACCACCATGGTTGTCATCACCAACTATTGCAACTACGACTATTGCTACACTTAGCGATAAAGTAAAGCAATTACATGGTGATTCATTTGCCACGCAGGTCACATAAAATAATAGACAACCATATGGCTCCTGCCGGTTTGCCGTACTCATCGACATGCAAGTCGTGAAATATTACAAACATGATCATTGCATACATTATCACAAATCACACATTGGCCATACCACATCACAAAACCCTGCAAAAACAATTTAGACGTCCTCTACTTTGTTTATGCAATTTTTACGTGGCTTCTATGGGTCAAGAGATAGAACCGTTCTAATCTTACGCAAATCCACAACGGCGATGCAAAGTTGCTTATTTTATATCCTTTTGAAAGGCCTCCCGTTGAAGATCGCATCTCACTATAGCAAGAGAAACAGACACCCGCCAGCCACTTAAGCAATACAAGTTGCATGTCAGTAGTGGAACCGGTCTCTCGTACGAGGACGAGTAAAGTTGGTCCGGGCCGCTTCAATCTCACCATACCGTCGAGATACAAAATGCACGTGTGAAGGTAGCAACAAAAACATCAACGCCCACAACTCCTTGTGTTCTAATCGCACCAACATCTACAAATAGATCTAGGCTCTGATACCACTAAAGGGTCCGTTGCATAGAAAACAAATTTTTTCCTACGAAACAAGCGGAAGAAACCCAACGATCTAGATCTATTAGATGCTAGTAGCGAGGTGGAGATCCAATCTCTTACCCTTGAAGATCGAACAAACGCGTTTTGTCGGTGCAGGGGTTGGCTAGTCGATCCCCGCAACTAGACGTATCTAGTCGCGAGGAGATGTACTATCATCTCGATCCAATCTGGTGAAGCGCCGCACGAGCAGCACCTCCGCGTAATCCACACGTACGGCTCGATATAGTCTTCTTCTCCTTGATCCCGCAAGCGAGGAAGAAGAGGCTAGATGGATCTCAGCAGCACGACGGTGTGGTGGTGTGATGTCTACTACACACTTCTATTCTTGTAGACTTGTTGGGCCTCCAAGCGCAGAGGTTTGTAGGACAGCGGCAAATTTCCCTTAAGTGAGTAACCCAAGGTTTATCGAATCCACGGGAGGTAGAGGTCAATGATATCCCTCTCAAGCAACCCTGCAATTAAGATACAAGAAGTCTCTTGTGTCCCCAACACACCTAATACAATTGTCAGTTGTATAGGTGCACTAGTTCGGCGAAGAGATGGTAAAATGCAAGTGATATGGATGGTAAAAGGTGATTTTGTAATTCTGTAATAAAAATGGCAGCAAGCAAACAAGTGACAAAAGTGACTAAAAACGGTGTATCAATGCTTGGAAACAAGGCCTAGGCTTCATACTTTCACTAGTGACTACTCTGAACATCATTAACATAATTAAACACATGATAGTTCCCACAAAAATACATGCATGGTAGACGTTACTTGTATAAGCCTCAGCCCCGGCGAGGGACTACTCCCTCCTCATCGCGGGAAGCAGCGGTGTTGATGGAGATGGCCCTAGCGGTCGATCCCCGTCCCGGCAAGGTGCCGGAACAGGACCTTCTGAACCCCCAAAACTTGTCGGCGATGGCGGCGGAGCTCTGTTGCGTATTTGGGAAAATCCTTCGGGGGGTAGGGTTTTTGCATCGGGGATGATTTTATAGGCGTCGGAGGCGACCGAGGGGGTTCCCGAGGGGCAGGGGCGACCTGCGGCCGCGGCCTCCCCCTGGGCCGCGGCTGGTACCCGTGGGGGGCCTTCTGGGCCTTAGCTGGACCTGCCCTTCTGGCTCCGGTCCTTATTTGTCCAATAAAAAATCATCGTAAATTTTCGTCCAATTCCGAGAATATTTCCAGAAGTAACTTTCTGCAACAATTTCAGCACAAAAACAGGGAACTGGCACTGGGCATCTTGTCAATAGGTTAGTCCGACAAAATGCATAAAAATGATGTAATATGATATTAAAAACATGTGACAACATCACAAAACTAGCATGGATCACTCAAAAATTATAGATACGTTTGAGACGTATCAGCATCCCCAAGCTTAACTCCTACTCGTCCTCGAGTAGGTAAGTGATAACAAAATAATTTTTGATGAGACATGCAACCAACACAAACATGATCAAGATAGTAATGTAAAGCATAGGATGTGAATGAAGTGATACAAAACAATTGTCTATAGTTGATAGCAAGAAAGCAATGAATAACCAAGTTGAATCATTCAAGCAAAACCTTTCATAAATAGTACGTTAAAGACATGAAAGCAATGTGATCCACATATTTGATTATTCTCAAAGTTAACAATTCCATGACAAAAGTGTTTGAGAATCAAAACAAAGAAGATGCAAGTTTTAGCAAAAAGCTTTAACTTCCAACGGTAAAGTCAATATAAAAATTCATGTTTAATCTGACAATGCAATATGATCAATGATACCCAGGGTCAATGCTAGATGTTTGCTTTGGTGGAGATAGAAGGAAGAGGAAAACTGACTCAACATTAAAAGTAAAAGAAAGGCCCTTCGCTGAGGGAAGCAGGGATTAGTCATGTGCTAGAGTTTTTTTTATGAAACAGAAGTAAAACAATTTTGAGACATGCATGCTTTCGTCAACGACTTCACAACAGAGAAGCTATCTAGTCCCCCATAACAAGCAAGTCTTTTAGACTTGTGAGAGAAGCTGGTTTTAGAGGAGCGAGTACGCTCCTCTTTCTCCCTGGTTTCACCACTGTCCAATGTTTTGAGCTGATTTCTTAGATTTTCATTGCGCGGAGGAGAATGGTGAGTTATATTTATATTTTGCTTAAGCTGCTCTTGGGTTGATTCAAGTGAAGATGTAATCCATCGACACCGGGTGAAAGGGGGAAAATGACCTTGCTCGTCATGAGTTATATCTAGCTCTCTACTGCTCCCTCATGAGCTTAAAAATAGAGGCACAAAAAGGAGTATTTTGAATTTTTAAAGATAGCACATGACAAATTTACTTGGAATGGCAGGAAATACCATGCATAGGTAGATATGGTGGACTCAGCTGGCAAGATAGTTTGGCTTTGGGATTTGGATGCACGAGTGAACCATGCACTCAGTACGAATTTTTGGGCTTAGCAAAGAAGGTATTTGAAGCAAACATCTAAAATTAACCGGTAACAGAGTAGCATAAGACATTTATCAATCATAACCATAAAAGCTCCACACCGTCTCCAATGTTGACCAAACAATTCTTTTGATGAAAAGATTAGCTTAATGAATTAACAACTACGAAACACCACACAGTTTCAAGTTTTTAACAGTATTTCTTTACTAATCAATTCCACTCAAATAACCAGCAAGTTTAAGCATTCATCTTAATATCTCAAAACAAATGAGAACTATCAATTATCCACACAATGATCTACAATACTATGCAGGCTTTCGTTTCATTCCAATATCACATGCATAGCATTTTATCATTCTAACAAATCAACCAAGCAACCAAAACAACTCTCTAACAAATATAAGTGAAGAACATGAGAGTTTAACAACAACTACTAGCAGCTCTAAACAAGATAAAAGCTAAAAGCGAGAGCTTACTAGCAAACAAACAGTAGCTAAGAATACTCAACAAGATATAAGCGAAGCAAAGGAGTATTCAAATGAAAAGGCGGAGCGTGTCTCTCTCCCACACAAGATGGATAGGATCCAACATGAATATGACCAGCAAACAAACAAAACAAAACTAAAGGCAAAATAAAATGACGCTCCAAGAATAGCACATAATATGTAAAGTGATAAAAACTTAGTTCAACGAAGACGACCTCATGATAGTCGATGAAGAAGAGGGGATGCCTTGGGCATCCCCAAGCTTTGATGCTTGATGGTTCTTGATATTCAGAGGGGGTGCCATGGGGGCATCCCCAAGCTTGAGCTCTGATCCATCTTCAATTTCTTCATTATCCTCTCCTTTGGAACTTAAAAACTCGCTTCACACAAAACTTCTCATAGACTGATTAGAGGGTTAGTGCTCATAAATTAAAATGCACATGTGTTCAACTCAAGACAAATTGCAAACAACTTTATTGGGCATTAGCTACTGTTTACTAAGCCTCAGTGTGGCACTCCTTTTCTAGAGTATCACATTTGACGATAGTAAAAGAGACGAATACAAATAAAAGCAGAATCTGTCAAAAACTGAACAGTCTGTAAAGATCGAATTCTTCGAGGCACTTATGTAGCTCAAATAAGAAAAGTCAAAACTAACGAAAGATAGCTAAAAGTATCAGGCTTGCTGTATAAAAATTTCATAAAAATATAAAATTCAGGGATTTCTAGATTTTCGAACAGTGAAGGACAGAAATCTGTTTCTGGACAGCAAAACAACACCTCGCACTTTCAATGCATTAGAGGCTAAACTTGGCACAAAAAAACAAAAGAAAAAGATACAATGAAGTTGCTACAGAGGCAACAACTCCATGACTCAAGAAAAACAAAAATCAAACTGAAAGTAAAAGATGGGTTGCCTCCCAACAAGCGCTTTTCTTTAACGCCTTTTAGCTAGGCACAATAATTTTAATGATGCTCTCGTAAGAATAAGAATTGAAACACAAAAGAGAGCATCAAGAAGCAAATATCAAACACATTTAAGTCTAACTCTCTTCCTATGCATAGGCATCTTGTAAGAAAATAAATCATTGGAGCATAAAGCATTAAGCATAGGAAGGTAAAGCGAGTGCAACATTAAAACCTTCAACATAAAGAGGGGAAACTTCATAAGATGAAAATTTATATAACCACGCTTTCCTCTCTCATAATAACTTTCAGTAGAGTCATAAGAAAACTCAATAACATAACCATCACATAAAGTATTTTTCTCATGATTCACATGCATAAAAGTATTATTATTACTCTCCACATAAGTAAAATCTTTATTATTAGTAGCATTGAGAGTAGGACTATCATATAGAACTTGGACATGATAGACTAATTGTGTATTAGAAAGATGATGTTCAGTAGGAGAGTAATAATTATGACTAGTCTCGTAGGGATGATTAAAATCATTCTTTATGGCATAGTTATCATAAAAATAATTATCAAAAATTGGAGGCATAATATCATCATAAGCAAGGGGAAAGTCATCTATCCAAGCATATATTTTTGTAAACAAATCATCATGACTTTCAATACCAAAAGGATTTTCAAACCCATCATCCCCAAGCTTGGGGTTTTCCACATTATGATTAGAAGAAACATGAATATTCCCAACAGTGGAACAATTATCAATATCATCATTTTAAAAATTGGTGCCAAAAAGATTTTCAAGATCATAAGTAGTATTATTTTCCCAATCATGATCATCACAATAAGTAACAGGCATAACATAATCTTCTTCAATAGTGCCTATAGACTTAACATCAAGATAATAATGAATACAATTAAGTGGATCATCTTCAATAATTTTTGATTCATGCTCATACAACCATGATGGGAGAAATATGCTTAGGGGATGATACCGTTTCCTCTTTATTTTTACTCCTCCCTCTCTTCTTCTTCTTCGCCACCTTAGGAGGGAGTGGTTGGAAAGGAAGCTTCTCCACATAATCTGATTCATTATTAGAAAAGATAGGAAAAACTTGGGAGAATCTCTCCCTTTCATTATTGGCAACATAAGAAACATATGTCCTTTTATACTTTGGTGAAGTGATATTCTTTCTAATTTTTGCAATGTAATCATTTTCACGACAATTCACAATACAGTAATGATAAGCGCCCTTGAGAATGCTATTTTCCCAAAAGTACTACTATCTAACCAAGAAGTTTTTTCTGATAACTCTTCACACCCCAAAAACAAATTGAGTTCATCATAAAGACTAGAGGTGATCATGTTATCACAAAACTGGCTAATAATTCTATCATTAAGGAACGAGCATTGGAAATTAAAATGACCTTCTTCATTGCAAAGTTCACACATAAAAGGATAGAGGTCATTTAATTCTCTAGCAAATTTATATAAATCCTTAAGCCATTTGCTTGTTCTTTCATGCTTATGTTGCTTACAATATTTATCTTCTTCAACCCGAGTGCTTTCACAAGGTCTATGCACTCCACAAAAATTAACATGCTTATATGGAACATTATTTGTAGAGATTGGATCATGTCTATTGCAATCATCATTAACAATTTCATTTTGTTTGCAAATGTCTTTGAAAGGTTCATGATGCTTAGACCATTTCTCTTTAGGAATATTAATATGAGAAGCAAAAGATTTATAGATATCAACAACTATATGAGAGTCAAGTCCAAACTGAGCACTAAGCTTATTAAAATTATCAGTTTCAACAAAAGACTTAATGCAATCATACTCATAATTTATACTTGACTCTTTACCTTTGTCGATCTCCCAATCTTCAGTGTTTTGTTGAATCTTTTCAATAAGATCCCATTTAGCATCAATCTTCTTACTTGTAAAAGAACCCATAGAAGAAGCATCAAGTATTTCCTTGTCATGACGAGATAGCCTTGCATAAAAATTGTTAACAATAATATCCTTGGAAAGATCATGGTTAGGACATTTAAGCATTAATGATTTAAATGTCCCCCAAGCTTGAGCAATGCTCTCTCCGTCATGTGGCAAAAAATTGTAGATATAATTTCTATTTCAATGAATTTCATGAAGTGGATAAAATTTAGAATAAAACAGAGACATAAGCTCCTTCCAATCCAACAAGTGAGAATTGTCTAGTAGCCTATACCACTCCAATGCTTTCTCCATAAGTGATAAGGAAAATAATTTCCTCATGATTACCTCTCTTGATACACCTGCAATCTCAAACAACTCACATACTCTTTAATATAAAGCAGATGATAACTAGGATGTATAGCTCCATCTCCTGCATAGCAATTGCTCATAACACGATCAATTATCCCCATCGGTATCTTGAAAGGAATACATTCAGTATGTGGAATAACCTTATCCACCATGGGAGTGGTGGAGAGGTCACTCTCAAAAAGCAAATTCAAAGAACAACGTTCCATAAGCCAAACTAGTGAAATAAAAACAAGAAACAAAAAGATATAACTGCAGAATCTAAAGAAGATACCTTCAAGCGCTCACCTCCCCGGCAACGGCGCCAGAAATTAGCTTGATGTCTACTACACACTTCTATTCTTATAGACTTGTTGGGCCTCCAAGCATAGAGGTTTGTAGGACAGCGACAAATTTCCCGTAAGTGAGTAACCCAAGGTTTATCGAATCTACGGGAGGTAGAGGTCAAAGATATCCCTCTCAAACAACCCTGCAATTAAGATACAAGAAGTATTTTGTGTCCTCAACACACCTAATACAATTGTCAGTTGTATAGGTGTGCCTAGTTCGGCGAAGAGATGGTAAAATGCAAGTGATATGGATGGTAAAAGGTGATTTTGTAATTCTGTAATAAAAATGGCAGCAAGCAAACAAGTGACAAAAGTGACTAAAAACGGTGTATCAATGCTTGGAAACAAGGCCTAGGCTTCATACTTTCACTAGTGACTACTCTCAACATCATTAACATAATTAAACACATGATAGTTCCCACAAAAATACATGCATGGTAGACGTTACTCGGAGATAATTCTTTTGTGGATCAAATAGGATGAGAATTGCGTAGGGCTACGAAAAGCACACCTTAAAGTTCGTATTCCACATATATGGACACTTCATGCAGTCACTATCCGCATCCAAAGATACTACTAACAAACATCTCAACCTATTTCTTGAATAGTCTCTTTCTTCAATAACACAAGCATCAAGAAACCTCATGATCTATTCAATCCAACAAATAAAGAACAAACTCATGATGAAGATCCTTCCAATCTATTATCCATAGAGTCACACACGGCACCCATCCTGTCACCGAGGTACCATGATCACAACGGTGGCTCCGGAAATTGTACTAAATAACACCACTTGAGCAACATCATATCCATTACACATAGGGAAACATCATGTATTCAACTACACTAACAAAACTCATGATCACAACGAAGATCACATCATGGGAGAGAGATATAACCACATAGCTACTTGTATAAGCCTCAGCCCCGGTGAGGGACTACTCCCTCCTCATCGCGGGAAGCAGCGGTGTTGATGGAGATGGCTCCGGCGGTCGACCCCCGTCCCGGCAGGGTGCCGGAACAGGACCTTCTGAACCCCCGAAACTTGTCGGTGATGGCGGTGGAGCTCTGTTGCGTATTTGGGAAAATCCTTCGGGGGTAGGGTTTTTGCATCGGGGATGATTTTATAGGCGTCGGAGGCGACCGAGGGGGTTCCCGAGGGGCAGGGGCGACCTGCGGCCGCGGCCTCCCCTGGGCCGCGGCTGGTACCCACGAGGTGCCTTCTGGGCCTCAGCTGGACCCGCCCTTCTGGCTCCAGTCCTTATTTGTCCAATAAAAAATCGTCGTAAATTTTCGTCCAATTCCGAAAATATTTCCAGAAGTAAAAATAGGGAACTGGCACTGGGCATCTTGTCAATAGGTTAGTCCGACAAAATGCATAAAAATGATGTAATATGATATTAAAAACATGTGACAACATCACAAAACTAGCATGGATCACTCAAAAATTATAGATACGTTTGAGACGTATCATGGTGTTGATGGTGGAGGTAATCCCGTGGGCAGGGCTTCGCCAAGCCACACGCGAGGGAAAAAGGAGGAGGAGATGGAGGTGGTGCGGCTAGGGAAGCAGGGAGGGGGCAGGCGGCTAGGGCTTGGGCAACCCTCCCTTGGCCGCACCCCACCTCTATTTATAGGTGGAGGACAAGGGGAGGGGTGCGCCCCCATCTAGGGTCGGCCGGCTGGCTGCTTGCCCCCCAAGCCGAGTCCCTTAGGGATTCGGCCTAGGCTTTCCTTTGCCTGGTCGGCTGCCCTAGTAGGCTGCCAAGTGGCCTGGTGCGGCTAGCCAAATTGGCTACTGCACCACCACTTTGGCCCATGTGGGTCCACTTGCAGGTGGGGCCCACTTCTAGACCCTTCTAGAACCTTCCAGAAAATTCCGGTACCCTGCCGGAAAATTCCGGAACCTTTCCGACACCTCCGGAAACCACTTTCCTTATATGAATCTTATTCTCCGGACTCTTCCGAATATCCTCGTGACTTCTAGGATCTCATCCGAGACTCCGAATCAATATTCATTCATACCATCAATAATCTCATCGCAAACCCTAGCTACATCGGAGCGTTAAGTGTGTGACCCTGCGGGTTCGAGAACGTGCAGACATGATCCGATCAATAATCAATAGCGGGACCGGGATGTCCATATTGACTCCTACACATTCAACGAAGATCTTTATCAATTGAACCACGATGCCGGAGATTCAATTAATCTCGTATACGAATCCCTTTGTCTCATGATATTCAACTTGCCCGAGATTTGATCGTCGATATCACCATATCTAGTTTAATCTCGTTACCGGCAAGTTCTCTTTACTCGTCCATAATATAGGATTATTGTGATTACCACTTAATCACATGTTTGCAAACTTCTGGATGCTATATTACCGAGAGGGCCCAGAGAATATCTACTCCGTCACATGGAGGGACAAATCCCACTCTTGATTCATGTCACCCAACAACCCACCACGGAGATACGTGAAAGACATCTTTATAATCACCCAGTCACGAAGCGACGTTTGATGTCCACAAAGTATTCCTCCGGTAAATGGGAGTGACATAATCTCATGGTCTAAGAAAACTATACTTGGCATTTACTAAAAGCGTTGGCAATGAAACTGTGTGACACGATCAATTGCAACTCTTTATTATTGGGTCTTGTCCATCACATCATTCTCCTAATGATATGACTCCGTTATCAAGTGACTATAACAAGTCCATGGTCAGGAAACCTTAACCATCTCTGGACTAACAAACTAGTCCTGTAGAGGCTTACTAGGGACACTTTGTTGTTTATATTCAACGCATGTATTATGTTTCCGGTTAATACAATTATAGCATGGATAATAAACATTTATCATAAACATGAATATGCTAATAAACCATTTTATTATTGCCTCTAGTGCATATTCCCAACAAGTAGCATGCTCAAAAAAAATTATAGAACTCCCGTCAACATTTTCAGTGACGAGATCTTTAACAAGAGCTACTAGAGAAGCAATTTCAATTCAGGTTCTAAAGTTTTTCTTTCACTTTTATTAACCACACTAGCAACATTAGAGTGTTCTTTAATTCTTATAGGGAATGGCGGTTTTTCAAAGTGAATAGCATGTAAAACAGATTCAACAGTATCAACTTGTATCTCATTATTAGCAAGCATGTCTTTTTACAAACATCTTTAAAAGGTTCATGGTACTTACTCCAATTTTCTTTAGGAATATTGATATCAGTTGCAAAGGATATACAAAAATCAACGACAATTTGAGAATCAAGCCCAAACTTAGCACTAAGCACATTAAAACTTTCAGTTTCCACAAATGATTTAATGCAATCATACTCATAGTTTATACCTGTTTCTTTACCTTTGTCGATCTCCCAATCTTCAGCATTGCGGTAAATCCTTTCAATAAGATCCCATTTAGCATTTACCTTTTTGCTTGTAAAAGACCCAAGAGAAGAAGCATCAAGCATGTCTTATCATGACGTGATAGCCTTGCATAAAAGTTATTAATAATAATCTCACTAGAGAGCTCATGATTGGGGCATGTGAGCATTAAAGATTTTAATCTTCCCCAAGATTGAGCGATGCTCTCTCCGTCACGTGGCCAAAAAATTATAAATATAATTTATATCCTGATGAATTTCATGAAGAGGATAAAATTTGGAGTAGAAGAGAGACAAAAGCCCTTTCCAATCCATCAAATGAGAATTATCCAGAAGCCTATACCAACCCAATCTTTAGTGATAATGAAAATAATTTCCTCATGATTACCTCTCTTGGTACACCTGCACACACAGTTCTTTAATATAAAGGAAGTGATAACCCGGATGGACAGTTCCATCTCCTGCATAACAATTACTCATAACACGATCAATTATTCCCATAGGAATTTTAAAAGGAATGATTTCAGTTGGCAGAGGACCCTTATCCACCATGGGGATAGTGGGAGAGTCACTCTCAAAGAACATATTAAGTGAAGAGCACTCCATGATGAAGCAAAGTAATAGAAAAAAATAAAAACAACACTTACAACAAAAGTTTTCCTTACCAATTCCACTTACCAATAGCGCTACACTCCCCGGTAATGGTGCCAGAAAAGAGTCTTGATGACCCACAAGTGTAGGGGATCTATCGTAGTCCTTTCGATAAGTAAGAGTGTCGAACCCAACGAGGAGTAGAAGGTGTTGACAAGTGGATTTCAGCAAGGTTTCACTGCAAGTACTAAAAGGAAAATATTTATGGGTTTTTGTTATAATGAGCAAATAAAGAACAAGTAAATAAAAGATCGCAACTATTTTTGCAACAAGTGTCCCAATACTTTTTAACGCAAAGGATAAGCCGGTGGTGGTACTTATGGTGATTAAAACGTTCCTGAGGATACATGGAAATTTCTGCCAAGCTATTTTCATTGCATACCGTTGATTAATCTTCAATGTTTTGATAAGTGTTGTGTGGGTGAACCTATGCTACTGCATCACCCTTACTTGGACAAATGCACACTTGTTATTAAACCTCTTGCAAGAATCGCAACTACAAGAAATTAATTAAGATAACAACCTAACCACAGCTTTAAACTCCGGGATCCTACACTCCCTAGTGCACTAGTCTATGAACTGGGGTTCAGGTTTCTGTCACTCCGGCAACCCTAGCATAAGCAAACTAAATACACCATGCATTCTCCTAGGCCCTTAAAGGTGATGTATCATGTAGTCGATGTTCACACGATACCACTAGAGGAATAACACCACAACATGGATCATCAAACAATTAAATATTACTCAACATTATGCAATTACTAGCAACTAAACTTCCCCATGTCCTCAAGAACCAAATAAACTACTCACGAGACATCATATAGATCATGATCAGAGGTGATATGAATATGGGTACCAATCTGATTGGAACGGTAAATTACCGATAAAACTCACAAGCATCAACTACAAACGGTAATCAACACTCGGGAAGTGATCCCAATGAACTAATAAGTCACAACTTCAAAAGCTACAACGAGATGAGATGGCATGATGATGGTGATGAAGGTGCTGGTGATAGGGATGAGGTTGATGATGATCCCGATGATGCTCGGTGTGATGACGATGACGATGGCGGTGATTTCCCCCTCCGGGACGGAATCACCCTGACAGATTTTTCCCTGCTGGAGCCCTTCTTCTTTCTGTCTGGTTTCCGCCTCGCAGAGCCGGTGCAAAAATTATCCGAGGTCTGCCCCTTCGTTTTTAGGTCAAAGGGGAGTAATACGCCGAAGGTGTGCCGGAGGGGGGCCATAGGGGCCAGGGCGGGTCCCAGCCGCAGCCAGGTGTCGCCCCTGCCCCTTGTGGATCGTCTCCGTGCCCCCTTTTGGCTCCGTGACTTATTTCCCAAAATATTGACTTCTGTAATTTTCTGAGCTTCGCAGGTCAGGTGTCTTGACACGTACTTTCCAGCTGTTTCCGGACTCCGGCAGACGAATCTCCCAAAAATGCAAAACATGCAAAATAAGATAAAATGACATAAGTAAGGTATCATAATATGAAATATATCAATGAATAAAGACAAATTACGATGTAAAATAGTGATGCGGAATGGACGTATCATAGGGTAACCTCGAAGCCTTCTAGAGAGGTTTGGCGACGCCCACAGACGCTGCCACGTCAACATCGGATTTGCCGGTAGGCATTTCTCACTAGTAGAAAAAAGGGCTTTCGTCCAGGTCGAATAGTCGCATTAGTCTCGGTCGCGTTACGAACCGGGACTAATGTTGGCATTAGTCCCGGTTCGAACGGCTCGCTTGCCGCACGGGGGTCGGGAGGTTTTACTCCCGGTTCGTACGGGACCTTTAGTCACCAACCCGGTCTAAAGGGTGGCGTCAGGCGCGAGGCCCTTTAGTCCCGGTTGGTGGACCGGGACACCTTTAGTCCCGGTTTTGGACACGAACCCGGACTAAAGTTTTTTGTAAAAAAAATCAAGATTTTTACCTTTAGTCCCGGTTGGTATCTCTAACCGGGACTAAATTTTTTTCTATTTGTTTAGATTTTGCCCAACTCGGACTAAAGGTTTTTGCAAAAAAAAAAATCAACATTTTTACCTTTAGTCCCGGTTGGTATCTCCAACTGGGACTAAAGTTTTATTTTTCATTTTTTTAGATTTTGCAAGGAAAAAATGGAAAATTTTGATTTTTTTTTGAAATTTTTGAAATTCTTTTGTTGTTTCTTTTATTTTTCAATTATTTTTAACTTTTATTATTATTTTAGAATTTTAGAATTTTTTTGTTTTGCGGTTTTTTTAGTTTTTTGAAAAAATTTAATTTTTTAAAATTTTTTTTCATTTTTTTTAAAATTTTTGAGTTTGTAAATTAATCATTGTTTTTTGTTAATCATTGTTGTTTATTTTAATAATTGTTTAAAATTCAAAAAATTTAATCATTTGCCATCAAGACCTAAGGGTTAATAGAATTGATAGCTTATTATTGTCAAGAAAACAACAATTGTAGACTTGGCAGCTGGGGGAGAGGGAACTGGGAAGTTAAGCATGCTGGAGCTGGAGCAATGAGAGGATGGGTGACCAACCGGGAAGTTAGAGATTAGGGCTGACCGGATATGCACTTTGACCTGAGAATATGGATGATTAGAGATGGAATTGTCAAAATAATTTAAAGATTTGAAATTCGGAAAAAAAATCAAAAAAAAATTAAAAAATACCTTTAGTCCCGGTTCGTAACACAACCGGGACTAAAGGGTCCCGGTTGTGCAATCGGGACTAAAAGCCTTTTGGACCCGGGACTAAAAGCCATTTTTCTACTAGTGTCTCTTGCGCCTCAAACTATGAGTGGTCTTAAATCATTTTGTGATATCTCAGCTTTATTTACGACTTACGAGGCATGTTTCCACCAAATAAGGAAGCTTAATAATATTTTGCAAATGGGCCATCAAGTGGAGGTTTGGAAGGCAGAAAACATTAAGTGGAACACTATTTCTCATTACTGTTATCAATTACCCCAGCTAATTAATGAGTCCTAAAAATACTCAAGGAAGGTTAACCATACACAAGGATATAACCGAATTAAGTTTTCAGAAATTATTAAGATCTTCTATGTTTAGATTCCAAATTCTTCGGAAACACATCTTGCATCATTATTTTAATCTGATGGAAGGGCAGGGATGAAGGGAGTCGGCACCCCCGCTCTGGCGCCGCTGCAGGAAGCAGGATCTTTGCAACAGCCGATGCAGCCTTTCATTGTCTGCGTGCATTCGTTCGTCGCCAGGCAGCAGTAGCAAAAATTCTCTTTGCAATTTTCGGTTTTTGGTTTGTAGACGCACAATCCGTTGGGTAAATGTATCCTCGCGCTGTCCACGCCTTCCGTACTTCCGTCTGTGAAATTTCAAGCACAATCGTCAGAATTCGAAAGTATAAGCACAATCTACAACATCCAAAGACTTATATTCTGACTATATGTACTGTAAGGAGAAATCAACAGAGTTAGCGATAACCTGGTCGCATATCTCCCACTTACATTGTGAACAAAAAGCAAGGCATATGAGAACAAGCAGAAGCACTGGTGCATGGATGGACATCGTGTGTGCGCCCATGGAGACAATACGGATCGTCGATGGTAGAATATGCCTTTAGATCAAGATGACAATCCATGGATGGCTCATATTTATAGATGGAGACGAGAGTGATATGCGGAGCTAAAACCGTCCGTTACTTGGAATATGTACTGATTACAACAGACAGGTCATCCATATCCTTCTACTGTAATCAATACAAATGGTAACCGGGATTTAATGAGAAATAAGGAGCCACCTTACGAGAACTTGAATACTGTGGATGGCCCGTTGAGGCGTTGACTGAAGAGGTTGGCGCTCCATACCGTTTCTGCCATGCCATTTGACAAGGCTACAGAAGTCCAGACCACGACGGCTTTGTTTGGACTTCCTACAAATCACTGCTGATCGATCGTCGGGCCAACTATGATAATGAGAGTCAGTTGCTGAAATATCTTGTCTAGCCAATTGTTATCATTTTGGACTTTTGATTATGTTTGCTAGTGAATCGATTCAATATGGTATCTGATTCAACAGGTTTTAAGTTTAAGATCCAGCCAACGCACTATTAGTTCTTAAAATAGTTGTGGTTTTTGTATAACTCCTTTCCATCCGTTCATATTTTAGGATGTGTTGGCTAGCGCATCAGTTCATATATTATTCACTACTGAAAAGTAGTTCGTTGTCGTCGTGCTTCATTCCATTTCTCATACCCTTAGTACGAGCACCCCCAACTTATTACATATTGTTAGATATAACCTGTCCCGCTTCACTCATCTCACCTCTCTACGGATCACCCTTTCCTGCAAAAAACACTCACATCTCATCTCCACACAGGAAGAAAGAAAAGAAGGGAGGATAGGTAAATTTGTCTCAGATTGTAAGAAAAACAAAGAAAATCAAGAGGGAAAAATCAATCAAGAAAGTTTGAAAACAGAGAAACAATCAAGATTGAAAAAACTAATGTATTTTTCAAAGCAACACGTTAATATAAATTTTATTTCCGTAAAAGGCACGTGTATTTAGGTAATAGTCTTTAATAAGCAGTGAAGCCCAATAAGGATTCACAGACAAGATGAGCCCCTATCAGCTGATCATCATGATTCACAAGTTTGCTATGATTATTGGTAAGTAATGGTTGTCAAACATTCCCCACATATGTGCTCTATTGTCTCGGCTTGCTAATGTGTCTTCTAAATCTGCCTCGAAATCTGTCTAGACACTTCCAATGCAACAAAACAATAGGAACTAATTTTCGAGCTTACATTTTTTAAGTGTTTGATTCCATTAAGCTAAACTACCTTCTAGATGTCCTGCAATTTTTGGGGTTGACGAGCATATTTAAAACTGGAAAACCTGCCTCTCCTCTCGACCTCCACTTCACGTGAACCCTTTATTGTTCCCTTGGAGGATCGGAACAGTCTTCGCCAAACGACCGAAGATACCCATTTTCGATGTTACTTTACGTCCTAGCTAACAAACCTCTACATTGCCTGTTTAATTGATTTCACCATGGCTCGTAAAGCAGTGGATTTTCTTCATGGAAACTTCATGATACATTGCACACTCCTTTATGACAATATGTCGAGCTAGATGTGGTATCTTGCAAGAATACGTTTAAACTTAACGTCCATCATACATATGCGGCTTTGGCGATATTATGGTCATGGTAACAAAACTTTCTAAAGAGCTCGGTGGCTTGATGAGTTCGAAATCCAAGAGACCTTTAGCTCTTTCCCGGCTATCCAATCTGCCTACGCAATTAAGAACATTGTCCTCCCCCTCTCATCTGGTACGTTGAGACCGGTGGACTTTCAAAATCTAGAGGACAAACTTGCTACAAAAGTTTCATTCACTCTGGTCAAAGGATCAACCCACATCATGTATGTCCTGAAAGTCTACCACCTTTGGGCTATCTTAAGAGATATATCACCAAGAGATTGACAAGAACAAGTGTGCTTTCCTAATATTACGCGCTCTGAAATATATACTCGCTTTACCGAGTGAGGACCAAGGGCCAAGGGAGGAGAAGATGAAGAGGGAGCCGCATCAGAGGTGTGTTCCAAATGTGTACTTCTCGACGTATGTTAGATGTTTGAACCAATCGTAATACTTTTCTACATAACGGAAAGGCACACCCTAATATATGCACCATCTTATACACACAACCAACTAGTGACATTCGAGAGTGCCAATAATTAATATAATCACAACATTAATATAAGAAACTAGTGACAACGCAAACATGCATTGTTATTATTTCTTATTTCTAATTGTTTTTCCAGCAGATTGGCACACACAATAACTTTTGACATGAAGTATCTCTATTCTAAAGGTAGGCCAAACGGGTGGTGATCTTCGGCTCCCTGAAAAGCGCACTGTTTCTTGCAAAACTTCGCCGAAGTGTAGCAAATGTTTGTAATTGGGCAGCAGTACCTATCATTCGGGGAACTTTGGTGGATGCATTATCCGTATGGTACATGTCTCTTCTGATTATCCAATTCTTCCGCATGTCCGCCTGTGAAAAAGTTAATTATCCTTGTGAATTTTAATTAGCTAACTAACAAGCATTGGCAAACAAAATATGCATGACTTTTGCTCTGACTTGAAAAACTAGTATGTCAAAAAAGGAGATGAAGAGAGTACTGTAACAACGTATTTGCATATCCTGGAGCTACTTACATCGTGCATGAGTAGCAATGCATATGATAAGAAGTATCAAGATTGCGGTAGGTGAACGAAGGGGTTTAGTGTTCTTATCCATGGAGAGGCGATGCGATTATCCAACAATTAAGAGCTTGTGGGAAATTTTGTTTTGAGTTTGATCAACACTAGTTACGGACTACGGTTACATATATAGAGAGAGAGCGCATAAGAATTTGGGCTACGAATGTTCGTAAACTTGGAATACATTAACTACTTATATGATTTTCTATCTACTCTGCATTATAACCTGGAACACATTAATTACCATTACATAAGATTCACTCCACCATAATTATGTGTCTATCGATCTGACGATTGATAATGACCTCACTAACGATTGATAATGACCTCACTAATGCGCTAAAGTATTGGATGAAGCACACATAGGAATAAGGCTACTTCCAGTGGGGAGTACGTAGCATAAACTAGTAACATGTACTCCCTCCGTCCCAGTTTCCTGGGCACAATCCCAAAACCATTTAATCCCAAAACTCCCCCACCTCCTAGGCACAATTACATTAATTGCCTCTCAATTAGTGGCTGGTTGGTTCTATCCACCAATGAATGCAAGAGTTTAGCCCCAATCAACAAACGCCTTGAGCCCAGAGATTTGCCAATTGAGCCCTAAGAACTGGGACGGAGGGAGTATATGATATTAGTCTCTGTTACTAACTCCATAGTGGGTAATAACATATGTGTGGTGTCGTATTTATTAGGGTGTAGACTTATTTTGTATTGAATGTGTGATGTTACGGTAACATACATGTTACCACAACCATCTTTTCTTATTAAATACACGCCACACCATCTTTTCTTACCTACGTGGTACTTATGTTACTGTCTATGTTACTCCCACTTTGGATAGTCTAAGACATCTTTAATCGTCCATGTTAACCATTTCTTGATACAGTACCATTTTAATAATATGGATAAGAAAATATGAGAGATATTATAGTTGTATAAGAACCGACAATGTTGCTAATATACCAAGGAATAAAACACATAAAAAGTATTGCTGAAGTTTTTTTTTTAAGGGGATAAAACCCAGGCCTCTGCATCAAGTGATTCACACAACCCTTTTATTGCAGCATTTAAACGTATCAAGTTTATACAATTCACGGATCACATAAGGTTAAGACATGAGTATACCAAGGAATAAAACACATAATTTTTTTTGTTGAACGCTTGATTGTTTAATCAAACCTAATAAACATCAATCGCTAAACAAATATGGAGGCGGGGAGACTATGCCTTCATTTTTTTCACGAAAAAGAGAGAACAAGGTTACAAAAAATATCCAAAAAAAAGGATTAAAAAAACTCCATGTGTAGCAATCACCGCGTGGTTGATTCTGAAAATGGGGTTCTCACATGTTTAAAGACATCAATCCCCTTCATGCCTAAAAGAGTCGATTTTTATTTCTTAAAGAAAACTATTTACCACAAATCGGTGTGTTTCAACAGCTTGAATCAGACTTCGGAAAACTATTTACCAAAAATCAATGTGTTTCACCAGCTTGAATCAGACTTTGGAACTAGCTCCAGCTCCTGTTTTTTCACAACTTCCAACTAAATTATTTGTGTTTTTGTTGTACTATGCATCAAGTTTTTTACTGCACGTATACTTAGCCTTTCTTCCAAAAGAAGACGAAGCTCCGATCGTTTGCATTGATGGATACACACATCTAGACTTGGCCTTTCGATTAAAACGTGTGAAACTTTGAACTCTACGGAAATGGAGCTTTTCTATTCACCTATATCAAGGTTCCGCTTGTGCCAAAAGGATCTTTCTATCACACACTTGAGTCATAAACCACATACTCGCACCATTTCCATTGCAAACTTCAGCCATACTTGTTTGGAAATCTAATTTGCATCGTTGAGAAAATTGGTATGGATGCAATTACATACAGTCCATCATGCTGCAACGCGGTATCGAAGCTACGTGAGAGCTTGGGAGGGGGGGGGGGGGCATGGGTTACGAAGAACTGGGCCTTCTACCCCAAATTTGCCAAAGAAAATAGGCATATTATGACCTTTCAACCTATTTGCCCCCCACCCACCTAGAATGGGCTCAAGCTCCGCCACTTGTGCACGGTGAGGATGCTACCCTTTCTCCTGCACAACCTCACTTCGTAAAGAGCGTTACCCACTTCTAAACAGTGTCCAATTGTGCGCACCTTTTTTTCCAATGGGGCACATGGAAGCAAGTAATTTTGTTCTCTTTTTTGTTACTGTAGCGAGAGTGCAACCCGACATGAGCAAAGATAACCAAACACGTTATATCATTTTTTTTACTCGGTCTACTCAACATCTCAGTTACGTCGTCACATTCTATTTTTCGTTAAAACCATCACCATTGTGACTTACTATAAAAAAAATTAGAGATTTTTCTGGAAGTGATTGAATTAGTTTGCTAAGAAGAGCTTAGGAGTGTTATGATCAGTTAGTTTCTTAATTTTTGTTAGTGATTTGTTAGGACGATAAAAAATATGAGACGTGGAGGTGTGGATGCACCACCCTAACTGTACCAAGATTTGTTTGAAAATATTGTGAAGCCTATTATTTTTTCCAACGGCTATCCGGCAAATTAGGCGGGGAAGGATTTAAAAAAAATGCAGAACATTGGGGGACATCAAGCTCTCGGTCGGATAGATATCGCCCATGCTGGGACCTCATCTGGAAGCACCCCATATATAGCTCAGGAAGTCCTCGTTTTGGCATGGCGTCTCGCAGATGATACCTTGGCAACTCAGACCAATTTTAGATGCTGTACTCTGACGCTTCGCGATCAAGGAGATTACGATAGCTATCCTGCTGTCATGTGTGTGTGCCCTCATATACGTTCCCAGTGCATAGTGTTTGTCGACTGTGAGAACACCGGTCCTGCCGTCTTGGTACCATAATTTTCATCTGCAGCTTCCGGCACTGTCTTAGCGCTCCAGTGAACTATACAAGTAGCCAACACACATCGTGCTTGACAGGTTATAGTCCTTATCATGTTTTATCCACTAGCCAACTATCTCAAAAGTTCGAACTGATGAAAGGTTAGTGTAATCCATATATACTATAACACCTCATCTCACGTGTGACTCGGGGAGAAAGAGGCCAACACGTATAACCGGAAGAGAGCGACGGCACAAGTCTCAGAGGTACGGCGCAAGACAGGCTCATACTTGGACATAAAGGGGCATTACGAGCAATTTTTAATAAATTGCAAAAAACAGGACTCGAACTCGAGACCTCAGGCTCTTTTTAGAAAAAGAACATATATTAATATCGCGGAGATATCAGTTACACCCAGCCTCTGCAACAATGCATTGTCCTAGCGGCATTACGGATGCACACAGCCAAAAAAGAAAGAAGAATTACAGAAAAGAAAAGTCCCGCTACAGTGATCTATTCCTTGGAATAGCAGTACTAACACCACCAAGACAGTACCAGAAGTTCAGCTTCTTCAAAAGCGACGCCACCAAGAAGGTAACAGTGTACAAGCGCCGTCGTCGCCCGATCGTGGATCTTAGGTTTTCACCCTGAAAAAAAATCCTTGCTCTCAAAACAATGTCTTCAACAAGGACATTGCCAGGCACAATCAATTAAGGCCAGACCTTGGATTTTCACCCTAAAAGGTAAGACTTTGAACTTCTCCTGTACAGCCGCCCCCACTCTGTTGCTGCTCGAAGTGACAAATCACCAAGCCAATTCCTCATCGCCACGAAGACTTGAACCGTCATTGCTAAACCTCAGATCTCGGCTTCCATAACATTCTCCGCCAGCACCACGGAACGAGAACGTGCCCCATGATATTAACAGCCAGCAGAGCTTCGAAGCGCTCCCCTCTGAAACCAAACGGTCAGAGAAAAACACGGGTACGCATGACCGAATACCACCCGATCCAGCAATCTCCAGGCATGAATCGCCCAATGTAGCGCCGTCGGAGCCTTCCGGAACACGACACTTCCACCAGATCGATGGGGACAAGCATCAGACAGATCTTCGTCTTGGTGTGAGAGAAAGTCCTAGAACCGCCGCCATTATTCAATCCAAGCCAGCAGCCCCCACGCGACCAGCCGGAAGTAGAGGAGAAGATGGTCCTACCTGTCGCCGAAGCAGCCCGCCAGGACCAAGCACACAGCCGCCGCCACAGCCCCAGATCAGATCGACCGAGGCCCGCTGCAGCCGCCGCCCGCCATTGCAGCTACGCGTCAGCGCTGCCGAGGAGATCCTCGGATCCGCGCCTCAGCGCCGCCACCACGGCACTTGCTCCTCCACAAGCCGCCAACCGCACGCGTCCGCCGCCACGAGGTCGCCGCTCCGCCTTGTCACCGCTGCATGCCTCCTTTGCCCGTTGCCATTTGGCGAGACGGGCGCCGCCACCGCCGCCGGCGGCAGCGGCCGGGGGGGGGCGGAGGGTGTGGCGGCTAGGGTTGGATGGGCGCCTCTGGTGTCGCCCAAGCGGAGGCGACACGAGAGGAAACTTTGACGAGCCGATTGGAGTTGGTGCAAAACAGGAGCAATCCAACTTTTTGGGGGAGAATTTCACTTCCCCGGCCTCTGCACCAACTAGGGATGCACACGGCCATTAAGCATGAGTACCAGAATTTTTATCTTGATTAATAACCAAGCCTGGTCCTCAGGATAAATTGCATGGGTATCAAGAAGTCCTAATCCTCAAGTATAAATAGGAACCTAAATTCGCGTCTGTGGGGACTTGAACTTGGGTGTTGGGTTCATATATCCACTCCCCCAACCAGTTGAGCTAGTCTCACTTCCAAGACCTCAGGCTCTTATACCATATCATGTTTTATGCACTAGCCAACTATCCCAAAAGTCCGAACTAATGGAAAGGCTAGTATAATCCACAGCTCTGATACCATGTCATGTTTCATCCACTAACCAACTATCCCAAATGTGCGAACCGATATAATGATAGTGTAATCCACATATACTGTAACACTTCTGACGTATCAAAATTGGACGACGCCTCTGTAGCNCAACACACTTGCTAGGAAAATTTTAATTACCACAAGGAGAAATTGACTAATCAGGAGTTTAATGATGAATTATAAAAATAAGGATTCAGTTCCGCAAGTGTTCTGTTCGGAAAGCTATTGCTCCATCGAGATCGTTTTTCAGCCTTCATCCCTCTCAATCATTTAGAAAAGGTCACTTCTTACTAACAATACAACATGGGACACAAATACATGTTAAAGAGTGGCAGATTTAAGAAGACAAATACATATATCTGGATATTCCTTTCTATGCTTTGGAAGAGCCCAAAATGGTGTAACTGGTCCCAAAGTTTGTACATATTGTTCTATTCTTTGGAAGAGCCCAAAATGGCCATCCAAGGAATAAAAACCCATGAAAATAAATTAATATTTAAAAAAACAAGAAGGGGGGGGGGGGGGGGGGGGGGGTACTGACATGCTTGAGGAGAGGATACCATGACTCCGTCCATCCATAGAAAGGCAGTACTCCAGTTGATTCTCTTGGACCCCCAAAAAATAACACTTTACATCTGTCAATTGGGACTTGGGAGTAAACACAGAATTTTGAAGTATCAACAACAGAAGAACAGCATGTGTCCCTGCAACAAAGAGAACCAAATTAATCAATGAAAATACAGATCAAAATGAATTGATGAAATTATTTACCTCCCACGCTGCAGCCTCTCCACTTTGAAGTCTCGTGGCAGTGTCTGCACATAGGCGTAGCCACTATTCACGTCCATGATGCTGCCGACAACTGAAAACTGTCAGGCTTGGAAAAAGAAGGAACCGAAGGAACTACCCGTCCCAGCCAATGAGACCCTGAAAGCATCGCTAGACTTAAACAGCAAAATAACAGGGACACAAAGGCTCGTATCTCAGCAGCAGTCCTTGTTAGGTTACCCAAACATGCAAGAACGGAAATAAATAGAGTAAAAGAAACACCTAAATATAAAAAAGGGAGGAGAACAAGGGGAGCGGAGCCAAGAGAGGGTGCTAAATTGTTGAAGTCTGGGGTGTGACTATATAGGTCTCAACAAAATTCTGTAGGCTGTGCTTGGAAAGGGCAACTTTAGAGCTCAGATTCCAGTTTGTTTGGATAACTTAAGTAAAAAATGCATACGATTTCCACATAAAATGGTTATCGACTTACTGACAATCTGACACTCATAACTCATAAGTGATCACTTACTACTCTCTTGGGGACTGGGACCCCAATATTGATTAAAAAAGTATCTGAAAGTCACAAAATAGAACAGACATAGCATATCAGCACCTCGAGCTTTACACTAGTAAAATCCATCAGTCCATCACAAGATTACAACCACCCTCATATAAGAAGACCACCCTTTTGCACATCAAGCTATTCCCTATTTTGAACAGAAAATTTGATGACAGCCTTCATTCGACAGGCATTCGTTAATTTTCCATTGTAGTACAATTAGATGTGTCACACTGTATCCCAGTTGTAACAAAAAGCAATCCGCTGCACAAATAGCCCAATTTTGTCAATAAACTCCTATCTTGATAATCTGGAGGCCACCGACCAGAAGTTCACAACACAGGATGGTGCAAGTGCAAACCAGCTGATGAAAGCCATTGAGGTAGCAGTCATAAAGCTTGCACAGTGATTACGCGCGCACATCTCCATATCATTACCGATGAGAACGGTGATGCCTGCTGATGCACAGGCTGCACCCAAGGTTAGTGTCCCTGTGACCTACAAAGAACATCAAGGTAAAAATTGGATCATTTTGAAGGTAAATAAAATTGTGCGTGATATTTAAATAATCCTTTGCTTATTCATGAATTCAGAACATTTAAAAAACAAGTCCATAATGAATGACCGATGGTTGTCTGATTGAGGTGCCTAAGAGAATATGACTCACCAAGTCTCCAATGGAAAATATACAAGCAGCTCGGAGATTTCGCAAGGAACGCTTGACAAGAAGTGCATAGATATCCACAAAGGCCAGAGAAAGGCTCCACAGGCATTGCAAAATTGCTGCTGCTACAAGGTAGCTGGTCAAAAGAACAAATAAGTTCATCAATAGACAGAAAAAAATATTATGATCCTAGCAAGCATGATCATGTTACCATCTAATTGTATCGTCTGTTTTAGGATGCCAAATTAATCAAAATGCATAGAATATTACCGTGTTTAAATTAATGAAGCCAAACGGGCAGCACAAAATGCGTAGAATATGGAAATTTCACAGACAAATATCAATATTTGTGTATGTGTAACTAAGAAATCTCAGCAATAATTTTTACTGGAAACTTGTTCCACACAGTGTCGGAGCTTCTCAAGGGCTAAAGTGGGCAATTCCCAAGTATACACTTAATTAAAAGGTTTAAATTTCAAAGATTAGTCGATGTTTAAGCATAATTTGTCTTTTTAGCCCCCTCAACTCTAGTCACCTGCCTCAACAATCTCCGTCAAGCTCCGCCACTGATTCCACATATCCCTTATAAAATATATTAAGGAAAATTGGCTAATGCAGTAATCTTAAGGCCCATAATCCACACAAGAAAAAACTGGAATGTTAATTGGAAAAAACACGAGAGTTTTGATTATCGCACGGTTGACAATTTTTCTAAATATATATTCCTCTAGTAAAATCATGACAGCAAATTTCCTTCGAAAGCAAAAGGAAAATGGTAGCCAAATTAGTACCGCACCAGAAGGCGGTGACGGAAGGGAAGTCGTTGGTGGACGCCATGGCGGCGAGCGACGCGGCCGCGAAGAAGACCTGCACGAGGCGGAGGCCGAGCCCGCCGGGCGTCCCCGGGCCCCCCTGGGTGTCCTTCATCCGCACCCCAAGAGGTGCACCATTCGCGTTCCCCCCCTGCGTCGGCGGCGCCTCCACCGGGTGCACCGCCGGCCGGCTTGACCGCATCTACCCCGCTCCCTCCTCGACCCCAAGGCGTCGCCGCGCTGGACACCTCGACGGCTCCCGATTCCGCGGCCCTGGCTGGCCACTGGGCACTGGAGCCAAGGGTTTCGGAGATTTTGGGGGCGGAGAAGAGGAGGAAGAAGAGGAGGAATGTGGGTGGGAGCACGAGCACGAGGGTAATAGTCAAACCCACAAAATAACTGACAGTTTGAGGGTTGAGGAAAAAAAAAAAACGGCGCAATCAGAGCCCTCAAAACTGTAAACCCTCCAAAATTTTTGCAGGCCGAACCCTCAACTTGGACCCCAACCTGCAGCAATGAGGGTTCGTAGCAAATTTCCAGGTCGAGCCCTCACCCGGTCAAACCCCACGCGTGCGAGGGATTTTTCCCAACTGCTCCCGCCCCCGCCCCCTTCCGTCCGCGCCGCCGGCGCCCGCCGCCGTCCCCGCCGCCGGCCATGGAGGCCGGCCAGCCCCCGGCGACTCTCTCCGCACCGCCCACCGCCGTCCCCGCCCCCGGCCCCGCCCCCAACGCGCCCGCGCCCGCCCTCGCCCCCGGCCCCGCCCCGCGCCTCGACCGATGCCGCGGTGGCGGCGATGGCAGCCGCGACCCACGTCGGGCAAAAACGGAGGCCGGCGGGCACCCACCTCCTGCCGGCGACCCCCTCCGCGCCGCCCGCCCCCGTCCCCGCCCCCGTCCCCGCCCCTAAGAAGGCCAAACCGGCCGGGAAGCCGACGAAACCGGCCGCGCCCGCCCCCGCCCCCAAGCCGGCTCCCGCGCGCAAGGAGAAGCAGCTCGCAAGGAGGAAGAAGGGGGCGGACCGGCCACCTCCACCGCCACCGGCGAGCACGCCCGCTCCAACGCCGCCAACCGCCACCGCCACCGACGTGCTCAATGAAATGTCCGCCCCAACCGTGTCATTTAGTGCATTGCTCAACGACGCGGAGGTGAACATCGGGGATCCTCCACTTGATTCCTTCGACTACCATGTTGAGGAGCCGGCGGTTGAGGAGGCCGGTGTCGAGGAGGCCGGCGGTTGAGGAGACCAAGTTTTATGTTTGGCAAATGATGTCTCCGATGACTATGTGATGATGATCATTTGCACGTTGTATATTTTGCTACGATTTCCATGGGATTTTACTATGTGATGATGATGATTTGCAAGTTTGTTTCATGTTTGTGATGATGATTATTTGCAAATTTGAAGTGATTATGTTGTTGTCCAGTTTTGAGGGTTCGAAGGCCGGGGCGCAGATCATAGCCCTCAAACCAACCCTCAAAACAGAATATTCTGTTTTGAGGGTTGGTTTGAGGGCTATGATCTGCGCCGGCTGTTTTGGGCCTTCAAAATCACAATTTCTCGACCCTCAAACTGGTTTTGAGGGTTGCAAGTTTGAAGGCTCTGTTAGACATGCTCTTACGACCGGTACTCTCTCGCTTTGTCCTTTTCTCCGGGAGCGCCTTTGGCTTGGTCACTCTAAAGTCTACTCCGTAAATGCACTATGCACAAACTCAAAAATTCTAACATGTCGGGCCGGAATCATGAAATTTTCGATCCAGATGCTATATTCAACATATTTGGCTGCATATAATTGGAAACGAAGAGCTGTGCTATGTAAAGTCAATTTCTAACTCTAAACCGTCATTTTTCTAAAATCATTTATTTTCATTTTCATGAAATGATGGGTGCCAAACAGCTCTAAATGTAGTGTGGGCCCTACACATTGAAATTCGTAGAGAAATTATTTTTAAACGATTCATGGGATGGAGTATGTTTTGAAACCTGTCAGGAACTGCCTACATAAGAGAGTTGACTTGTTTATTAGGAGAACTTTTTTTTCGAAAAGGGGGAATTCCCCAGCCTCTGCATCAATCGACGCACACACCATTTATTGCACCATTCAAAATATTAGGAGAACCTAGGTCACCACAACTACATATACATCTTGTAAACCGTTACACTGGATAAGATCATGATTGTAAATCCTAACGTGTTTATAATCCCACTCGATATAGTGAAGATTTACTAACCGTTGCCTATGATTTTTTACCCTTGTCCTTGGAGTGGTTTTTTCCACGTTAAAGGTCTTGTGTCTATGTGATTGTTTTTTTTAGTCATTCTATATTGTCTATCCTCTATAACAAAGGAGACGTCGTGCGTGCACCTACAGGATCAGATATAACTTGACGCCTCCATATGAGAAGCCACATCGCCACCGTCGGCCAAACATGACTTGACAGCTCCTCGAAGTCGTCGTGCGTAGCACCTGCTGCATCGAATCGAACCCAATCTTTAATTGGAAGGGGCGTCCCGTACCGCCCCCGGCCTCAAAACTTCGCGGTTATAGAAGAAAAATGTCTCATACCGTCATTGACATAACACCTGGAGGCCATCACCAAAATTAAGATCTAGTCATCGTGTCATCCATTTCCAAACTCATGCACCGTCATCGGACGATGTCGTAGCGAGCTGATTGCGGCTAGGAGGTCGCCGCTAGACCGGCTGCAGGATATCATGCTTTGGTGCAGCATAAGCTGCCGACAACACCTCCTCTCGGAATCCTGCTCCATGGCCTGACGGCCCAAAGAAACGATACTGCCACCACTAGTCTCTTCATCCAGTGTAAACTCCAAAAACGATGCCCTCAAGAAGCATCTGAAGTGGCGTGCGAGAGCATTGCCGCCGTCGACCTCCCCAACCCTAACCGGAGACCCACCAAACACGTCACCGCCACACGCCAAGACGCGGACTGGCCCGCGCGCATCGCGCACCCTCGATTGTCGTTGAGATCCGCCGCCCGTGGACTTATCGTTGCCACGAGAAGATCATGCGCCATCGCCGTTGGCTACGCGGGCTTCACCCAGCAACGTCTTCCGGCGGCGGCCCCTAAGTCGCCCTGGACTGAGGATGACACGAAGGTAGCATGAACTTTTAGATGTCTGTCTAATGTGAGAATTCTCATGTACCCATGGAGGAGTACCAGCTGTTATCATCCATCGGATTGAAAGAAATGAAGGGTCCATGTTCATTTCGGGGTACCGTAAAAGTTCTCTTTATTTCTTACTATACTCGAAGTACAGAACATGAAATAAAATCAGTGTGTTCGACAAATGACAATGACCTCAGATTTGTCTTCTTCTCGGAGATGGCATGCTTCCTACTCCACCCGGATCCTCAAACATCGGAGGAGGCTGCACACAAGGGCTCAATACTCATGTGTTCTGAGTTCAAGCGTGTTGCCCTCCTCGACGCCAAAAAAACAGTTATTGATGCCTGCTACCTCAAGGAAGGGGAGTCGATACATCTGGGATTGGTGTTTAAGTTCGCTTGCCACATGGCTGACGTTGGCGAGCGCATTGAGGATGGAGATGATGCCATTATCACAGAGGAACCCTCTCTGAGGTACACCACTCTGTTCCGTCTTCCGTACATTAGTTTTGTGATTTCTTCTCTTTGGTTTATGGGTAACTCGTGCTTCATCGATGTAGAACAAAGAAAAAGAGGAAGGATGACAAGAAGGGGCAGCGGAGGAAGCTTGAAAAAAAAAAGGAAAGAGTCCCACCTTTTTTTCGAAATGGGGTTGAGACCCCGGCCTCTGCATCAAAGGATGCACACAGCCGTTTTATTGCACAGTTTAATAGTAACAAGTTTTACACATCACGGATCACATAAGGTTGAAACATGAATCAACCAACGAAAGAATGACAACATGAAGCATCTAGACATTCCTAATGCGATTAATATACTGCCACGAAGCCCGGCTGAATATATCCTGAGCGACCATCAGCAGCCGTGAACATCCAGTAGCCATGAGGTCCCGCTGATCCGGCGGGAGAAGATGAGCCCAAAGTTGAATCCAGTGCGCCGCCATATTGATAACCTGCAAAATATGAATATTTTTTGATCTATTAAAAATGATGTTGTTTCTACAGTTCCATATAGACCAACAAATAGCTGAAACGCCGATACGAATACGCGCTTTTGTTAGTTTGTCTACTCCCATTAGCCAATTACCAAACATATTGGCTATACTATTTGGAGGGTAAATATTATATGTACTGTAGATTACAGCCCAGATTATTTTCGCAAAAGTGCAAGAGATGAATAAATGTTCAACTGTCTCCTCTGAGCCACAAAAGAAACATTTTGTACAACCTTGCCACCTCCTTTTAGCCAGGTTATCTTTTGTAAGTAAAACTTTGTTTTTCAGGAACCACATAAAAACTTTTATTTTGAGCGGTATCTTAAGCTTCCACAAATATTTATGGAGGTATCTAGTATGATCGTTCATCAAATCCTCATACATAGATTTAACTGTAAAATCTTTCGAAGCGGTGAGACTCCAAGCAAAATGATCACTCTTTTCCTCTAAGTGTACATCCATCAATCTAATGCATAAATGTGACCATGCATCCCATTTATCGCCAACTAACGCTCGTCTGAAGCTCATGTTCAGAGGGGGCGTATTAGATAAGACATCAAACACCGAACATTTTTCCGGTTTGTAATGCCATATAAAGATGGATACTGACTGCTTAAAGGAGAATCTCCCAACCAAATGTCCTCCCAAAATCGAATTATTCTACCATCTCCTATTTTGAAAAAAACTCTTCGAAAGAAGTCATCTTTGACCTTCATCAATCCTTTCCAAAATGGCGAATCAGTCGGTTTAGCAGTTACTTGTGACAACGACTTGTCAAAAAGGTATTTGTTATGCAGCAACTCCTGCCAAACCCCTTCCTCATTCAATAGTTTACTCAACCACTTGCTAAGTAAACATTTATTTTTTAATTCCAAGACCTCAATACCTAAACCGCCCTGATCTTTAGGTCTACATAACATGTTCCATTTAGTAAGTCTATACTTACGTTTGTTCTCATCACATTGCCAAAAGAAACGTGATCTGTAGAAATCTAACCTTTTTCTTACCCCGATAGGTATTTCTAAAAAGGATAACATGAACATTGGTAGACTAGTTAACACCGAATTAACTAGGACTAGCCTATCTCCGTAGGAAAGCAATTTTCCTCTCCAACAACTTAATTTTCCTTCGAACCGACATTTGACTGGATACCATTCAGAATTTAGCAATTTTCTATAATGGATGGGAATACCTAAGTATTTAAAAGGACGAGACACTGCCTCACATCCAAAGATCTGCTTGTACTGAGCTTCCTCTTCCTTCGCCTTACCAAAGCAGAAAAATTTCACTTTTGTGAAAATTAATTTTCAAACCCGAAAGTTGTTCAAACAAACAAAGAATCAATTTCATATTCACCGCCTTCGAAAGATCATGTTCTAAAAAAAGAATTGTGTCATCCGCATATTGTAAGATAGAGATTCCGCCCTCCACTAGATGAGGAATGAGACCCCCAACTTGTCCATCATTCTTAGCTCTTTCAATTAAGATAGCAAACATATCGACTACTATATTGAAGAGAATGGGGGATAAAGGATCTCCTTGACGAAGCCCTTTTCTAGTCTGAAAGTAATGACCAATGTCATCATTTACTCGAACCTCTACACTTCCGCCCTGAATATATCGCATGATTTGATCGCACCACTTATCATCAAAACCTTTCATATGCATTACCTGTTGTAGAAAAGACCATTTTACCTTATCATACGCTTTCTCAAAGTCAATTTTAAAGATGACTCCATCCATTTTCTTTCTATGAAGTTCATGGATAGTCTCATGGAGTACAACTACCCCCTCTAAAATATGACGTCCTGGCATAAATGCCGTTTGAGAAGGTCTAATCACTTTCGAAGCAACCTCCGACACTCTGTTCGTCGCAACTTTTGTGAATATTTTGAAACTCACATTTAAAAGGCAAATCGTTCTATATTGTTGTATTTGAGTCGCATCTTCTTTTTTGGGTAAAAGAGTAATCACACCAAAGTTTAGACGAAACAAAGGAAAATTCCCTTGTTGTAATTGAAAAAACATAGCCATGAGATCTTCTTTAATCACTTCCCAAAATTTTGATAAAATTCGGCCGGGAACCCATCTGGCCCTGGGGCTTTATTCTTTTCCATTTGAGAGGTAGCCTCGAACACTTCTTTCACCGAGAAATCAGATGTAAGAATACTATTCTCCTCCGTAGTAAGCTGTGGAATATCATGATACAAGTTTTCTATAAGAGAGAAATTATTTGGCGCCGACGCCCCAAATAATTTTTTATAATATTCCGAAATGTAGATCTTTAAGTTATGCTCTCCCACTATCGTTCCTTCCTCCTGCTCTAGTTGAAAGATTTTCTTTTTGCGATGCTTCCCATTTGCTATAAGGTGAAAGTATTTAGTATTATTTCCCCCTTCTTGCACATGTTTAAATTTAGCATGCTATGCCCATTTTATCTCTTCATCTCGTCTAAGTTTACTTATACGATCATTTGCCTCTGTCAACGACGCCCGTTCGGTGTCCGACAGAGGTATTGTTTCAGCTTTTATGTCAAGCTCATCAATTAACTTGAGTAGTTTTTCCTTCTCCTTCTTATACTTGCCACTTTGATTTTTCTCCCAACCTTTGAGAAAAACATCTTAAGTGTCTGATTTTATTCAGCCACCTCTCAATCGGTGTATCTCCACGAACGACAGTAGCCCATTCGGCTGCAATCATTTCATAAAAACCCTCCTGATTAAACCACGCAAGTTCAAAAGAGAAATGTGGCTTATTCCCTAAGTGAGCGTGATTCCCAGAATCCAATAATAATGGTGTGTGATCCGACCCCGTACGAGTCATAGTATGCACCGTTACTAAAGGGAATTTCTGATCCCATTCAACGCTTGCTAAGATGCGATCTAGTTTCTCAAAAGTAGGCGTAGCTCGATGATTAGCCCATGTGAATTGTCTTCCAGAGAGAACTATTTCTCTCAAATCAAGACTCTCTATGATCGCGTTAAACATGAAGGGCCATCGCGGATTAAAATTATCATTATTCTTTTCTTCTTTCTTTCGAAGGATATTAAAATCTCCCCTACCAACATAGGTAAAGATTCAGTGCTGCACATCCGAACTAATTCGGATAAGAATTCAGATTTTTTTTCCTCTTGGGCAGCACCATACACTGGGACCAAAGCCCACTCAAAACCGTCCCTCAAAGATCGAATATGAAATTTAATCGAATAATCCCCCACATTAACATTCTTCACCTGAAGAGTAGAGCGATTAAAACCCACTAACATCCCCCCTGACCTACCATGAGGAGGTAGAATGTACCATGCAAAATCTAGCCCAGCCGCAAGCCTATTTAGAAAATGCGTAGCAAAGTTGGATCTACCAGTCTCCGATAAGGCTATAAAATCCAACCGTTGCTCCCTAACTGTCTCTTGAATGAAATCATGCTTAGCAGGATCACGAATACCCTGACTATTCCAAAACATACCTTTTAAACCCGCCATTTTGTGTACAGGAAAATTCTTTCAACCTCTTTGAAAGAACAAACGATGTCCCGGATGTCGCCTAGAGGGGGGGGGTGAATAGGCGATTAACACTTTTTCTATTTAGGGGCTATGATAATTGCGGAATAAAACTATGTGTTTAAATTAACAAGCCAACAACCTAAAATACTAGGTTTACCTAAGTGCACCAACAACTTATGCTAAGCAAGGCAAGCAACAAGGTGATAGCTAGAAATAGAACTTCAAGCACGAAGGCTATCACAATGTAAATTGCATAAGTAAAAGCTCGGGTATAGAAATAACCGAGGCACGCGGAGACGAGGATGTATTCCCGAGTTCCTCCTTGTTAAGGGAGTAAGTCTCGTTGGAGGGGTGTGAGATCGCCACAAGAGGCCTACTCAAGATGCCACAAAGGCCTCACCCTATTCTCCGATGAACCGCACCCAAGGGTTTGGTTCACCTTCCACTATCGGAGTCCTTCTAGGCGGAATCCGGAGCCTTTACACCACTAAGCTTGGGGCACGCATCCACAACCGAATTGGAGGCTCCCAAGAATCAGCACAACACCGTCTAGGGTACAATGACCCAAGAGTAACAAGTTCCCAACCTTCACTTCCACGAATCACCGTGGGGAGCACAACCCGATGCACCTAATGCAAAAGGCAAGAACACACAAAGTGGTCAAGTCCTCCACTCCCAAATTCCAACCAAGCACCAAATGCTTTGGGGGGAATAAGAGAGAAGAACAAAGAGGAGAAACACCAAGAACTCCAAGATTTAGATCCAAAGAGTTCCCCTCACTTAGAGAAGAAATTGATCGGTGGAAACGTGGATCTAAACCACCTCTCTCTTTTTCCCTCAAAAAGTATCAAGAAATATTGGAGGGATTGAGAGATCTAAAGCTCAAGAGAGATGGCAACAATGGAGGAAATAAGAGCTCAAATGGTGGCCAAATAGTTGGAGACCAAATGGGAAGAAGACCACTTAAAAGGGAGGGCAGAAATCTGCCCGTTGGAGGCAAAATCGTGAAAGGCCGGCCATCGGGCCGGCCTGGCCGGGGGAATGGCCGGGAAGGCCACATAGGGAAAAACGGGTGGGCCGGCCATGGCTGGCCTGGCCCGGCCATGATGGCCGGCCAGGATACTGAGAGGCCCCGGTCATGGGCCGGTCATATGCCCGGCCTGGCCGGCTGCTTCGCCCCCTTTTTTTCTCTTTTGATTTTCTGTTTTGAAAATCGACCGAACCGAAAACGCAATAACTTTCGCATACGAACTCCGTTTTCGATATTCTTGGACTCGTTGGAATCGTTCACAACGAGCACAACAAGAATATGCAGAGAAACATCATAGTCCAAGAATATATTATAAAAATAAATGGGGAAAGGTAAAAGCTCCCATTTGCAAATCGGAAATGCAATAACTTTCACCCACGAACTCCGTTTTCGATAATCTTGGACTCGTTGGAATCGTCACAACGAGCACAACAAGATTATGCAGAGAAACATCATAGTCCAAGAAAATATTATAAAACCAAATGGGAAAAGTTAAAAACTCATTTTCGCAAACCGGAAATTCTATAACTTTTGCAATTGACGTCTGAATGAAGTAAAACCAATTTTGTTGGAAAGAGGACGACAAATGCTACCTTTGAAAATGGCAAACAAGAAATGGAGATTTTGCAAAGAAATGGAAGAGAGAAATCTCCCGCACGGATAAACCGGCAAAATCTCCAATACCGAAAACGCAATAGGGAACGCATATGAAAACCGTTTTCGGTGACCTTAGCCTTGTCATGACAAGCACGACAAGCACCAAGACCACACCACGATAAGAGACAAATAAGAACCAATAAAGATGATTGCATGGATGCAAAGGTTTGTGCTCTCTACGACGATACGATCACGATATTCGGTCGAGAGCCCCTCTTGATAGTACGGTTATCTATCCTATAACCCGGTCTCTCACTAAACAACATGAGACCGGTAAAATAGAAACCCTATCAAGATCATACCTTTGCCTTGCGCAAAAACCCACTTGAGGTCGATGAAGACGATCTTCAACTCCTCAAGACGCACCACCTTTTTTCATTGCGCTTCGCTCGGTGAAGTTTCACTTGTTGCTCCTCCATAAACCAAGATGGGAGAAGCACCTCTTCGGCATATCTTCACTTGGCCTTGAGTGATGATCAACCCGCACAAAGCCTTGATCAACACAAACTTTTCTTCTTCCCTTAACCTTGACTCCAACAAATGGAGAACAAGCAAGCTAATGGACAACCTACAAATATAGCTCAATACAAACATTAGTCCATAGAGATTGTCATTAATTACCAAAACCATGCATGGGAGCAACCATGCACTTTCAATCTCCCCCATTTTGGTAATTGATGACAATCCCTTATTAAGAGGGTTTATATAATGAATAAAGCATCCTCGCAAGACAAACGAGCAAGGATGCAAGCGCATGTGTGGCAAATGCCAACAAAAGCATAAAACCCAAATTCCCTTAAACCCTCTAAACTTCTCCCCCATTGGCATCGATTGCCGAAATGGGAAGAAAAATTTAGAGAGCCAATATAATATGAGTTCCTCCATAAAGAAGATGACAACCCCTTTTAACGAATAATTAGAGGAATAATTTGAGGAAATCAAACTATATTGAGGATCCAAAGATTGCAAAAAGATGAAATCATTTTAAACATCTCCACAAAGGAGATAAGCAATCAAAAAGATCCATAGCGAGAGTTCTAAATAAAATGGAGAAGCTCCCCAATGTTCATGCACTATTGAGGAGTGCACAAATATGGCATCCTCGCTCCCCCAAAATCATCTAGAACACGCAACAAGTGCACTAGTGCATAATGCAATAGCAAATCATAGCACTTGCACCAAAGATGTGGTCGAGCCATAAAAAGATACCAATTTTCAAAGATTCAACATAAGATAGGCCCAACCGAGATAAAAAGATCTTTTAAAGAAATATGTTCACAAGCTTAGGGATACCAATTGGAAACTAAAACCAATTGAAATGCCAAAAGCTAGTGAGATCATTTAGCCAATAAATTCAACATGCTCACCATGGTAAGCATGAGGTCAAAGATCTTCAAGAAATACATGAGTGTGCAAAGATACCAATAAACAATGAGACAAGCACTCATGAGATAAAATGGAACCACCAAAGAATTATAGATAAAAGCAAGGTAGCTCAAAAATTAGGATACCAACTAAAGGTGACCTCTCTCATATGTATAGATTTCTAAGTAGACAAATCGTTGGTGATATACATCCACAAAGAAACATGTACATACGAAATGGTTCGGGAAGAAGAGAACAAGGTATCCAAAAGGAAGTCATAAATATACAAACGAGATTGTTGCTTAAAAGCATAGCACATAGCTCAAATTTATCTCATTGTATATGAATGAACTTCAAATATATCAAATGCATCACACATATCACTAAGGGAACAAGAGATAGTGGAGATGCTTTGAGTTAGGCAACAAGTATCACAAGGAAATAATATCAATTGAAGAAAAGGTTTTTGCAAATTCATCACACATATCACAAAGATATATTAAGTGAAGGAAAAGGCCAAAACCACAACAATTGCATATAAGAGATTTCATGCCAAGAGGCAACCTACACAAGGTTGAAAACTAGAAAGGTATGCATGAGATGGATACTTGTTACCGAGATGCATTGACGATGAAGATGATGAGAGTTGGTTTGTCATCAAAGCTTGATTCCGACAATCACACGGTGAGAACACCTTCCTTATGAATGAGGCAAGCATCCAATGCATCTCCATTGTACCTAAAACACAATTAGAGTACAAAATGGTTCCCAAACTCATTGGGTCCCATAGTAGTTAGATAAACTACAATATATAGGAAGCACTCCACATAAATATGTGCATATAGATATGAAATTGAATTTCATGCACATCTTAGCCGATTTAGGATTCGGTGGAGTATCCCCTATATATTGGATCTAGAAAGACTAGCATGCCATAAAATATACATTAGTAAATATGCATACATAGACTTACAAGAACCAAACAAGATACAATCCGGACAAAAACACCAAGTCAACCAAGAAGAGAGCACACCAAGGCGTGACACAAAAAGGTTGTCCAAATTATATCAAAATCCAAATCAACACATGATTGAGGAAAAATCAAATCAACAAATGATTGATTCCAAAACACATCAACACATGAAGTGTGATATCAAAAGGAATCAAATCAAACAACACATGAGAGATAAGACACCAATTGAAAGTAAGATACCAATTAAAAACAAAAAAAATACCAACTAGGAGAAAAGATACCAAGAAGATGGTGATACTTGACCGAAATCAAGTAAAGTAAAATAAGGCAAAAAGGTATCAAGACTCCCACAATAAATATCAATTGGAACAAATATCTATGGAGGAGATATTAAATTCCAATTAATACCAATTGAAGGTACCAACACAAGATAAAGAATCAAATGCCAATTGAAAGGATCAAAAATTGATAGATAGGTTAGTGTTCTAAATAAAAAGGAATGCTCCCCCAATATTCATGCATTATCTTTGATATTTGCATTTGAATACAAAATGCATGCACAAGGGATCATTACTCTCCATATTTTATTTACAATCTAAACACTACCAATTGAAAAATAGGATCCATTCAAAAGGCAAGGAAGGCAATAGATAAAGCAAGTCAACGCAAGAGCCAATGTGAAGATGGTCTACAAAATCCACCACAATTACTAGAATCACTTGTCATGGACAAGGAGTATATGGAGACATTTCTCGGTGGTATATAGGAATGATGTTCAAGACCAACTTCACAACAAATAAGCATATGGAAAAAGATAAGAATTAAAACACCATATTTTGAAAAAAGTTTGTTGGTAGTTTCAATTATTCGAACCAACCGGCAACGCCATGGTTAAAATAAAATGAAACAAATGGTTTCTCACATAATATATGGAAATGGATATTAGAGAAAAACCACACCAAGCAAGCTCACACAAACAAGAACCAAAGGGTAACCACAAAGGAAGATTGGAACTTGTTTGAGCACACATGCCACATAGGAAGGATAATTTATAATATCAACACTAAGTGGCAAACCTCAAATGTTCACATTTTTATGGGATTGTAATATGCACATAGCTTATTACTCCCCCATAATGTGATAATTCATTTTATCCAAGCAAGAGGCGAATAAAACCAACTAGAGAAATTAATGGACATTGTAGAATTTGAATTTCTCATGAATATGACATACCACATAGTGACTAGATAATATTGAAATATCAATACTAGGTGGTGTGTCTCATGTACACACATTTTTAGGTTTGTGAGGTGCACAAAGCACATCACTCCCCCAAAATCGGATAGTCCATTAATATCTCAAAGAGCCAAATGAAATCCACAAAAGATCCAATAAAGCTCAACACAAAGTTACACATACATGATACACAACTATCATACACAACCTTGACTAACAAGACAAGTAGGAAAGTAGCATATCATATACAAGCACATGCTAGGAACAAAACTAACACATGCAAGGGAGCAAGCAACTTTCAATGTATATATGAATTAAATACAAGTTACCGCAAGGAGGAAGCATTGGATATGAGATAGATATGTGATAATCCAATTGACTTGGCTTGAGAAATAAAACCATGAAGATCCCTTAATTCTTCAAAAATAGCCAAGTCACCAATGTCCTCCACAAACACCTATTGATCAAGTTGAAACTTGTTGGTCCCCAACCAAGTTGGGTCCTAAGAGGTTAGTCACAATAGGCTTGGGAACCCAAATGGTGCTTTTCTTGACACCACTTTGAGCTCCCATAAATTTGGCAAACACATTGCCAACTCTATCCTTTCTAAGTGAATAAACATCATCAATTATGATAGGGTTGGATGAGGTACCGTTAGTGCATGAAGAAGCAAAATGACCTTTGCCACGGCAAAGGTAGCAACACCGACTCTTCTTCTTCTTAATAGGCTCCTCAACTTGAGGAGCATTGGCTTGAGTCTTCTTAGGAGGTGGTCGTTGTTCAACTCGTGGTTGAGCACGAGATTGAACAAGAGGCCGCTTCCCTAGTTGCTTCTCACTAAGAGGCTTCTTCTTCATTGGGCAATCCCGAACATGGTGCCCTTCAACCTTGCACTTGAAGCAAATGATGTTGGCCGGATTCTTGATTTGAACTTGCCACTTCTTCTTCTTCTCAACCTTGGACTTGTTCTTGTTGTTGGAGTTGAATCCAAGTCCAATCTTGTCATTGGGGGATTGTTGCACACTCAACATGTTGTCAAGTGCACGTTTCCCTTCATGACGGTTTTCCAAGCCTTTCTTCATAGAAGTGGCTTGGGCCTTGAGGTCTCCTCTTTTCTCTACATGGTTAGTGATAACACAAGAACTAGAGGAGGTAGATGCATCATTGTTAGAGCAACAAGGCAAAGAAAGTAATTCATCACATGATGTGCCAACATTACGAGTGGATGAACTACTAGGACTAGCACATGGCAATATAGAATTTTTAGGTAAAGTTGTGCCATTGTCCACATGAGGCTCACAAGATGTTACCTTTGTAGTGATGGCCTCATCAGCTAACTTTAGACAAGCATAGGATGCCAGAAGATCATCATTAGAGTTAGATAGCTTTTCATGATTTTCTTCCAACATCCCATACTTGCTAGTTAGCAACTCAAGTTGAGCCCTTAGCTCAACATTCTCCTTCAAAATAGATGCTTCACAAGAAGTGGAGTTAGTAGCACAAGCATCATTTAAATTAGGAATAGAAGAAGAAAACTTAACAAGCTCTTCATTTAATCTAGCATTTTCCTTTTTCGTGACTTTATATTTAGCATGAGCATGGTCACGTTCTTTAATAATTTTAGAAATTATTTCATTATGAGACTCCTCAATAGATTCTAATTTCTCCTCAAGAGAAGCCCGAGTCTCTTGCTCTTCCTCAAGAGCATCTTCTAACGACGCTTTCTCCATAGCATCATCTCTTTCAATCTTACCCTTTTCTTCAAGGCTTGCTTCCAAAGCCTCAATAGTTTCCCCGCGCTCAACAAGGGCGCTCATGATTTCATAGATGTTATCACAAGCAATTTTATTCTTTGAAAGAGACTTAAGAATCATTAAACCTTTATCATGAAGGAGAGCATCATTATTTTCCTCATCATATTTTTCATCATTATTATCATTATCATTACCATTGCTAGAAGAAGATTTAGCCATAAGGCAATGAGAGGTGGATGACGAGGAACAATTAATTTTTGAAATACTCAAGTTCAAATCTTGTTCCACAATTAATTAGGTTTCCTCTACATTAAAATTCATGCAAGAGTTAGAGGAAACACAAGAATTTTTATCATTGGAACAAAATAAAGCAAGCATATCATCATTAGATTTATCTAAGCAAATTTTGGATTATATGCAAGGACTATAGTGCTATGTGTGTTTTGGTCTGAAGATGAGGCATTGCAACAAGATAGAGATAAAAGATCATCAAAAAAGAGCTCACTATCAATATTGCAAAACCTATCACTACTCACCATCATATTAGTTTGTGGCTTACCACATTTTGGTGAAGTAGACAAAGACGAGAGCTCGTCACGGCCGGAGGTGGAGGGAGAGCAATCCTCCTCAATAGAGTTGGACACTCCATATTTATCTTGAAGCTTGGTCCAAAGCTCATGAGCATTCCGTAGAGGCAAGATTGACTCGAAAACTACAACACTCACAAATTTGCAAAACTCATTAGAAGCTAGAGCATCTAGATATAAGTTTTTCTCATCCTCTAAAGTCGTACTTTCGTAATCCTTTGGAGGAGAAAAACCTATATCTAAGATACGCTCAATATTGGGGTCCAAGACCCGTAAGTGACTAAGCATATGAGTTTTCCAAACATTAAAATTTGTGCCATTGAATATAAACATGTGATCGTGCACTAATCCTCTAAACGACATCTTTACTCTCTAGGCGGTAAAGCCAAACAAGAGAGACGAGGCTCTGATACCAATTGAAAGAACAAACGATGTCTCGGATGTCGCCTAGAGGGGGGGTGAATAGGCGATTAACACTTTTTCTATTTAGGGGCTTGATAATTGCGGAATAAAACTATGTGTTTAAATTAACAAGCCAACAACCTAAAATACTAGGTTGACCTAAGTGCACCAACAACTTATGCTAAGCAAGGCAAGCAACAAGGTGATAGCTAGAAATAGAACTTCAAGCACGAAGGCTATCACAATGTAAATTGCATAAGTAAAAGCTCTGGTATAGAAATAACCGAGGCACGCGGAGACGAGGATGTATTCCCGAGTTCCTCCTTGTTAAGGGAGTAAGTCTCGTTGGAGGGGTGTGAGATCGCCACAAGAGGCCTACTCAAGATGCCACAAAGGCCTCACCCTATTCTCCGATGAACCGCACCCAAGGGTTTGGTTCACCTTCCACTATCGGAGTCCTTCTAGGCGGAATCCGGAGCCTTTACACCACTAAGCTTGGGGCACGCATCCACAACCGAATTGGAGGCTCCCAAGAATCACCACAACACCGTCTAGGGTCCAATGACCCAAGAGTAACAAGTTCCCAACCTTCACTTCCACGAATCACCGTGGGGAGCACAACCCGATGCACCTAATGCAAAAGGCAAGAACACACAAAGTGGTCAAGTCCTCCACTCCCAAATTCCAACCAAGCAACAAATGCTTTGGGGGGAATAAGAGAGGAAGAACAAAGAGGAGAAACACCAAGAACTCCAAGATTTAGATCCAAAGAGTTCCCCTCACTTAGAGAAGAAATTGATCGGTGGAAACGTGGATCTAAACCTCCTCTCTCTTTTTCCCTCAAAAAGTAGCAAGAAATATTGGAGGGATTGAGAGATCTAAAGCTCAAATGGTGGCCAAAAAGTTGGAGACCAAATGGGGAAGAAGACCACTTAAAAGGGAGGGCAGAAATCTGCCCGTTGGAGGCAAAATCGTTAAAGGGCGTCCATCGGGCCGGCCTGGCCGGGGGAATGGCCGGGAAGGCCACGTAGGGAAAAATGGGTGGGCCGGCCATGGCTGGCCTGGCCCGGCCATGATGGCCGGCCAGGATACTGAGAGGCCCCGGTCATGGGCCGGTCATATGCCCGGCCTGGCTGGCTGCTTCGCCCCATTTTTCTCTTTTGATTTTCTGTTTTGAAAAATCGACCAAACCGAAAACGCAATAACTTTCGCATACGAACTCCGTTTTCGATATTCTTGGAATCGTTGGAATCGTCACAACGAGCACAACAAGAATATGCAGAGAAAAATCATAGTCCAAGAAATATATTATAAAAATAAATGGGGAAAGTTAAAAGCTCCCATTTGCAAATCGGAAATGCAATAACTTTCACCCACGAACTCCGTTTTCGATAATCTTGGACTCGTTGGAATTGTCACAACGAGCACAACAAGATTATGCAGAGAAAAATCATAGTCCAAGAAAATATTATAAAACCAAATGGGAAAAGTTAAAAACTCATTTTCGCAAACCGGAAATTCTATAACTTTTGCAATTGACATCCGAATGAAGTAAAACCAATTTTGTTGGAAAGAGGACGACAAATGCTACCTTTGAAAATGGAAAACAAGCAATGGAGATTTTGCAAAGAAATGGAAGAGAGAAATCTCCCGCACGGATAAACCGGAAAAATCTCCAATACCGAAAACGCAATGGGGAACGCATATGAAAACTGTTTTCGGTGACCTTAGCCTTGTCATGACAAGCACGACAAGCACCAAGACCACACCATGATAAGAGACAAACAAGAACCAATAAAGATGATTGCATGGATGCAAAGGTTTGTGCACTCTACGACAATACGATCACGATATTCGGTCGAGAGCCCCTCTTTATAGTACGGTTATCTATCCTATAACCCGGTCTCTCACTAAACAAAATGAGACCGGTAAAATAGAAACCCTATCAAGATCATACCTTTGCCTTGTGCAAAAACCCACTTGAGGTCGATGAAGACGATCTTCAACTCCTCAAGACGCACCACCTTTTTTCATTGCGCTTCGCTCGGTGAAGTTTCACTTGTTGCTCCTCCATAAACCAAGATGGGAGAAGCACCTCTTCGGCATATCTTCACTTGGCCTTGAGTGATGATCAACCCGCACAAAGCCTTGATCAACACAAACTTTTCTTCTTCCCTTAACCTTGACTCCAACAAATGGAGAACAAGCAAGCTAATGGACAACCTAGAAATATTGCTCAATACAAACATTAGTCCATAGAGATTGTCATTAATTACCAAAACCATGCATGGGAGCAACCATGCACTTTCACTCTTAATATTTTTTAGGCTTCCTCCTAATTCTTACACTTCTTCTAACCGTTGAATTATTATACTCCTTCTTCCCACCCCTCTTAATAGGAGAAAGATTGTTTGGCAGAACTACATGGTCTACCAGCTCAAACACCTCCTCATCGACCAAATCTTCAGACAAACTTGAAGCCTTAGACAAAACCAAATTATGTGGACAAAAATCCCCATCAAAATTGTTTTTGTCGTGTCTTGGATCACGGACACCGGGAGTAAAGGATGTCGATGGGGGGCGCAGAGGAGGCCGAAGATCGTCTTCTACCCGGGGGCTTCGCTTCGACGCTCGAGATCTACATACTAGCAAGCATCACAGAGACACAAGGAGTTTACCCAGGTTCGGGCCGCCCGGAGGCTAACAACCCTACTCCTGCATGTCTGGATTGAGCGGTGTATCATGGTGTAGCTTTACAAGGGTGGTCGCGGGTGAGAACCCGGGAGGTGTT
Source organism: Puccinellia tenuiflora (assembly GCA_012064385.1). NCBI lineage: Eukaryota > Viridiplantae > Streptophyta > Magnoliopsida > Poales > Poaceae > Puccinellia > Puccinellia tenuiflora. The sequence goes on along the minus strand of QRDG01001717.1, from coordinate 306,979 downwards.
GGCTAGAGGTTGAAGACGAGCAGATCCTGACCCTGAGGAGATCACCTCTCGCCTAAGCTAATCGGGGACTTGTGCGCTACCTAGCCTAGCCTCCTTCTCCACGATGATCCCCCCTTTCCCTTGGGTGCCTCGGTCCTCCTTTTATAGGCTAAGGGGATACCACAGGTGCACCCTTGGGGCCGGAGGGGTTTTGGCGGGAAAACCCCTCCGGGTTCTCCTTAGGAGGCGACGTGGCCTCCTCTCGTCCAAGTATTCTTCTCAGAGGGGGTAGGTGGGATCGCCCACCTTTTCCAGGGAGGGTGGACAGAGGCTGACAACTTTTCCGCCTCTACCCCCTTTGGCGCCTCCATCTTCTTGGCGCCCAAGTCTTCTAGGAGCTTCTAGCCAGAGCTGGCAAGCTTATCCTCTTGGCGTGGTGGAGGTTGGTTCCCGGGAATGAGCCTGGCCTCCTACCGGGCGTCGGGTCCCCGGGACCTCCGTGCCTGCTTCCGGGTCGAGGGGAGCCCCGGAGGGTCCCCGAGTCCTTTGTCTTGGTTGTCGACGCAGCATGCACTGGGATGCCGCAGGGCAGGTGGGGGGCCCCACCTGTCAGCCTTGTTCCTTGGCCTTGAGTGCCTCCTTGGTGGGCCCATGTGCGATGGACCCACTTTGACCGCATCAGGGGAACCCCATGTTCCACTGTTGCGACAGTAGCCCCCGGGCATAGTCCCGACGGCCACGCCCTTCTGCCGCCGGGGCTATGACCAAAAAGAGTCAAAGTGGGTCCCTGGCGTCAGGTCTTAATCGTCTTGTCACATCCGCCTGAGCCGCGGACTACGGAGGCGCGCGTCCCACGGGTCTTCTGAACATTGCGATCTGCGCGGACCGCCAATGCTCGCTTTGAATCTTCAGGCAGGTGGGACCGCGACGCGACGCGTGGGGAGCCTTATAAGCCACGGTTCCAAGGAACTGTAGCCGTTACTCCTTCCCAAACACAGAGATCTCGAAGTGCCGCCGGAGAGCACTTCGTCTTCATCCTTCGTAGCACACCGCAATCCTTCTTGGCCGCCGCGACGCCAAAAGCAGAACGCCTCTGCTCCGATGGCGCCCAAGGCCAAGAGTAAACCAGCATCGAAGAAGCAGGCCGGTGGGAGGAAGAAGAAGGTGGTAGCGGGCCCCGCCCGGACCAAACCTCCCTACCCGAGAGTGACACAAGCTTTGTACGATCCGAGCGCATTTGGTCGAGAGAAGAGGGTTGGCGCTGTCCGCGAGACGCTGAGCAAGGAGTTCATCGGGGGCGACCAGCTGGAGATCCGCCCGGGGGCGAGTCCCCTGCAAGACGGCGACGTGGTGACGTTCCACGATTTCTCGGTGATGGGGCTGCTTCCTCCCTTTTCTGATTTCTTCATGGCGGTCTTGGAGGCGTTCGGGCTGCAAATGCTTCATCTGCACCCAAACGCGGTGCTGATCTTGACTATTTTCGCACATGCTTGCGAGGCGTTCGTCGGTGTAATGCCCTCCGTGGCATTATTCCGAGACTTCTTCATGCCCCGCAGGGGGAGATCAAGGTGGATAGCGGGCGGGGTGTCCTTCTGCCTCAAGCAGGAGAATGCAGGCCAATATCCGAGTAGCAAGATCAATCCCAGCTGGAAGGACTAGAGGCAGAACTAGTACCTTGTTCAAGCGGGCAGCATCAGCCCGCACCTCCTGGTGCCGACCGCCCCAGCCGAGAGCGTGGCCAACTCGAGAGATGTCAGCTCCCAAGACGAGGCCCTTCTGCCGATTGTTGAGAAGTTCACTGAGCTTCGGAGCGGTCAGGTGACAGGCGCCATGATCGCCGGAGACTTCGTGCGGAGGGGGATTGCTCCTCTGCAGCGCAGGTCCCAACCATTGTGGGAGATCCGCCAGGGGATGGGATCTCACATATCGCCTGACTTGCTGAAGGGGAAGATGCACTTTCTAGTGCCGGGGGAGCGGCACGATCTTCCGGCGGGAGACTTCTCGTTGCTTGACCGCGTCGCGAGAGGTGACGCGGCGCCTCACATGCCAAGGTGCAACGCCTACGGGCTTCAGGGTACCAAGTTCTTGGACCCGCTTTCGGTGCCCCGGGTGACGGTCCCCGGGAGGTCCTGGATGGCAGCGGAGCTGTCGTATGGGGACTTCTCGCCAGACGAGCCCGAGATTTTTGATGATGAAGATGAGGAAGAGGAGGGCCCAGAGGATCTGGGCCGCACCCCTCCCCCGGCGTCCCCCAAAGGAGAGGGGGAGGCGCCCGCAGGACCAGAAGACGCTGGGGTAGAGCCGCCCCCCGGGCAGCCAGCTCCTCAAAGTCCGCAGGTGGGGCAGAAAATGGGGGAACTCCCTTCCCCGAGTCCTGCCGAAGACGGAGGCAACGAGAGCGTGTCGATGTCGGACCCCTTCGAAGATCTTGCGGGGAAGCAGTGGGGCTTTTCCAGCGCTAAACAGGCTCGAAGGTAACTCCAGAGCCTACCTTGATCCTTTCTTGCTTGATCAGAGCCGCGGCGATTCTGACCGTTGTCTGAGCGCTGCAGGTCTTCCGAGTCCGAGAGCTCCCGGAAGCGCGCCCGAGTGGATGAAGATGTCGAAGCAGGGGAGGCTGCGGACAGTCCTACGGTAACCGTAAGGGAGCGTCCGCCTCCCAGCAGAGCCTCTCCGGAAGCGGAACTCCCGGAAGCGGGGGACGAAGGGTCGCCATCGGTGGCAACCCGGACATCACCCATCCGTGAGCAAGAGCAAGCGCCCCCGGGTTGGGACCCGACAGCCTTGGTGCCACCTCCAAGTAAAGCTACCCGGAGTTGCCACCGTTGCCCCCGGGGATCCCGGAGATTCCCAGAGGTTAACTCTTCGTTTGTCGATGCAGAGCCTGGGGCGGGGGACCGCGCTGAGGACGGAGGTGATGTCGAGTCCCCAGCGGCCTGCCCTGAAACCGATGTCGATGGAGTAGAAAACCGCGTCGGGGGCGAAGACGATGTTGAGCCCGCGGCGAGCCGGACCGATCCCAACGCAGAGGCCGAGCAAGCACCCAGCGACACTCAGGCGCCGGAGCCCGCGAGCCCCCGGCCTGAGCAGCGGACGGCGAACCCGGAGCCGTAGTTCACATGGACGTTTCCCAACGTCAGGGAGTTCCTGGCCTTCGCGGAGGCCGAACTCAAGCAGCAGGAGCCAGCACCTTCCTCCGGGGAGGAAGCTGTGCGGGCCCGCGAGGAGCGAGTGGCGATGGAAGAAGAGCTGCTCAACGCTCGGAGCAAAGACTGACCCTAGACATACAACAAAAGGCTTAGTTGCTCCTAGACATATGCATTGTTTGGACGGCTTTACATGTTTATTACATTTTCAGGACAGCCGGCTCAGCGAGCAAATTCGGCTCATGACGATTTCTCCGCCTCCTCATTGTCATCATCTGATTGAATAGGGGTTGGCGGGCACGGCATTTCCTTGAAGATGGTGGCCAAGGAGACCATGTTGGCAATCTTACTGGCATAGCCGGAGACGGAGCGAAGGATCTTCTTGCGATCTTGGTCGTCCAGCGGCGTGCCGTCCTCCTTTTCAAGAGGGAAGCCGGATGCCACTCGCCATGCTTCTGCCTCCGGGTAATGTGCCATCATCAAGCCCAAGGCCGTCTTGGCACCTCTGCGAGCGCTGGATCGAAGCCGTTCATTGAAGAATGAAGCTGCTTCGGTAGTTCAGCCTCCAAGCTGGCAAGGTTCGCCGGGGGCTCGGGGTTGCCGGGAAAGAACTTCTCGGCAAGCTCTTTTCCCGAAGAAAGAATCTTCGGGATGAGCTCCCCTACTTCCAATATCCGGTCAAGCCGGTTTTCCGCCGTCAGCTCGTGGCCATAACCCGCCGGAGCTGCAAAAAAGGCGAAGTTCAGCTATATTTGGCTAAGGCAGAAACCAATGAGTTTAAGTTTTGTCGAAACTTACTTAGAAGCCGACAGCCAGCGATTCGTCAAGGCGCTTGTCAAGCCGATCCTGGACCTCGTTAAGGGCATCCTTGTGACTTTGCCTCTCTATTTCCAGGGTTTGTTCGGCTTTGGCAAGGTTTTTCTTCACCACCTCCAGCTCCGCCGCCATTGATTGGTTGAGCTTATTCAGCTCAATGTTTTCATCGCGGAGCCGGTCGACAATGCCGGCGTTCTCAGCAAGCTCCTTGGCTTTTATAATGGCGTCTTCAAGGCAAAATGTTAGCAGTATAAAAATACCCATTATAGAAAGTTAAGTTTCGGCATTGTTACCTTGGTATTGAACCCGGTCTGCCTCAAGCCCTTCGATGATGGCGTCTTTGTTCGCCAGTTCAGTCTTAAGCCGACGCATCTCCTGATTTCGCACACCCAAAGAATTGATGGTTTCAGCACCAATTTTTCGGTGGATCTGCGTAAGGAATTGCTAAAAGCCTAAAGCTATATTTACAAGTTAAGGTGGCTACATGACGACATTTCATGGCTAGGGGGCTAAGTGTATGCATGCGCATTAACTCGGATCACTATGTCGGCTAGTTTTAATAACTTAGCCCGGCATAGTGCTCGGGGGCTACTGGGTAAGATATTTTACCTGGTAGTGCTCGCGGAGAAGCGTCATGCCGGCCTCAAAACTATCAGCAAAGTAGTTCTGCTGATCTTCAAGGATCTCTATGACATCAAAGGTGTCATAGGCCTTGGTGTGATCCGGCTCGTCATCCCGGACAGTTGTTCCCTTCTTTCGAGGCAGCCGAGGTGCCTTCATGAACCGGCTCATGAATTCCGGCTTGATGTGCCCCTCCTCGTCGAAGGCTTCTGCTTTGATCGGGGGGAAGATTGGGGCATCATTAGTCGGAGCTTCAGCCCTTGGTGAGGAAGGTTCTGCCACCTTCCCCGTCATCTCTGTCCACTGGGTCGGAGAAATAACCCCGGCTCTCCCAACAGTTGGAGCCGTCACCAGGGTGCGAGTGTTCTCCTCGGTGGGGTTCGGCTCTGGAACTGGAGGAGTTGGAGGAGGGATGGCAGGAGAGGTTTTCTTCCTTGTGGCAACTATTTTTGTTTTCAAGGGAGCATCGTTCTTTATCCTGCAAAGGTAAAAGATGAAGCTTAGCAAATCCGACATTGCTGCTTGGGAAGGAGGAGATGTGGGCAGCCGACTTACTTCTTGCTGGGGATGTTGAGCCCAGCGAGAGCATCGTCATCTTCAGACGACTTAGCGCCAATCGTGATCGGCTGGCTCTTCCTCTTCCGGCTCTCTACGGTAGCCGATAAAAAGGAGATGGACCGCGTGGGCGCTTTGCTGGACGACGACTTGCCAGCAGGGCGGACGTCGAAGATTCCAGGAATCTGACATATTGCATGTTAGTCCGACAAAAGCAAACCCGAATCCCTCAAAGAATTGAACTTTGGTTAGTCAAAGTACCTTTGGAGGAGGGTTGGTTGCCGTAAACATCGGCAATGATTCTTCATATTGCCGTCCTTCTCCAGGCCAGGCCTTGATGAGCTTGTTGAAGCGAGCCTCAAAGAGGCTTTGCTCCAAGTCTTTCTCGTTGATCCGTATGGGATCAGAGACACCTGTGTACTCGCATAAAAGCCGAGCACGGTGTTGGAGGGGCTGGATCCGTCTCTTCATTCAGCACATAATGGTGTCCTCCCCAGTCAAGGGAGGAGTGCCGGACGTTAGTTGCGCAATCCTCGCTTGGAGGGCGGCATGTTCCGCCAGCATTGCACCTGACGGCTTCTTTTTCCAGGACGTCAGGTGTGTTCCGGCTTCGTCTGTGAAAGGGGCAAGCCCCTGCAGCCGGTTTGGAGATGCCACATCCTTGCAGTATAAGAAGATGGGCGCCCATCCCTTTGCCGAATCAACGATTGGCACTTAAGGGTACCAGTCGATATCTCGGCGGCAGTTGAAGTTGATTGTGCCGGCCACCGGCAGCTCCTTGTTGATAGTTTGCCTCTTAACTAAGAAGCATCGTTCGAAGAAGTCTAACCTAGGTTTTATGCCTAAATAGCCTTCGAACAGTGCTACAAAGCCGGAGATGTACAGCAAACTATTCGGGATAATGTTGTGAAGCTGGAGGCCGTAATGGTCCAGGAGATCTACTAAAAAAGTCAAAGGCGGCAAGGAAAATCTCCTAATGACATGGGAAGAAAGAAGTACCCGCTCGTCGCTGATGGGAGTGGGAGCAGGGTCGCCGAAGGCGGATCGCCAAGTCGGTGCAGATTCTGAAGTTGGAAGAATGGCTCCGTCGGCCTCCATCCCTTTCAATTCGACTTCATCCACTATCGAGCAGGCCCAGTTGCGGGACGGGTTGTTGGTCACACCCTTGCTATGGCCGGCTTCCTCTTCTTCCTCCTCCTCGCCAACGCTTACGTCTTCGATGGCGGCATCAGCAGTTGCGGCAGCAAAAGCCATCGTGGCAGCGGCTTCGGCTGCGGCTTTTTCCAGAGCCACAGTATCGCACCCCGAAGCGGCGGAGGAACTCGCCGGAGTTGGAGATGGTGCAGAAACAGCGGCGGATGGCTCGGAGACGGTGGCGGCGGCCGAGGATGTGGCTCCTCCCATCGGCGGAGCCGGAATGGTCGACGCTGCGTCAATCGTTGGGGAGCCTGGAGCGCTTGATGCCATGGAGATTTGGAGAAGTTTGAGCTCGGGAGAGGAGATGAGATCTGGAGGAGAAGTTGGAGCTAGGGTTGCGAATGGCGTGGAGATCGCGGCGGAGACGATGCGGTCGCCATTTATAGCGCTGCGCCAAGATGTGTGCAACGGTCAGGAGCCGGATTTCTCGCCACGTGTCGCGGGATCGAGCCGTTGGAGACGTTTCCTTCTCTCCGACGCCTCGGTTCCAGCGCGGGAAAAACGGAAACTAGCCCCCGCATTCAAAAGATGCTCCTCCACTCACACTGCCGGGTCTGACATAACCGTCAAATCGGCGGACACGTGTCGTTACACGCTCAAGTGCTTTTCGGCATACAAAGCCGGCACAATTAAATCGACAAAGCTGTTCGACATGATTGCAGGTTTCTGGGAATGCTCCAAGACTGAAGACGGATGATGAATTTCCCGGACAACACATTGCCGGAAGATTGAAGCCAGCCGCTGAAGTACTTGAAGCTTTCCGGGGGCTACTGTTGGGGTTATGCCGAACAGGTGTCCTCACTAAGAAGACTAAAAGCCATCGTACCAGGGTGGCCCATAGTGGTGGTAAGCCGAATCCGGCTTAACCGGGCGGCCCAGTATGATGAAGCGCAGGAGGCCCATCCGGCTAAGGGAAGATTCCAGAAGCCAGCCTGTATTGCGAAAGACTTAGCCCACAAGGCAGGGCCCAAGACGGATTGGAATAGAACTCTGTACTTAGTCGGTTAGGTTTCCTCATGTAAGCCCTAGGTCCGGACGCCTTTATAAGCTGGCCTATGGGACGCCTTAGGGCACGCTCTCAATCCCAATCCACTGTAACTCGACGTTATTGCCTTATAGTGAATTATGGCAGCACATAGGGTTTCGCCACCGTTGCGAGATCCGAAGCTGGGTAAACCCTTTGTCACCCCCGTTGCCGGAACACCCCACGTCTCCAAAACCCCTCTCTCTACCTAGCTCGATGGCACCCCTGCCGCGGCTAGAATCGACAATACCACGACACTCGAAGTCGGCGAAGAAGAACTCAGCACTTGCGCCCCTACCTGGCGCGCCAGATGTCATGTCTTGGATCACGGACACTGGGAGTAAAGGATACCCCCTTTTTAGGTTCGGTGGGGGGCGCAGAGGAGGCCGAAGATCCTCTTCTACCCGGGGGCTTCGCTTCGACGCTCGAGATCTACGTACTAGCAAGCATCACAGAGACACAAGGAGATTACCCAGATTCGGGCCGCCCGGAGGCTAACAACCCTACTCCTGCATGTCTGGATTGAGCGGTGTATCATGGTGTAGCTTTACAAGGGTGGTCGCGGGTGAGAACCCGGGAGGTGTTGGCTAGAGGTTGAAGACGAGCAGATCCTGACCCTGAGGAGATCACCTCTCGCCTAAGCTAATCGGGGACTTGTGCGCTACCTAGCCTAGCCTCCTTCTCCACGATGATCCCCCTTTCCCTTGGGTGCCTCGGTCCTCCTTTTATAGGCTAAGGGGATACCGATGCACCCTTGGGGCCGGAGGGGTTTTGGCGGGAAAACCCCTCCGGGTTCTCCTTAGGAGGCGACGTGTCCTCCTCTTGTCCAAGTATTCTTCTCAGAGGGGGTAGGTGGGATCGGCCACCTTTTCCAGGGAGGGTGGACAGAGGTTGACAGCTTTTCCGCCTCTGCCCCCTTTGGGGCCTCCGTCTTCTTGGCGCCCAAGTCTTCTAGGAGCTTCCAGCCGGAGCTGGCAAGTTTATCCTCTTGGCGCGGTGGAGGTTGGTTCCCGGGAATGAGCCTGGCCTCCTGCCGGGCGTCGGGTCCCCGGGACCTCCATGTCTGCTTCCGGGTCGAGGGGGGCCCCAGAGGGTCCCCGAGTCCTTTGTCTTGGTTGTCGACGCAGCGTGCGCCGGGACAACGCAGGGCAGGTGGGGGGGGCAACCTGTCAGCCTTGTGCCTTGGCCTTGAGTGCCTCCTTGGTGGGCCCATGTGCGATGGACCCACTTTGACCGCATCAGGGGAACCCCATGTTCCACTATTGCGACAGTTTTGTTCAGTTTTTTTTAGAATAAACACCGTTCGCTCCACCTCAGTATTTTTTATATCTTTCAAGGACTCGGCAACTTCTAATGCATTTTTTCCTAGAGAAATACCTATCTTTTCAGCCCTAGCAATGATTTCATTATCCGAAAGAGAAACAAAAGAAAGAGCAGGATCTAAGTTAGTACCTTCCGATAGGTTTCGACGGTGTGCAAACTCCATAGCCCAATCCATGGTGTTGAAGTCAGCAAAGGGTTGAGTCCTAATACGATCACTAGTCCTCAACCCCGACGCCACCGCATCCATAATGCCTCCAAAGTCAATGACATGCTGCTGCATCACCCGAGCATCAACGACGCTCGGTGACACAGACAAGACCTCCACTCTCGATCCAGCACCCCCTCCTGGGGTGCCTAGAGAGAGCAAGACGGCTGGCCCACTCGATCCCCCCCCCCCCCCCACCTGGGGTGCAAGGAGAGCAGAACCCAGATGCCACATCCCCAACATGACAAGAACCCGCCGGCGAAGCCCCCCAAGATCCAGCACCAAGCTGCTCAGAACTGAGAGAATTCTCTGCCGCGGCAGCAAAAACACCAATTTTTTCTGTCGCGGCAACAGAAGCAGCAGAATTTCCTGTCTCGGCAACAACATCTCGACCCACCCTCCTTGATGCAAAAGGAGCCTGAGTAGGTGCCTGAACTGTGGTATTAACCAAAGTAACTGATTCCATCCTCCCCTTTTGTTCAACCTGCGAGGGATCCCGACCCTCCTTTGTCCCCTCGACCTGCAGCCTTTCCTTATCATAAACACGCTGAGGGCTAACAAGAACCTGAGAGCTCGATTTTGCATGCAAAAACTCGTCTCTAGCTCTTTGAAAAGTCCTCTGAACTAAAGGTGAAAAAACCACCCCTGTAGCCAAAGCAACTGAATTGGGTGGAGGATCACCCCCTGTACTATCCTTGTCCGCAGCAGGATTATGATCAGCAGCCCCTGAACTGTTAGAATCCATTGAAGCATCAGGTATGTTTTTGTCTTTGTTCAAAGAATCTTGGAAGTCTTCTCCCAACTCATCGTCATAATTATCTTGACCTGGATCCTGCATCTCAACATCATGTTCTTCCGTCCCCTCTTCACCCTCAACATAGAAAGAGAGCTCATACAAACCGCCTTTAATTAGCAAGGGAAAAATAGGAGGAATCTTACTGTGGTTCAAACAACCAATCAAAATACGAAGCACACCGTGTTCCCTTGTGTAAGCCATGTCAATTCTCAAGGTTTTCCCAAACAAACATCCCACTGCCCAAAGACCAAGATAATCTCCAATATGATCTTCTGGAATACCTGAAACTCTAACCCAAATTTCCGGCAGAGTGTCAATAGGCTCAATCATCTGCGACCAAGTGTCCACTTTGAGCTCACAAGTACTCTTTGGAACCTTAAATGTTCCAAAGGTTTTCAACCTCTCCAACTCCTTTTGTGACGGAAACTGAACCTTATATTTGTTCTCCCCCACCTGAATCACATCCCAATGGAATTGATCTGATGGAACAAGGCATTTTAGCTGAGTAATAATTTGGGGAATAGACATCTCCCCACCTGCTACCACCAAGGAAGCAAGCCTCAGGTTCATCATCTTTGGGCGATAAGTGTCAGTACCGGGAAACTCAAACAAGACCAATTCCTCATGAGCATAACCGTACATAATCAACTGAGGTTTAGGAGCCGCAATGAGAGGACAAGGGCTATCAGTGTGCTCCGGACCCTTACAAATGATGCAAATCTCAACAGTGCATTCTCCAGAAAGATGACCGGCGACACCACACCGAAAACATCTAAGTTTGTCAATCTTCTTACCACCCTTCTTCTGAACAGCCGCGTTGACTGCAGTAGCAAGTTGATCCGCTGTGATAGCTGCAACAGGTTCCACCACCGGTTGATGAACCGGTCCAGCATTAGGTGCCACCACCGGCTGTTGAACTAGAGCAGGGCCAGCAGCAGGTAAAGCTACCTGATCTTCCACAGCGGCTGGAGCAGGAACCACAGCTGCACCAATAGCAGCTGCACCAACACCGTTGCCCGGCTGTAGCACACGGTTCAGACCAGCAACCTGTGCCCTCACATTCGCCGGCTGGTTCGTCGCCTGAACACCTCCGTTCGTCGGGATAGCAGGATGCCCGCGACCAACGCCTTGTCCCACTTCAGCATATCTACCACGAACCCCAAGAGTGAAATCCGCACGGCCTCCTCCGTTCTCACCTCGACCTTGTCCATTTGAACTGCCTCTTCCTCCAAAAACTCCACCCCTGTATCCACCACGATATCCACCACGGTATCCACCACGATAGCCGCCGCCGCGATATCCACCATAGCGTCCATTAGCAACATTAAAACCTGATCCTGCATGGAAAGCTACACGCGGATGCGGCCCTCCATTGAAGCCATTGAAAGCTTCAGCCTGCCTGTCCCTAAAATCGGCTCCAAAGCGTCCATCAGGAACCCCAGCTGTCCCGCTCGGACCTCCTTGCTCAAACTGCCTCCCTCCGACATAGCCACTGCCGCGACCGGCAGGAGCTCCACTCTAGCCTGCATCACCACCAGCACTTCCTCCGCCTCGATATGCCATGGGTTCGCGACGGAGATCGTCTCGAGCCCCCGCGGCGGCTCTGTTCCACGTAAACCCTAGGAGACGACGGAGGCCGACGCCAGCCGCTAATAGGGTACGTGAAATTCGGGCTTGCTGAGTCCCAGCCCGGCCCAAACGACCATCTGGACTCGCCCTTGGGCTTCCATGCAGCCCATAGTCTGAGAGACCAACGTCCTCTGATTATGCGAATTTGAAAATTTTGATCCGGAAACCACGGCACTCACCTTCCCCGAGCAAGCTCACTGCCGGCGATGAATGATGCTCCAAGTTCTACCATCCTCTTCCTCCTGGAAAGAGCTTGCCTCCATCACCGGGATCCGAGGTGCTCGGAGCTGCCGCCTTCTCGACGGCAGTGGCGGAGAAGAACCTGCAAAAGAACTGATGCTTGAACACAAAATTCTAGATGCGTACCTCTGTGCTTGCCTCTTCTTCAACCTTCTATCCATCCGAGACGAACACGAGCTCATAGATCTTGCTGTCTCCGAAGGAGGAGTCCGACATTCCTCTATGAAAGAAGACTCCCGATTCTTATCCTCCTGAGATTGGATGTCTTCCGCATCAGAAACCTGGTCCTCATCCTCCGAATCAGATGCCAACACCCAAAATCGCCCACCAATGATAGAGGCATTCACAAACCCCCTTCCGACAGGACTGGCCTCATTGGATCTAGGCGAGCTCACCGGCGGTTCGACGTTCGCCGTCGCCTCGCCAATCGCCTCGCCAGTCTGCTACACAAACTCCAGACATACCGAGGCTCTACGCATGGTAGATGAATAAAGTGATAAAACTTTTTGGGGGAGAATTTCACTTCCCTGGCCTCTGCACCAACTAGGGATGCATACAACCATTAAGCATGAGTACCAGGATTTTTATCTTGATTAATAACCAAGCCTGGTCCTCAGGATAAATTGCATGAGTATCAGGAAGTCCTAATCCTCAAGTATAAATAGGAACCTAAATTCGCGTCCGTAAGGACTTGAACCTGGGTGTTGGGTTTGTACATCCACTCTCCCAACCAGTTGAGCTAGGCTCACTTCCTAAAACTTTTTGGGGGAGAATTTCACTTCCCCTCTGCACCAACTAGGGATGCACACAGCCATTAAGCATGAGTCCCAGGATTTTTAATCTTGGTTAGACACCAAGCCTGGTCCTCAAGGATAAATACATGAGTACCAGGAAAACCTGGTCCTCAAGAATAAATAGGAACCTAAATTCGCTTCCGTGAGGATTTGAACTCAGGTGTGTTGGGCTTGTACGTCCACTCCCCCAACCAGTTGAGCTACGAAAGAGTCCCACCTGTCGGCTGGCGCAGAGGAAAGGGAGGGCGACTTGCCAAGCGGTGCTGATGACAGAGATGTTAACAACGAAATGCAACCACCCTCCAAGAAGTAAGCTACTATCCCCTCTTTGTTATTCATACGTTCGTTAATTTTTAGCATTCATGTTTGTATGGTTATGCAAGACAACAAATGATATGCACATCTGTATGTTTAACATGACTTTGATGATCTTGTTATGTTGCACAAATCTTCTTGAGGCAGGCGATGGTAGTCGGTGGATTATAATCTGTGGAATATCTGTTTTGAGAATTGTCCAGGATACAAGGATTATAATGTGTAATTTTTCTATACATGAATCTCTGGTGTAATGTTCATGTGTGTTAATATTTGCGTCATAGCTCGTTCGAAGAATTGATGTGCAAAATAATCAAATCATTGTCCATTTGTTCCATGCCATTGTGTGCACATTATTGTTCCACACACTAGAAATTCAGAGAGAGACAATCCATATGCGGGCAGTCAAAACGCTTGTTTTAGGGCGACCTAAGCGATGAAATCGTAGGTCTCTCCGCGCGCGTGACGTCTACTTTCCTTCCCTCCGCTCGTTGGCTCACATGGTGAAATTGTATGTCCGTGCGCACGGTCGCTCACGCAGCCCACCATGCAATCCCTACACACGGTCCCCCCACGCAGCCCACAACTGTTGCCAGCTAGTACTGTCACTAAGAGCAGGACTAGTGCATGCACTTTTTGGCTACTCATATGCACGGACCACTTGAATGTTGGTATTTCCTATATGCACACAAAGATAACTTAGCCTTTGTGCTCACTTTTGCTATATGCACCACATCTTGGCCCTACTTACTTGTTGTACCGTCTGTTGTCGCCATGCCGTCGGTCGGGTATGGTGACGACCACTCCGACCAAGACAACACATATTTAAAGACGGAACCTTCTGAGACTACACTCGTGATGCTATCGCATCCCTCCGATGGTCGCGAATAACATAATCATAGGGAGACGATGGAGAAGTGGGAAGGGGTCTGATGTTTCCGGATTTAGCACCGACGAGCCTTCGGCTAGGCGGAATCGTGGTCGGGTGGTGTCGAATTTGTGAGATTGGTACACATGGACAATGGTACAGCTATGTTTCTTTCGTTATGTTTTGAGTGTTGCACGTGTCTCTTAAATTTTTAACAAATGCGCACAATTTTTGGTGAGAAACCATAGGCAAGATGTTGTAAGTGTTTTTATACATTTTTGCTACATATTTGTGTTTCCTCCAGATTTCTTAATGTTGCATGCATGTGGCGCCCCGACTTCGTAATTATACAGAGAGGCTATGTAATTGGCACAACCATCAAGGTATAACACAGAGATCGAGACTTGTGGAACAAACTGGCACGTTGCATGACTCTACGACACAAAACATATAGCAACTCATATAATGAGAAGAATACAAATATTACACATCAAAAGGATCACGGATCCAACAATTCATCAAGCGGAAGCGGGTAGTGTTGTCTAACAACAAGAAGCAAATATATGGCCTAAGAGGCCTACAATAAACATCACCCAAGCCAGCTTGTTCCACGGTCCCAAGCTGCCACCTGGGAACCCCAGACTAGTAGTCGACGTCAACGAAGAACCCACCTAGCGGCTCGGGGTCGTCCTCCTCTGAAATACAAAATCATAGAGGCAGCAAAGAGAGACTGAGTACGATGTACTCGCAAGTTTAGTAGGGCGATATAGGCCCAATGACTGACGGAGGCTCTAGAGCTGTTTATGTAGTTCTTTTGCATAAAGCTAGTTTTAAATAACTGAAACATAAAGGACACATGGCATTCGTCTACTCAGAATACGTTTCAAAAGGGGTAAGAAAGTAACATTGTCACCATCGGTTCTCATCGAACCCTTTTGTAACCAACCACACTCATCTCCACCAAGGCACCCCCTCGAATCACCCTCGAGGAAGTGAACCTTTATCACACGTTGATTACGCAACCTTTAGCTGCCATATCAATTAGGTTAATATTCTCTATGGTCTTATCGTCTATTCCCAAGTCGTCCATAACCGCGGACACGGCTTTTCGAAAAGATTAAACCCTGCAGGGGTGTACTAATTTACCCATCGGTACCGTCCGGCTCACCTAGTTGGCCCTCTTCCGGGGAAGGCCGGCGAGTGGGCGCGGTTAGACCTTTACATTGCATGAGGCTTACTCAAGGACCATCAGTGTGCGGAAGGACAGGTTCAGCGCTCCCAGCGCCCTGCCCCGCGGCCACATCCTAAACACCACCATCCTCGTTTCTTTTCCACCCACACAACTCACGCGCAAATGGAAATAGCAAACTAGAGGACCCTTGACAAGCCCCTCACAACTTATTCGGTCAAAGGGGGTTCCATATGCCCCCACCTCCGGAAGCACGCTCAGTCTTGGTTCAAGAGGTAAAGAACTCGCACCTAGGGGCTAGAGTGAGGTAAAACACCATCCCCGATGGCAACTCACCCAAGCCGTCTTAGCATTTTAATTAAGCATCACCATTATCCACCATGCCCGAATCATTCCATCAACATCAACAAGTATGGAATTCAATAACGGACATAACTAGTATCTCAACTAAGCATTTCTAAGCATGGCTAAGCATATAACCAACAATTATATTTGTATCCGGCCAACACATCAACACTAGGGTTCATAGGTAGGGATACATGTGATTGGCTCGGGAAAAACATGCAATCATAGGATTCTCTATATTTTTGACCGAAAGAGACATTTGAATCGCATGCAAATAATATGGTGGATAAAATAAGTTGATAAAATCATTGGATGCTAGAATGCCAAGAAGGTTAGGTTATCTCTTTCCTTGCTGCCCGGTCGTGAAGTACTGCTCGTCGGGGTAAGTGGAGAGACCCTCGACTCCGGAATCTATCGATACCCCAAAAAAATACGAAGAACACATAAATCACACGAACACAAGATGCAATGCGCAAACACATGATGACATGTCCAATTGATGCAAAGATAATATCATTTAATTTGTTTAACAAATTAAATGGAGTTCCAAATAATTAGTGCAATTATTTGGGCACCACTCCATATTTATCTTAGTGACCACATTCTTCATAAATTATCAAATTATTAAAGAAGTGGCTCAAAATGCATGAACATGACATGGATGGATAGGATTCGTCATTCCGATCATTTCGGTAATTTATTTATAATTTTCGGAGCACCGATGAATAAGTGACAAATTAATTAACTAATTGAAATTAAATCATCTAATCAAATTATGAATAACATCAGATAAAAGTTTGTGATCAGGATGTGATAACAGCATGGTTGAGTAGCGTTTGCCAAGTTGATCACATTGGTAGCTTGTTCATTAATTTTGGATCAATATTTAATAACTTATGAATTTTCCTAATTTGGGATTATTTAACCCATTTTAGGAATCTTTAAATAAAGGCAAAATAAGTTGCTCAAAGGATTAAGGAGAAGTTGCCAATAGGTAGGTGATGTTTTTCTGAACAATTTGACATTTGGTTTGTCCAATTTGAAGCATTATTCGAAAAGATATGAATTATTTAAATTACAAATTATTTTCCAAAATTTGCAGATTTTACTGTTGCAGGCCGGCCCACAAGTCGGCCCAGGCCGGTTTGCAGGCCGGGCCAGTGGCAGAGGGTACCGGCCCCAGAGCCGGCCCAGGCCGAGGCAGCTCCAGAGACTTCCGGCCTTGTGGCCGGCCCAGTCCGGTTGTTAGGCCGGGCTGTGGCCCGAGGGAGCCGGCCTCACGGCCGGTTCAGGCCGACGCCCAGGCCGGGTGCGTGCGGTGACACCGGCGGCCGGCGGCGACCAAAACGGTGGCGGGAGAGGGAAGCAAAAAGTACGCTAGCTCACCCGTGAGCTCGTTGGTGTGGTCAGCGTCGGCGGGGAAAAGCCGAGGTCGCCGAAATCGGGGCCGGCGGAGCACGGCCAGGTGCGGGCGGTGTCGAGGACGTCGGTGTCGATCCGGTCGGTCCCGGCTCGATTCCAGGCTCCAGGAGGGAGAGGAGGATGCGGGGAGGTGTCCTGCCGACGTAGATTAGCTCGAGACAGCCCCGCTTGACGGCGATGCGGCGGCGAGCGGCCGCGGGCGGCGTCGGGCGCGGAAGCTCACCGCGTGTCGATCTCGATCCAGAGAAAAAGGAGAAAAGGGAGAGCAGGTAGGGGGGAAGCAGATGGGCGTCCTGATCAGCACCTAAGCGCTCACAGGCCACGGCGGCAAGGGCAGCTCGGCCGGCAGTCGGGCATGGCGCCAGTGCCATGACCACAGTGGAGAGGAGAGAGAGGGAAAAAGAATTCGCGAAAAGGTCCCTGGAAAGTTTGAAACAAAAGCAAACAGGTCCCCAGAACAACTTTGACAATTTATTTGGGGCACAAGGACACTTTCTAAAATCCCAGAAAAATTCATATAAGCTAGAATTAACCTTTAGAACCACCACAAAAATTGGTGAGGTCAAATAAAATATTTTGACCAACATTTGTTCATAACTTTTAATTAGGGTAAAATGGAGCAATTTCCAAGATGTAATTAATTGGAGCATTTAGACAATTCCAGAAATAGTGAAAATATTCATGGGGATTCTCACAACCATATTGAAGCTCCCCATGATTTTAGTTTGAATTTTTTAACTGCTTATCCGGGTTTCAAAAATAGGAATTGAATTCAGCCAAATTGAACTCTCATGGTATTTCTTATTTGACAAAACTTGGAATTTGAGAAAAGAGAATAAGAAGCAATTCTGGAACTTCCTGAACCATTTGGAAGTCCAAGAATGGTTGGTTAACAAGTTGAGCAAACATTTGGTTGGAGGTGTTGGGAAGGGTTGGCTTCCCATTACATTTTGTTTCCAAGGGAAAGTTTAAAAAGGGCAAAAATGCATATGGATGCTATGATGCAAACATGGAACAAAAGTGGAAAAATTCTTCGTATTTTTCGTTACCAAGTCAGGGCTGTTACAATGCACTCTTTCAAATTGTAACAAACTCATATGACTTTTGTTGTGAGTTCACACATAAGATGTTGTGATATTTTTCTGAGCGTTTGGTACAAGTTTGTATGTTCAGTCAGATTTTTTCTAATGATGTTTTACGTGTTTTTTAAATGTTGCAAACGCATAGATTTTTTGTTGTAATCGTTTGTGATTTTTGTTCAAATAGGTGATGATTTTTGTTGCAAATTAATTGTAGCAAAAAATTATTGCTGAACAACCTTTTCTATTGTTGTAAACACATGTTTTTTGTTGTAATTGTTTTTCATTTTTGTTGAAATAGTTGACCATTTCTGTTGCAAATGAATCTGCAGAAAAAATTGTTGTTTAAGAACTCTTCTGTAGCATTTTTTAAAATGTTGTGATGATTTGTTGTAATATTATTTTTTGTACACGAGCTGAGTGATTTTGTTGCAATACGGGAAATTTTGTTGCAATACCAGTTATAAATCACCACGGTGGCATTTTTTGTGTAAATATTGAGAAATTTAGTTGCAACATGATATACCCCTTACGTTCAGCATGTTGTATAATTATGATTTTTTTGTATGAATTCAATTATTTTTGTTTTATTAGTGAATTTAATTCATTTATTTCGTAAAATATTATCTGTAGTTTTTTCAGTAGAGCCATAGGTATGGAGTTTTTTAGTGCAGGAGCTAGCACCGATGCGGTCATTAGCTGACAACGAGCCTAGCTAGGCTTCACGCGCCTATGCATGCATGCAAGCAACGCGGCAACAGGAGAAAAGGGCCAAGGCGGGATCCACTCATGACCAAGAACCGCATGTGGCCCTCCACTGAAAGCGACCTGTCGGATGATTTCCGAGCTTGAGATGCGCGGAATCGGACGACGATCCAGGGGACCTACCGCGCCCTATAACAGGGTGACCTACGCCTAGCGCGATCCGTCATGCATAGCCTGCTATAGGAAAATTGACCGAAAATAACCACAAAACGAAAGTAATTCACAAAATAAACGTCCGACAAAATTATTTCACAAAATAACCTTTTCGAGTAGCGCCCAACACTTAGACGCTATGGTATGCTATGTAGCGCCTCAGGCCAAGGCGCTACTCGTCCTGCCAACGTGGCGGCTACGGGCCCCACATTTGGTTGTGTAGCGCCTTAGCGTTAGGCGCTATGCTACATAGTGTAGCGCCTAGTGCTAAGGCTTTACACTAGGACTTAGAAATTTTCGGTCAAAATTTGATAAATGTTTTCAGAAAAAATTGAAAAAATTCCAGTAATTCAAGTCCATATATATAAGCAATCGGGGAAAGTTTGAATCAATTTGGGTGGGTGAATTGAGAGAAACATTGATTTGAATGTTCAGTTTCAATTTTTAGCTGAAAATTTAAATTTCCAGAAAAAATTGAAAAACTTCATGTAATTCAAGTCCATATATATATAAGCAATCTGGAAAATTTTCAATCAACTTGGATGGGTGGATTGAGAGAAACATTAATTTTAATGTCCAGTTTCAAAGTTTAGCCGAAAATTTAAAATTTTCATAAAAAATGGAAAATTTATGTAATTCAAATCCATATATATATAAACAATCTTAAAAAGTCTTAATCAATTTAGATGGGTGGATTGAGAGATTTTTTCGACATCCCCAGTTCCTTTAATAGTGAGACCAAACATTTGGCACAATACATCAATCCATGGGCAAAGACATTGGGAAAATTGGTTCTGTACCATTAAAAGATCCAGACTTTAGGAAAATACCATCGAAAGATTGGGCTTTAGAAAAATACCACCGAAAGGTTGCTCCGTTATCGATTTCTACCATCACCGTGAACTCCTGGAGCTAAAAACGAATCGATCAGCATCTAGTACTCATCTAAAGTAGTAGCTTTTGGCTATCCTTCAACGCCCTCATCTAAAAAAACAAATCCTTCAACGCCCTCTCTAGCAAATACCAGTAAAATTGGGATGAATACAGATAAAAAAAATTGGGATGAATAGAAGAGGATTACGGAAGCCCACCGTCTCCGCGAGCACCTCCTACTGTTGCTCACCGCGATGCAGGGCGGCGGCCGCGCGCGTTCCGACGGACTGCGCGAGCTACTTGCCCGCGCCTCCTACTGTTGCTCGCCGCGATGCAGGGCGGCGGCCGCGCGTGCGTTCCGACGGACTGCGCGAGCTACTTGCCCACTGCCTCCGGGAGCGCATCCTACTGTTGCTCGCCGCGAAGTAGGGCAGCGGCCGCGCGTGCGTTCCGGCCGACGGTGCGGGCTATCTGTCGGCGCGAGTCTACCACATCATCGGCAGCGGCGCTGTGGATGAAGCCGTCTGCGTCATGCCATCAACGGCACCTGCGAAGCAGCTACGGGTGAAAAGGCGGGCGGCCGGGGTTGGATCCGGAGCCTCATGCGGCAGCGCACGGCGAGCGGGCGTGGTCGTGCCCAGCGGTGGATCAGATTCAGAGGCCAACTACCGTATATGCGTGCCTTCAGGTTGTGATTCAAGTCGGGTTGAGCGCTCGTTTCAGTCAATTTGGCCCAGTTCACGTGGAGTTAACGGTGATGGTAGAAATCTATAACGGAGCAACCTTTCAGTGGTATTTTTCTAAAGTCCAATCTTTCGATGGTATTTTCCTAAAGTCTGGATCTTTTAATGGTACAGAACCAATTTTCCCAAAGACATTTGTAGAGGTTTACACCTTAAGTGCTATTTTTTTGTAGATCAACAGCAAACGCCTTAGCCAACCCCCATAAAAAATTAAAGTTTCCACGTGGAATTACTTAAAAAAATCTTAAAGACTTTAAATGTTCGGCCAAAATTTTAAGATTACTTATATATATGGATTTGAATTACAGATTTTTTTTCAATTTTTATGAAAACTTTAAATTTTCAGCTAAACTTTGAAACTGGACATTAGAATTAATATTTCTCTCAATCTAACCATCCAAATTGATTAAAACTTTTCTAGATTGTTTATATATATGGACTTCAATTACATGAATTTTTTCAATTTTTTCTGGAAATTCAAATTTTCGGCTAAAAATTGAAACTGAACATTCAAATCAACGTTTCTCTCAATTCACCCACTCAAATTGGTTCAAACTTTCCCCAATTACTTATATATATGGACTTGAATTACTGGAATTTTTTCAATTTTTTCTGAAAACATTAAATTTTTTATCAAATTTTGGCCGAAATTTTCTAAATCCTAGTGTAAAGCCTTAGCACTAGGCGCTACACTATGTAGCATAGAGCCTAACGCTAAGGCGCTACACAACCAAATGTGGGGTCGTAGCCGCCACGTTGGCATAACGAGTAGCGCCTTGGACTGAGGCGCTACATAGCATACCATAGCGCCTAAGTATTGAGCGCTACTCGAAAGGGTTATTTTGTGAAATAGTTTCGCCGGATATTTATTTTATGAATTACTTTCGCTTCGTGGTTATTTTCGTTCATTTTTTCCCTGCTATACCCGCAAAGCCCACTTTATTTGTTTAGCAGACAATTGCTTGAATGTTTGGCGGACGTGGCGGATTGCCCTGCATGGACTGCTGAGCGGCCCACTTGCAACCTTATGTGAGATGTATGTCTACGAGATGATCTCAACAATTGCCACGGGGGTAGGGATTTATCATATATGCTGGTTTCACGTCAGGGTACTTATATTACCATCTACTTTGCTAGAAAAACTTATCGCCATCGATTACGCCATACTAAGATGTCTGTCCGTCCTCCCCCACAGATGGTCTCAAGTTCGAAGTGATTGCTTTAGCTAGCGCAAGAATCTGCCAAGACAGGTATCGACTAAGGACAGTTGTAGCAACGCTGGATCACAGGCAACAAAACAGTGATCCATCCAGGTCGATCGTCTCGCTAGAAGGATAGGGACATAGGGTGCACGAGTGTAGAGTTGATTTGGCCTAAAAACTTACTTACGGTCACAATGTCAAATCGCACAAACGTATCACTTCTCGAAGCGTATTTGGAAAGCAACAGGTTACATCAGAACAAGGAAACCCGAAAGGTCAGAGAGAGCAACAAGAAAGAAGAGGAGAGGAAGATGATACAAGCTCAGAAGATCCAGTTCTACTTCACATTTTGTATCGGTCCAAGCACCTCTAAAACAGGGTCAACAATCAGCTGCTGTTCTTTTCCGGCTTGAAGTGATTAGCTGCATGAAGAATGTAATTTTTTTAGTCTGAGAATAAGGTTAAAAAAAATGACATGGAGAATGTGAGCAGGAGGGTGTAGAGAGCCAGAGAGGTACTCACAGATGAAGAGAGGTCAGACGTCTTCAGCACTCGCAGCCTCTTCGCTGATGAAACGAACATTCTGCATGAATTGCAGTAACAGTTATACAGAGTTGTGAACTGATCATAGTGCAGAGCAAGGCTTGAATGTGCCTAACTAAGAGACTGTACTCTATGTGCAACAACTTCCAAATAAGAGAACAAAATTTGTCTAATTGAAGAAGAGAATGCAACCTACAACAAGAGTTAGCATCACCGTGAAATTGTGCATGCATGTATCTTTTTGTACATGAAGAGAACACAGGCAGCAATGATAACTTACCCCCATGGAACATCTCCAACCAGTACTCTGTCACCTTCATAATCCTCATAAACAAGAGTATACTCCCCAGTTCCATCTAGTAGACCAGATATGGCCAGCTCTTCCTCATGAAACTCCTTTGTCCCAGGATCCTTTTGGGCTACATACAAGGATGCAAATTAACAACTGTTAATTAAGCACTCCTGAATTGACTGAAACATCTAAATCCACATACTTTTATAGTGCATTGGTTCAGTATTAAGCGAGAAATTTGCAAGTACTGAACTACTAATCTTTAAGCTGCTATAACTGAATGATGTTGCTACATGGAATCATTGAAGTGGAAGCTCAAATACCCGCAAGAAGGTGCCGGAATAACTTGTCGACAGCTAAAGAAAGCTTCTCATAGCTATTGAAGGCGCTCAGATCGATCTTCCTACCAATAGGGATACCATCCATGTTAATCTTCACAAATGGAGCTCTCTTGGTCTCTTCAGCCTTCACAGCCTTTTTCACATTTTTCTGTTCAAGGGATGCTTTGCTAGAAGTAGCCAGGTTTCTTCTGGATGCACGAACAGGAGGCCATCCAACAACAGGAGCACCAGGAGATCTGCAACTGGAGGTTGAAGAAGATTGATAAGCGAAAAAGGTAGTCTAATGGGTTATTGCAACAATAAATACTACTGTTTTTTATAGTGGAAATACCTGCTAGTAAATTTATATTTGATGATACATTTAAAATGCATTAAGCTGAGACTAAAAATGCGTTAAGCTAAACAACCTTAAGTGATCATGTTTCAAACAGTACTGAGCAACTAATTGTGATAACTGATGCATAGATCTAAAGGATATTGGAAGTTCAATTCGTAATCTTGCAGAATTGGCAAATGGAAGTTTTGCATGATAAGGAATCATCTAACCTATAATTAGTTTAAGGAATGTCTAATTCTGATTTAATGTTCTTATTTCTAAGTAGACGATCCTGAATTCTTGGGCGTTTATTCTTCATCTAATGGAATTTTTGTGTGATCGCATAGAAGTAACAATTTCTCAAGGGGCTTAGAATTAGCATATTTGTTTGTTTAATTTTACAATATTACCAAGTAGCAAGGCAAGCAGGGAGAAATAAAGAACAGTGCTAGTATATATCCTAGCATAAATGCATCCCTCTTAAACAGGAGGAGCTCCATCTCCATGCATGTCAGGCAGAGAACCAAACAAGCAACCTGGCCCTTGAATCCTGGGATAGATTTTGCCATAAATGAGGAGCAGTGCAGGAGATGGAGGCTGCTCCCCTCTTTACTCCATGCCAGGGCAGATGAGAAGAATAAAGAATCAGAGACACCAACATTTGCACACTCCTAGAAAGCACAAGTTTTTTAGAGCTTGACATGTGAAGCCTTATGATTACCACCTTGTCTGGGAGCTGTTGTTGTTTGGTGCAAGCGCATTCCGTGTAGCTGGTGGCTCTGCTTCTCGGGACCCCTTTGCCATGCCTGCACAAGCACAAGAAGGAAGGTGAAGTCTATGATTTGATCAATTGTGCTGACTCGTGACTCATGTTCGGGACAAATGTTTGCTGTCAAGAACAGAAGAATAGGCATTCAAGTCATGTCTAGACAACTAGACATTTCCTGGGTATCTAAAGTCATCAAACTAACGCCGGGGCATTCCCCTTTTCGGAAAAGATCAAGCTCCCAAATAGGCCTAAACTCTCGAAGAAATGCAACAGAACCTCTACAACCAGAAGTATGAACTGCTACAAGGCAATGACATATTTTCTACTCATCTACTCACTCAAAAACGAAATTCGCATTGATGTGTTGATATCCAAGCTTCATCATCTCACAAAACACCATACCACAAAACACCATTGTACGTTGCAATTGCAATGTAAATAACACGAGACAACGGAACATCCAGTACCAAAGAAAGAAAAGAAAACAGAGCAAGCACAGGACGTGCCTACTTGTGAAGTTCGTGATCGTTGCGCAGGTTGCGGTTCCATACCTAGTGAGGTGGAGTAACCAAGAGAGAGGTCGACGGAGCCGTCGACGGCGGGGTGCTTCCCCTTGTCCCTGCACGCCGTCCTCCGTCCTCCACCGGGGAGCCCAAGGCTGAGCTCCAGCGTCTCCTCCTCCTCTTCGTCCCGCTCACTCGCCTCGCCCATCCAGCTGAGGAGAAGCTCCGTGGTGCAGGCGCCTCTGCTCTTCCTGATCTCTGCATCCCCCATCTCTTCCCTGCAACACACAAATACACAATGGGGAACCGTGTCAGAATTTGCAGCAAATACTAGCAAGAACAGGGTGAAAAAGAAAGAGAGGTTACCGTGTCTGGTTCAGAGCCAAGAGAGACGCCACGAGTTGAGATCGACCTTTTAAGCCCCCTCCCTCCCTGAAGTTCTTGTTGTGGCTGCGTCGTGCCGAAGCGGGAAGAAGAGGGTAGGAGTTAAAACCAAGAACCGATGGAAGTGAAACAATGGCGAAGAAACTAAGAGGAAGAAAAGGACAACAATGGCCCGTTGTGGAAGTGGAATCACCAATGATGTGATGGAATGGGATGGGATGGGATGGGATGGGATGGGATGGGATGGGCTCTTCTTCGATCCTCCCCGGCCGGTTTCCTTCCGAAAACAAAATGAAGAAACAGCTCAGCTCAGCTCAGCCGGCCAAAAGAGAGGAGGAGGAGGAGGAGGAGGAGGAGGAGGAGGAGGAGGAGGAGGAGGAGGAGAAGGAACAAGGCGCCGTGCGCATGCGAGGCAAGTTCTTCGCCTTCCTCTTGACACACACACACTCAGAATTGAACTTGCGATGATGATGCTAGTTTGGACTGGAGCTGGGTGGTGGTGTGGTAGGCAGAAGAAAGAGGTCGGCTGGTCGGGGAGAGAGGTGTGGAGGGCGAGATTCTAGAAATAATGGGAGGGGAGCGCCAGCCAACGTGATGATCACAGGGCATCTCTAGCTGCCGCCGCCCATGACATCCTTCTTGTGCTACGGACTATCATCATGCAGGGCTGGTCATGGCCTGATGGAGACGTGCGTGTGTGACCTTGCTGCTGCCGCTGCTCTCTCTTCTCTCTCCCCAGAGGTGGCAGAAGGTGCTAATTTAGGCGAAAGCAGACTGATGCAGGATTGCAGGTGCTCATTAGGGGGGAAAACAGCTGCTCAAGACACTGGTTGTAGCTTACTTTACATTACAAAATTACTCACAGCATGGGGTGGTAGAACAGCTAGGGACAAGGTGAGGGGTGATTAGGCGTGCAGGGAGGGTGAGCCAGGATTTGCACGATCCCAGCTTTTGGCCGCTCTGCCTGCCTGCCCGTGCTAGAGTAGAGTACTAGGCGCGCATCCTTCCGATGATCTCTTGTGTTCGCGAGCTCCTCCCCTGTCTGTCTCTGCTCAGCGTTGGGCCTCGGGCGCGTCGCTGTTCCCCTGGGACTGTGCCTCTGCCTCTCTGCTTCAGGTCTGGCGACCGACTGAAAAGGCAACAGTGCGCCGAGGTGACAACGAAATATGCTTTCTTTCTCCCTGGCTCTGCTCGTGGTGTTGAGCGCGAGCGGGTTGTTGGCTCAAGAAAAAATAAAGCTGCCGTTGTGGATGAATAATCGGTGTCACTCTTCGAGCAGTTCTCTAGAAAATGAGTAAAACATTTTTCAGAGATAATGATCCCTACAATGATATTTGTTTTCAACAACCCATCGATGTGGTGGAGGCTGGAGGTGGTGATGGTTAAGTCACGTTTCGCATTGCGTTATATTATGATTATTACCTCATTTGCCCAATCGCATTTGTTGCCTTTTTTGTATTTCACCTAACCTATTTTTGTCCAGTTCTTAGAAAATTTCCTGATGTGTACAAATTATGAAAGTGTTGATAATATGTGGCAAGTAGCTTTATTCAAATTTCTTGGTATTATTAGTATTCAGAATATGTCGTATGGAATTGTACATGTGTTAGCACATGCATGGAATTGCTTCGCTTGTTTAGCATGCAATTATGTGTACTTGGTGGAATGCACTTAGTGGCTAGTGTCTTCTTATGCCGAAGGAAGTTGCTTGATCATCAATGGAATCGATGGAATATAATGTATTGTGTATTATTAGAAAGACTGACATAGTACATTGACAATTGAAAGGGTTGTTAGATTGTAGTCAGATCTCATTTTATCCCCTTCCTCCTCTCTCCTAGGTCGCCTTGAGAGTCGCCACTCCGCTCCCGACTCCTCTCTCCCTCCTCTCCGCCGACCGGAGACGACGGGAGGGAGGATGCCGGCTCCCTCTTGTATATGCTAGGGGTAGGTCTAGTTGTAGCTCGTGTTTAGGGTTTGCCTATGAGGCGAATGGCGTGATGCCGGTGGAGTTTGGCTTGCCGAGGCTCACGAGTGATGCTCGGCGGCCTGGGTGGTGTTCTTTCTGCTTGTGGCATCCCGGTGGGCGGAGCCAGATGCAAGCGGAGGTGCCTCCTGTCCATCCACGTTGAATAAGCTCGGGGTCAGTGGTTTGGGGCATCTCTTCATTTGCAGTTCATCTGTGTTTCCTCTCCTTCTGGCCGGCCGAGGTGGCGAAGAGAAAGAGTTGGGCGTGGAGATCTGCGGATCTAGAGATGACTCAGGTTCGTCGTTGCTGCAGATCGAAGACAAACACATGGTGGTCTCAGTTTGCCACCATGATCCATGGTCTTGCAGGAGGCTTCTCCTGATGCGGTTTTGGGCATCAGTTCAGCCTCCCAAGTGGAGGCCCTCTCCTGGAGCGTTGTCGGTGTTCTTCTCCCTTACTGCACCAACTGGTGATATCCCCGGTGCCAGCGACAGCGGCCGGCGATGGAGCTCCGGTCGCGGCGGCAGAGTTAGAGAACTCAATTGTTTTTCTATCTTATGGTGTAGGGTCCTTTCTAAAAAAAATCTCAGGACGGTGTTGTAATTTCAATATTTCGGGGTCCTGTATGCAAAACTCTATAACCATCCGTACTTAATGCAGCATGATAAGGGTCCTTTGAGGCCCTTCCTTTGTTCAAAAAAAAAAAGATTGTAAAATAGTCCTAACGTCGAAGGAAATACATTATTAGTGTGCATTTAAATATACGCATTGCTCACATATACGTGTTTTGGCGACACGAGATGATCAATATCGTGGTTGATTTTTAATCTAGACTTTATCAGTAATCCAGTGTAGATCAAGAAATCTTGTTAGTGTAAGAGATGAACTCTTTGAAAATTGCAGTATATGAAGGTCTATACCCTTCCCCTAGTCTCAGATACGCAACAATTTCTATGCTAGGTGTCGGGCGCACGCACCTTACATATCCCATTCACCAATTAAGCAGGTAATCAATCCGCTTCTGCAAGTCTAAATGCTTTAGCTGATCGGAGAGGAGGCATCATTTCATTTCCAGCGGCTAACCTCACACAAATGATATGCCTCGGCGCTTTTGTCTGGTCCCCTGCATCTTTAGCTCCTCTGTTTTACTCCGTACTTGTATTATACAGTTTGGCAGTGCAGTTTGCTCATGGCTTTGAAAAAACCACCTGAATTTCTGCGTTATTCCTAGATTCCACCCGATCGTACTACGTACTATATTGGGTTTAGGGCCTTTGTGGTCCAGTAAGTATTCCAACCGCGCGCTGCGCTGCGGGGTGCATGCCGCCAACTTTTGGGCCGGGCGCAGTCCGTCCATCTCCTTCACATGATTGCAGCAAAGCTTTGCCACCTTCCTTCCTCTCGCTCTCCGTTGCCCTCCTGGCTAGCTACGGCAGGAAGGGACCACGCACGATGTGACAAGAGATCCGCTGCTTCCTTTGCTGAAACATGCATATAACCCAGCCCAGGCCAGCTGCAAATTGCTTGTGCACAAACCCACATGATTTAGCGCTAACAAGTACTCTCTATGTTTCATAATGTAAGCTTTTTTAGCTTACTTACTGCTTACCGAGTTATCCGTGATCCGTGATCACGATGTGGCCCCTAATTTGTGTCTAACACCTTCAATCTGTGTGTTTTGGATGTTGGTTTAGTGTCTCGCACATTTTCGATACCGCCCACATGGCACCCCTAAACAGCCGGAGACCAAATTTTCACCAAATTTTATCAATATTTATATGCAATTTTACTCAATCAAATATAAATTTGAATACAACTTGATTCAATTCAATAAAATAGAAAGTAAACCCTAAACCTAAACCCAAAACATAAACCCAATTATTTCTACTCCAATATTCTAGCCTTGGAGCAAGGCCATCCACGGAGTACAACCAGAACTAGGGATCCACAGATGCACTGCCCGAGCTATTTCGAGCATATACCGCTGGTCAAGAAGGCCGGCGACAAGTTCACCGGCCTTCCGGCTGGTCTAGGGCAACGTCAATATCAATGATCGTTGTAGTCTTCGGAGAAAGTTTTCCTGGAGCAGAGTCTTGAACGCCCTCATTCTGACCGGGGTCGATATCAATGACCGGCGCAGCTAGGAGGAGCGGAAAATGTGGCTCCTTGTCGAACACCTCGTCAGACGGCTCGGGGTCGGTGCCGGTGGTGAAGAAGTTGTGGGAGACGGCCTTTGCAGTCGGCCTCCACAACGGCGTCTTTGTAGGGCGTCGACGCGTTGAAATACCGCAGGCACCCCTTCTCTCATTGCATGGCCTGAGCCAACTCGGCCTGGCACACCGTCTGGATGTAGTCGAACCGCGCCTGCCCGGTGAGAGGCGGCGCCACCGGGACGTTGACAATGTTGGGCAGCCAGCCAACCTGAAAGAATATTTCCTGAACCCTATTAGTTTTGTGTGTTAGTTAACAACACTAATGATTATCTAATATGATGCTAAGTGGTGCAGGTTAATTGACATATTTTTTACCTCTAGCATCATTCACCAAAAAGTGAAGAAATGGCCAAGTTTCCTAGCTGCAGGACAATTCCTGGCCGGAGTTTCCGGCCTTACAGGCCGGAGTCTCCGGCCCCTGGATTTTCCTGCCCTTCGCCAAGTTGTGTGGTGCGGCTCTGGTGTCAGTCTGGAGTACCACCGGAGAGTGCCCGGAGTCTCCGGGTGGTCGGAGTATCCGGCCTCCGAGACCGGAGTCTCCGGCCTGTTGAAGCGTCATCGACAAGTCTCCGCCCGGGTGCGGACTCTCCGCCCGACACCGGAGTTTCCGGTCCCTCAGACCGGAGTCTCCGGCCCTCCCCGAAGTGTCCGAAGTGTGGTGCGTCTCTGGAGCCTGTCCGGAGGATCCCCGGAAGGAGACCGGAGTGTCCGGCCTACACTGGAGTCTCCGGCCCACTTAGGCCGGAGTCTCCGGTCTAAGTGACCTCCAACGGTCAAAAATTTCAGAGGGGTATAAATACCCCTCCACCTACCTCAGGACATTTAGCTCGCCCAGCATTTATGAACCCTAATATTTGAGAGTTCAAAATCGCAAGATCTCCCAATTCCTCCATCCAAACGCGTTGATCTTCGAAGGATTGAAGGAGAAGACCCGGATCTACATCTTCACCAAGCCGTTCTTCATTTCCCCCTCATTCACTTGAGGATTCTTGTTTCTAGGGTTAGCATTGTGTTACCCTAGAATTCTTGCACTTACTACTTGTTGTAATTATGACAGATGTGTTGATTTGGGAGCCCCCAATTCAGTTGTGGGTGTGTGCCCCAAAAACATTGTAAAGGCTCCGGATTCCGCCTCGAAGGATTCCGATAGTGGAAGGTGAACCAAACCCTCGGGTGCGGTTCATCGGAGAATAGGGTGAGGCCTTTGTGGCATCTTGAGTAGGCCTCTTGTGGCGAGCTCACACCCCTCCAACGAGACGTACTCCCTTAACAAGGAGGAACTCGGGGATACATCCTTGTCTCCGCGTGCTTACGCTTTCGGTTATCTCTTTCCCTTAGTTGTCTTTACTTGTATCGTTAATTGCCTAGTTGTTTTAGTTTGCTTCTCATATAGGTAAATTCACCGTAGTTGCATATCTAGATAATTTACCTTTGTGTTAAGCCAAAAATCGGAAAAAGAATTAAAAATTGGTGTAGCACCTATTCACCCCCCCTCTAGGTGCCATACGATCCTTTCAATTGGTATCAGAGCCTTGGCTCTTAAGTTAGGCTTCACCGCCTAAGAGAGTATGGGTGACGATGATGGTGTTACGGGTGGTAGCACTCCCCCGGTGTCCATGGATGATCTCAAGAATTTGGAAACAAGCTTGACATCATCCATGAACACTCAGATGGAGGAGTTGCGTGCTATGATGAGGCAACTCTTGAAGGCTAACACGCCACCCGCCACACCATCCCTAGAGGCCAATGCTTCCGCCGTGCATAGTGTTGAGGGCGAACAAC
The DNA here is from genome assembly GCA_012064385.1 of Puccinellia tenuiflora. Taxonomy (NCBI): domain Eukaryota; kingdom Viridiplantae; phylum Streptophyta; class Magnoliopsida; order Poales; family Poaceae; genus Puccinellia; species Puccinellia tenuiflora. The sequence goes on along the minus strand of QRDG01001717.1, from coordinate 276,588 downwards.
ACACTAATGAATCCCCTCCTAAAATTGGTGATGGGAAGGAGGAGTACCATGGTGTTCCATTTAAGTACTCCGTCGACCCACCTATCCCGCATTATCATATAAACAATAGGGGTGATCCACCTAAGTTTAATCCATCTTGTTTTACTAATTGGCAATTTTTGATGAGATCTCATATCAAGAGCGCTTCGAGTGAGCTATGGAGAATCATTCAAGTTGGGTTCAAGGACGTCGATCCAAAAAACATGACAAGAAGAGAAGTTGTGGATGGTCAACTCAATGACTTGGCTCTCAACATAATTCATACCGCCGTGGGAGAAAAGCACATGTCACTCATTGAGCTTGCCACCACCGCCAAAGAAGCTTGGGATATTCTCACTCAAGAGTTTATCGGTAATGAGAGTATGCAAAGGAATAGATTTGAAGCTTTAAGCAACCAAGCCGAGGGCTTTTTCATGGTAGAGGGTGAAGATCATGAAGAAATGTATCGAAGACTCAAGACCCTTGCTACTCAATTTAGAGCCCTTGGTGCAACCTATGTGGATGATTCTTGGATCAAAAGAAAGTATGTGAGCGCCATTTGGCCGTTTGAATCCACCGACTTGAAGAGTCTCCAAGGAAGACAAAATTACCACCTCATGTCATCTAATGAGGTCATGCAAGAGATGGCGGCATACAAGGTAGCCGCCAAGAACGCCGAAGATGCTCGAGCCCGAGCCATTGGAATGCATAGAGGATCTTCACTTGCTTTGAAGGCCAAGGTTGTGGAGCAAGACGATGATGATGAGGCTCAAGAAGATGTGTCACATTGGGATCCCAAAGAGCTTCAAGATACACTCAAGGACTATGCGGCTCTCACATCTAAAGTCTTTTGGAAGAGTCCGTCCAAGGCAAGGGATTTTGTCAACAAGGCAAGTGGAAGGAAGGAGGGTGGCCAAAGATTTCGTTCGTGCTACAATTGCCAAGATAAATATCACTTTGTGGCCGAGTGTCCGTTTGAGAATCGTGAACTTCATGGAGGAAAGCTTGTTAGGAAGGACAAGTCAAAGGACACCCATAAGAAACCTTTCTTTAAGAAGAATGCCATCAACAAGAAGCCTCCGAGAATTGTGTTGCTTGCTCAAGAAGAGTATTCATCCGGAGAAGAAGAAGAAGAGCCCACAAATGAAGTTGCCGCTATTGCTATTGCTTCTTCATCATCTCCTTCTCTATTGAAAGTGCATGGTTGCTCCCATGCATGGTTTTGGTAATTAATGACAATCTCTATGGACTAATATTTGCATTGAGCTATATTTATAGGTGTGTTCATTTGAGTTGCTTGATCTCCATTTGTTGGAATCAAGGTTAAGGGAAGAACAAAAGTTTGTGTTGATCAAGGCTTTGTGCGGGTTGATCATCACTCAAGGCCAAGTGAAGATATGCCGAAGAGAGTGTCTCCCATCTTGGTGCATGGGGGAGCATCAAGTGAATCTTCACCGAAGCGCAATCGAGGAAGGTGGTGCGTCTTGAGGAGTTGAAGATCATCTTCATCGACCTTAAGTGGATTAATGCGCAAGGCAAAGGTATGATCTTGATAGGGTTTCTATTTTACCGGTCTCATATTGTTTAGTGAGAGACCGGGTTATAGGATAGATAACCGTACTATCAAGAGGGGCTCTCGACCGAATATCGTGATCGTATCGTCATAGGGAGCACAAACCTTTGCATCCATGCTATCATCTTTATTGGTTCTTATTTGTCTCTTATCGTGGTGTGGTCTTGGTGCTTGTCGTGCTTGTCATGACAAAGCCAAGTTCACCGAAAACGGTTTTCATATGCGTCTTCTATTGCGGATTCGGTATTGGAGATTTTGCCGGTTCATCCGTGCGGAAGATTTACCTCTTCCATTTCTTTGCAAAATCTCCATTACTTGTTTGCATTTTTCCAAAGGTTTCTTTTGTTGTCCTCTTTCCAATAAAATTGGTTTCACTTCATTTGGACTTCAATTGCAAAAGTCATAGAATTTCCGGTTTGCGAAAATGAGTTTTTAACTTTCCCCATTTGGTTTTATAATATTTTCTTGGACTATGATGTTTCTCTGCATAATCTTGTTGTGCTCGTTGTGACGATTCCAACGAGTCCAATATTATCGAAAACGGAGTTCGTGGGTGAAAGTTATTGCATTTCCGATTTGCAAATGGGAGCTTTTACCTTTCCCCATTTATTTTTATATTATATTCTTGGACTATGATGTTTCTCTGCATATTCTTGTAGTGCTCGTTGTGACGATTCCAACGAGTCCAAGATTATCGAAAACAGAGTTCGTGGGTGAAAGTTATTTCATTTATATCATTGGAAAGTTTTTTTAACAGAAAAATCAAATAGTAAAAAAAAAAAGAGGCTGCCCGGCCAGCCAGGCCGGACCGAGGCCGGCTCCAGGCCGGGAGCGTCGGGTGCCTCCCCGGCCCATCTCCCGCGCCAGGCTGGGCCGCGGCCGGCTCCAGGCCGGGGCTCTCGGGCGCCTGCCCGGCCTGCGCGCGTGCCAGGCCGGCCCATGGCCGGGGCCAGGCCGGGCCTCCTACGCTGCTGCTCCTGTTTTTTGTTTACCGTTCGCTGCTGCTAGTTCGCTGGAACGTTTCCAGGCCGGCCTGGCCGGCTGCCGGCCGGCCCCAGGCCGGGTGGTCTGCTGGCCACTTTTTGACCCCAACGGCTACTTTTTTGGGCCCCTATAAAAAGGCCTTCTTCCCCATTTTTCGAGCTGAGCTCATTTTCTCTCTCCCCTCCATTGTTGCAACATTTTGAGAGTTCGATTCCTCCACTTTCCTCCGATGATTCTTGCCCAAATTTAGGGAAACAAGAGAGGAGATCTAGATCCACTACTCCACCAAACAAAATCTCCTCTAAGTGAGGGAATCTCGTTGGATCTAGATTTTGGAGTTCTTGGTGTTTCTCCTCCGTTCTTACTCCTAAATCCCTGCTTAGCATTAGTTGCTTTGGTTGGATTTTGGGGTGAAGTATTTGACCACTTGGTGTGATCTTCCCCTTTTGCATTTGTTGCATCGGGTTGTGCTCCCCACGGTGATTCGTGGGATTGAAGGTTGGGAGCTTGTTACTCTTGGGTCATTGGACCCTAGACGGTGGTGGTGCCGTGAAGACTTCGGCTTGTGAAACTTCGGCACGTTTTGGGAGCCCCCAATTGAGTTGTGGGTGTGTGCCCCAAAAGTTGTAAGGGCTCCGGAATCCGCCCCGAAGAATTCCGATAGTGGAAGGTGAACCAAACCTTTGGGTGCGGTTCATCATAGAATTGAGTGAGGCCTTTGTGGCATCTTGAGTAGGCCTTTTGTTGCGAGCTCACACCCCTCCAACGAGACGTACTCCCTTAACAAGGAGGAACTCGGGAATAAATCCTCGTCTCCGCATGCCTCGGTTATTTCTATACCCGAGCCTTTTACTTATGCACTTTACATTGTGATAGCCTTCGTGCTTGAAGTTTATATCTAGCTATCACCTTGTTACTTGCCTTGTTTAGCATAGGTTGTTGGTGCACTTAGGTAAACCTAGAATTTTAGGTTGTTGGCTTGTTAATTTAAACACCTAGTTTTATTCCGCAATTATCAAGCCCCTAAATAGAAAAAGTTTTAATCGCCTATTCACCCCCCCTCTAGGCGACATCCGGGCATAGCTTGTTCTTTCACCTATTTGAATCCCCCAATGAGAATGTCTCTAGCTCCTCCGCAAGATGCTCATGGCCAAGACCACCGAGGTATCATCTCCCTCATCTCCTAAGGCTATGAGTAATAAGGATGATGCTACTAGTCTTAAAATCAAAGAGGAAATAGTTGCTTTCGATCATTTTATCACTAACATGCAAGGTGAAACAAAGAAGCATGTTGAGACTCTTATGAGTCAATATGGTGAATCTCAAGAAATGCTTGAGATCAAGGGTAAGATTGAAAGAGAGGATGCTATGGAAATTGCATCCTTGAAAGACAATCTTGAAGAAGAGCATGAGCTTAGGGTTTCTCTAGAGAAACGACTAGAATCTATAGAATAATCAAATGATGTAATTGTTGCTAAACTCATTAAAGAACGTGACCATGCAATTGCTAAATACAAAGCATGTAAGAAGGAAAAGGTCGAGCTTGGTGTTGGTCATTCTAGACTAACCGAGGAGCTAGAGAAGCTCTCCAAGGCCTACAAAGCATTGGAGAGTGAACACTCTACCCTCACCAAGTCGTATGAACAACTTCAAGCTCAACCGCCTAAAAATGATATGCCTAGTTCCTCCACTCCTACTACTTGTGATCATGCAAATATCATTGAGGAAAATGCTAGGTTGAAGATCAATCTTGCTAAGGCCATCTCCCTAGGTAAGAAACCGTTTGTCACTTCACAAAAAGGGAGAGTTGGTCTTGGGTTCGTTGAGGAAGAAAAGGAGAAAGAGAGCTTCATGAAGGATGCTAGAGCTCCTCAAATTAAGAAGGCCAACGTTACTAGTGCTCCTCAAGCAAAGAGGATCCCGCAAGCAAAGAAGAAGGTCAACATTGCTAGTGGTGGTGCCACAAGGGGCAAAACCATTAGTGATGACTTTGCGGGAAAGACTAACCCTCACTACATCATATTTGTTGATTATTATGGGGATGTCTATGCTAAGTTTGTTGGTCCTATAAATGTACCCATTGCTCGTTCTATTTGGGTTCCTAAGACCCTTGTTGCTAACAAAAGAGGACCCATTGAAAAATGGGGACCTAAATCCAAGCAATGATTTCTTGTAGGACTATGCTTCCGGTGGGTCAAAATGGGTGCTTGATAGTGGATGCACAAAACATATGACCGGAAGCAAGGAGTTGATGACGGAGTTGAGACCAAATCTAAATGAAGCAACCGTCACTTATGGAGATCGATCAAAATCCAAGGTATTGGGCTTTGGCAAGGTGGTAGTCGCTAAGGATATCACCTTAGCGAATGTCATGCTTGTCAAAGACCTTGGTTTTAATTTACTTTCCGTTCGTGCACTTAATAAGATGGGTTTCGCCGTCTTCTTTGATATTGATGTTGTGGTACTCTTGTGGAGCAAGACTCTAAAGGTCGCTTTCGTTGGGTACGTCGAGGATGATTTGTTTGTGGTTGACTTTTTGGGGGAAACCACTTCAAATTCGATGTGCTTATTCGGAAAGGCCGACAAGGGTTGGTTGTGGCATCGCCGCCTAGCCCATGTCAACATGAGAACTTTGCAAAGTCTTCACAAGGGTGGCCACATTCTCGGACTAAAAGAAGATGTCTCTTTTGCCAAATATCGTGTTTGTAGGGCTTGTGTTGAAGGAAAGATGCATGATTCTCCCCATCCTTCCAAGACTATTATCTCATCCAAGAGGATCTTGGAGCTCCTCCATGTGGATCTTTTTGGTGCCGTTCCCGAAGCTAGTCTTGGTGGGAACAAGTATTGCTTGGTGATAGTTGATGACTATTCAAGATTTACTTGGGTTTATTTCTTCAAGTCGAAGAGTGAGACCCAACAAACCTTAATCGACTTCTCCATTGAAATGCAATGTCAACACAATGTCCCCATATTGGCAATTAGAAGTGATAATGGCTCCGAGTTCAAGAACTACACCCTCAATGAGTTTCTTAGTGAAGAGGGCATTCGTCATCAATTTTCCGCAACCTATACCCCTCAACAAAATGGTGTAGCCGAGAGGAAGAACCGGACTCTTATGGATATAGCAAGGTCCATGTTAGTGGAGTTTAAGACTCCGTTGATTTTTTGGGCGGAGGCTATTTCCACGGCTTGTCACTCCTCCAACCGGCTCTACTTCCGCAAAGGGTTGAACAAGACCCCTTATGAGATCCTCACCGGCAACAAACCTAACATCTCCTACTTCCGTGTCTTCGGTTGTAAGTGTTTCTATTTGATCAAAGGTTGTCGCTTAACTAAATTCGAATCTAAATCTCTAGAGGGTATATTTGTTGGTTACGGTGCCGAATCCCACACTTATAGAATCTATGATAAAGCCTCATGGCGTATCATAGAATCTTGTAGTGTGGTGTTCGAAGAAAATAATGGCTCCCAAGTGGTGCAATTTCATGTTTCCGATGTAGATGATGGAATTCCTCAAGAAGCCACAAGAAGAATGGGTGTGGGATTCTTCCGCCCCATTGAGGAACCCCTTGTGGTGGATCGAGAAGGACAATTCTCTACTCAAGTGGAGCCTTCATCTTCATCAGAATTACAAGCAACTGCTACTGGAGTCAATGATGCACCTGATCAAAGACAAGCTCAAGACCCTCAACAATCCCTTCTGCCTCCTGTCGCCTGGCCGGAGACTCCGGCCATCTTGACCGGAGAATCCGGTGGGCCGGAGATTCCGGTGCCCCAGGCCGGAGACTCCGGTCTACATCAAGCAGAAGAGAGTTCAGCACAAGACCTTGGTCCATCCACCTCTTCCAATAACAATGATATGTTTTCTGGGGATCAATGACAGCTTACCGGTCAAGGCGGGGACTCGAATGATCAAGATGAGAAGTGATACCTCCAAGATGCAATGAGGATATCGAAGCCCGTCGTCGAGCTAGAGTTGAAAGAACCATGGCACGTCGTGAACATTTCCTTGAGAAGGTGATTGGTGATGTGAGAGGCAAAGTGTCCACCCGGAGGCAATTGGCGAACTTTAGTGATCATCAAGCTCACATTGCCATGTTTGAACCGAAGAAAGTGTCCGAAGCTCTTGAAGATCCGGATTGGTTGCAAGCTATGCATGAAGAATTTAACAATTTCGAGCGCAATAAAGTTTGGAAGCTAGTTGAGAAGCCAAAGGAGTGCCGCAATGTTATTGGCACAAAGTGGATTTTCAAGAACAAGCAAGACGAGCATGGCATGGTTGTGAGGAACAAGGCTAGATTGGTGGCTCAAGGGTACTCTCAAGTTGAAGGGCATTGATTTTGGAGAGACCTATGCTCCCGTGGCTTGCCTTGAGTCCATCCGTATCCTTCTTGCTTATGCATCCCGTTATAACTTTAAATTGCAACAAATGGATGTTAAAAGTGCCTTTCTTAATGGTGCCTTAAAGAAGTTGGTGTTCGTTAAGCAACCCCCGGGGTTCGAGGATCCCAACTTCCCTAACAATGTCTACAAGCTTGATAAGGCGCTCTATGGACTTAAACAAGCACCACGTGCGTGGTATGAGCGCCTTAGAGAGTTATTGTTAGACCGTGGATTTGAAGTTGGGAAAATTGATCCCACTCTTTTTACTAAAAGGGTTAAAGGGGAGATTTTCGTATGCCAACTATATGTTGATGATATTATATTTGGCTCGTCTAACAAAGCTTTTAATGATGAATTTTCAAAGCTTATGACCGATAGGTTTGAGATGTCTATGATGGGTGAGTTGAAGTTCTTCCTTGGATTTGAGATCAAGCAATTGAGAGGAGGGACTTTCATTAGCCAAGCAAAATATATTCAAGACATGCTCAAGAGGTTTAATATGGCCGATGCTAAGGAGAAGAAGACACCTATGGATACCAAATACCATCTACAACTTAACCCAAAGGGTATAGATGTGGATCAAAAGCTTTACCGCTCCATGATAGGTTCGTTGCTTTACCTTTGTGCATCTAGACCCGATATTGTGTTGAGTGTAGGTGTGTGTGCAAGGTATCAAGCGGCTACTAAGGAAAGCCACATGTTGGCGTCAAGAGAATCCTACGATATTTGGTTCCTACCCCAAGGTTTGGTTTGTGGTACCCAAGGGATTCCTCTTTCACTCTTCGTGGGTTCACGGATTCGGATTGGGCCAGTGATCAAGATGATAGGAAATCAACTTCCGGGGCTTGCGAATTCCTTGGTAGGTCCTTGGTGAGTTGGTCTTCTAAGAAGCAAAATTGTATTTCTCTCTCCACTGCCGAAGCCGAGTATGTGGCCGCCGCTAGTGCATGCACTCAATTGTTATGGATGAGGCAAACTTTAAAGGAATACGGTGTCAATTATGACAAAGTGCCTCTTTTGTGTGACAATGAGAGTGCTATCAAGATCGCCTACAACCCGGTGCAACACTCAAGGACCAAGCATATTGAGATTCATCATCACTTCATTCGAGATCATGTTGCCCGTGGAGACATTGAGCTAGCATATGTGCCAACCAAAGACTAACTTGCCGATATTTTCACAAAGCCTCTTGATGAAGCAAGATTCACTTATTTGAGGAATGAGCTAAATATCGTGGATTCGAGGAGCTTGGCTTGACCATCTTGCATACACACCTATAGCTTCAACCTCTATCTTGGTTTAGGTGTGGGCATGAATTTAGGGGGAGTGTTGTCCTAATAAATTGGGCTCTCCCTCCCCCCAATATGCCTATAGCAAAAATTTATTTATCTCTATTTTCGTTTCATGAATTGTGAGCTTAAATGACGAGTATTGGCTATGGACCCAAGATATATCTTCGCGGTGCCATGCCATAAACTCATACATGGTGGCCTAGGCCACCGACCTCTTCCTTGTGAAGAGTTGGTTCTTTTGTGGTTTTATTGGATTTTATTTGCAAATCTCTTGTTCTTATGGGAAACTCACTCAATCTTGGCATTTATTATTTTTTGGCTTTTGCAAGTTGAGTGTGAAGTACCATCCCAGTTTGTGAAGTCTATCCCAAGCCTCTCCTTGCCCCAAAACGTGCTCCTCTTACCACATACATGTCCAACACTAAAAACTAGCTTTTTCTGAGCTGTGGGGGGCCGGAGACTCCGGTGGCTAACACCGGAGACTCCGGTCTGACCTAGTTTCCGCCCTAAGCCACGGAGACTCCGGCACCCCGGAGACTCCGGTGTGCTTAGGTCGGAGACTCCGGTCTCGGCGTTTCCAGGGGATCCTAAAAGGGGATCGGGGTGGGGGTTGTTTCACAACTCCCTCACCACCCCCGACTCCTTCCTCTCCCCCTGTTGCCGCCCCTGCCTGGAGAAGCTCCTCCGGCCGCTCCCCGCCGCCGGAATCCGCCGTCCAGCCGGCCTCCCCTCCTCTCCAACGTTGGGGAACATTCTCCCCACCATTGGTGACCTCCACCATGTCGAGCAGCGGTACTTCCCTCTCTCCCTCTCTAGGTTTCTTCCTAGAACTTGGATAGAGTGTGTAATGTTGCTCCCTATGGTGTAGAATCTGTTGCTGGCTCGTTTTCATCTCAATGTATCAATTCTAGAATCTTTAGCACCAGATGTTGACCTAACCCTAGATTCCCTGCCTCAGGGCCGGAGTCTCCAGTGTAGATCACATTTTTGTGCTTTTGATTCTCCAATTCATGCATCCTTTGTTTTCCTGGACATGTATGCTCATCCCCATGCTATCTCCTCTCTGTTTACTCACAGGATCCTCGCGACACAAGAAAATCAGTCACAACCCCAATAAAGTGTCTCGGAAAGAAAAGAGGGGTACTCGGGCCGTTTTGGATCCAACCGAGGATGGTGGCTGGGTTCAGCGTGACAGAGGAGCAGCTGCTAGAGAGGCTGCGCAGAGAAGAGCTGAAGAAAAATTCCCCTTGCTCAAGAGAGGGCAAAGAAGGCAAAATTTGATAATTTGTCCACCATTAGTGGGTTGAGCAAATCTGAGTTTCGTGCTATGAGGTCGCAGCCCTTCTTTGATATGCCGCGGAACTCCTCCAATCCTCATTTTTGGAGAAGGGAGCAAGAGGTTGTGATGAATGATGTCTATGCCAAGCTTTCGGGTCCTAATATTGTTTGTGTGCAAAAGGTGCTTAATCTTTCCGCTCTTAGCACCAAACCATATTTCCAAGAGGCTGTTTGGATAGTTCGCAAGCTTGGGTTGGAGCACCTCATGACCCTTCAACAAAACTATGATATCAAGTTGGTGCATCAATTCTTTGCGACGGTTCAGTTTGGGGAAGATGAAGATGTCAATTTGACTTGGATGACCGGACCTATCAAGTGTGAGTCCTCAATGACAAGGTTTGGTGAATTGCTTGGATATGTGTTCCGCAAGGATGAAGCCTCCCAAAGAAGAATCATGCACACGGAAGGAGTTCAATATGATAAAGGCAAGATGACACCGCTCTACCTCAACAAGTCCGCCGTTGGTTCCAACAAGGATCTCCTTCCCACTTTCAATATCCTCCTTCGCATGTTTAGATGCAATATTGCACCCCAAGCCGGGAATGTGGATGCCATTCGTGGAGGGCTTGTCAACCTCCTCATTCATTCCTATGTGGTGCTTCAAGCCGGAGTCAATTGCCAAGGATATGAGATAGATGTGATGGATTTCATCAAGTGTGAGTTGCATTGGGCGGTCCATGAGATGAAGAATCCTATATATGCACCTTATGTTATGAAGCTAATTCTTGATCAAGTGCCAAACCTCAATCATGAGCACTTCACCGTTCACAAGGCCGGCTCCCTCCAAGTTCTCAAGCATGACAAGCCATCTTCTTCTAGTGCTCCCTCTCGTGTCCCATTTGCATCAAGTGAAGAAGAGGAAGAAGATGTTGCTCCCGTTCGAAGGAGGAGTAAGAATGCCGACCCCCTTCTTGGCTTAGCAAGGGCAAGGATGATGTGGCAAAGAAAGTAAAGAAGCTCTCGTGGTTTGAAAGGGTAATGCTTAGCATGAATGTGTGCCTCCACAAGGAAAATTACCAAGCTCACAAGGAAAGGAAGTTGATCATTTCTAATCAAAGAAAGTTGTACAAGGAGTTGGAGAAAAAGAGGGACAAGACTCCTCCCCCTCCTCCTCCTCCTAGAATTGGCAAAGACACGGATAGTGAGTCTCCCAAATCCACCGAAAGTGAGAAGACAATTAGCTATGATGCTTGGCATGCAAATCAATTCCCTTTGGCTGATTTTGAGTTTGCGGAGGTGTCCTCCATGCCTTCTTCCTCGCACAATCCCGTCAACACCGGCAAGGCTCCAATGGTTCAAAGCGAGATTGAAGATGATGATGATGCTAGTGGCTCGCAATATGATGAGGATGATGATGATGACACCGAGGAGGACTCCGAGTGATCTTCATGGGACCGTTAGCATCGCCTTTCTTCCTTTTTGGTGTCTCGATGCCAAAGGGGGAGAAATGGTTCTAGTAGGCTATTCGAGGGATTTGCATGGGTCGGGCACAAGCATTTGCTTTTATCATTTCTTGAAAGCTTGTGTCCCTTTATCATTCGTGTGTTGAACTTTGTGTTAAGTGTTGAACTCTATTTGCTATTTGCTACTTCTATGTGAGATGTGGATCTAGTTGTCGTTTTATTCTTGAGGAGACATGGTATCGGTTATTATCTATTGGTTGAGTTATTTGTGATGTGAGATGTGCTTTGAAATCATCTTTTATCCATACACCAAGGTATGATTGTTAACACAAATATCAACCCCTCTATATCATGTCTCTTAGGTTTGCAAATGATTTTGTTATATATATATATATCATGTCTTACTTATTTGTGGCATCCTCCTCCTATTTGTGGGTTTCCTCTCATATGTGTAACTTGTCTAATATGCACACATTTAGGGGGAGATGCTATTTGTCACATGATATGATCTATTTATTTTGCAAATCCTAGTGTTGTCATCTAACACCAAAAAGGGGGAGATTGAAAGAACATTACCTAAACCCTATTAGTTTTGTGTGTTAGTTAACAACACTAATGATTATCTAATATGATGCTAAGTGGTGCAGGTTAATTGACATATTTTTTACCTCTAGCATCATTCACCAAAAAGTGAAGAAATGGCCAAGTTTCCTAGCTGCAGGACAATTCCTGGCCGGAGTTTCCGGCCTTACAGGCCGGAGTCTCCGGCCCCTGGATTTTCCTTCCCTTCGCCAAGTTGTGTGGTGCGGCTCTGGTGTCAGTCCGGAGTACCACCGGAGAGTGCCCGGAGTCTCCGGGAGGCCGGAGTATCCGGCCTCCGAGACCAGAGTCTCCGTCCTGTTGAAGCGTCATCGACAAGTCTCCGCCCGGGTGCGGAGTCTCCGCCCGACACCGGAGTTTCCGGTCCCTCAGACCGGAGTCTCCGGCCCTCCCCGAAGTCTCTGAAGTGTGGTGCGTCTCTGGAGCCTGTCCGGAGGATCCCCGGAAGGAGACCGGAGTGTCCGGCCTATACCGGAGTCTCCGGCCCACTTAGGCCGGAGTCTCCGGTCTAAGTGACCTCCAACGGTCAGAAATTTCAGAGGGGTATAAATACCCCTCCACCTACCTCAGGACATTTAGCTCGCCCAGCATTTATGAACCCTAATATTTGAGAGCTCAAAATCGCAAGATCTCCCAATTTCTCCATCCAAACGCGTTGATCTTCGGAGGATTGAAGGAGAAGACCCGGATCTACATCTTCACCAAGCCGTTCTTTATTTCCCCCTCATTCACTTGAGGATTCTTGTTTCTAGGGTTAGCATTGTGTTACCCTAGAATTCTTGCACTTACTACTTGTTGTAATTGTGACAGATGTGTTGATTTGGGAGCCCCCAATTCAGTTGTGGGTGTGTGCCCCAAAAACATTGTAAAGGCTCCGGATTCCGCCTCGAAGGATTCCGATAGTGGAAGGTGAACCAAACCCTCGGGTGCGGTTCATCAGAGAATAGGGTGAGGCCTTTGTGGCATCTTGAGTAGGCCTCTTGTGGCGAGCTCACACCCCTCCAACGAGACGTACTCCCTTAACAAGGAGGAACTCGGGAATACATCCTTGTCTCCGCGTGCTTCCGCTTTCGGTTATCTCTTTCCCTTAGTTGTCTTCTCTTGTATCGTTAATTGCCTAGTTGTTTTAGTTTGCTTCTCATATAGGTAAATTCACCGTAGTTGCATATCTAGATAATTTACCTTTGTGTTAAGTCAAAAATCGGAAAAAGAATTAAAAATTGGTGTAGCACCTATTCACCCCCCCCCCCTCTAGGTGCCCATACGATCCTTTCACAACCGACAGGCAGTGATTGGCTGACACCGAGAGGTTGTTGCGGAGGTGGTGGTGCACCTCCTCAACCGTCATCAGACGACGACCACCTCGTAGACCGTCGCGCCGCTTTGACTAGCCGTTGAATGCACGCTACGCTTGGCTCGATGTTGCGCCGCCTGCATGCGTCGCTTGGAGAAGTGGCACCATTAACGTGTGCATACCAACCTTCTGCACAGCGTCATGAAGCTAAAGAAAAAAATGGTCTGTGCCGATGATAGGCAGGCTACTTTTACGAGGTCTTTGCATTGCATGCAGTAGGGGCGTGATTGGTTGCCCACGCAACACCGAACCAGGCTCCCGGGAAACGAAAATAGCCTTTTTCGGCCTGTTTGCTTGCTCGCCTAATTTCGCGTTCCTGCATGGCACGGTCCTTAAAGCACTCTCGGGCCAGGCCTGATAGGAATGCTCGATTCGGCCGTTTCCACAGGGCCAACTTTAAAGTTCACGCTAAGCGTACGTGAGATGACGTGGGGTGGCTCTGCTGGGCAGGTTGCTTGTTCTCCTCACCTCCCTTAGTCTATTCTACTAAGTGTCTGTCTAATTTAACTAAATATTGCTCGATTCAAAATAAAGTGTACATGAGAAATATGCGCGTCGACGAGTAGGTTCCATTCCCATGCTCTGTTTCGAGTTTCGTCGACTGTAACTTCTCAATTTTGGACTGCTGTTTGCCTTTTTTTGACGAAGTTTGTCAAATTCATCGTACTCCTTATACCGTTCGAGATATCCTTTGACGTGTAGCTTCAACTTAACGTTCCAAACAACTTTCGTGATGTAAGTTTTCTGTTTCGATGGTCATATATGCATAGATTTTATACTGACCTATGCACGTATGTAGACTGTATGTACTTATGTTCATGTTTTTCAGTGTCACAGCCGCTCACCACCGCCGTGAACTCTGTCGTCGCTGCTGCTGCTATTAGGCAGTGCTTGGTGTAGGTGTTCTTCAACCTCTCCCTCTCCCTCTCCCTCGTCGCTGCAGCCGTGAACAATGTCGTCGCAACGTTGTTTTTCTAGCCATCGCCGCTGCTGCTAATAGGCTATGCTTGGTGTAGGTGTTCTTCAACCTCAGCCCGGCGAACAGCCACCGCGTCGCGCCGTTGTTCTCGCCAGGATTCATGGTGTCATATGGATTGTTCAAGCGTGGTGGTGTGAGGTAAGATCACCATGTAGGCAAGATATTAGAGTACACGAAACACAGAAACAAGCCAAACGTCGTGCTAAAAAATCTTGCATCCAGCCGAACGGGTCTGGCTATAACATTGTTAGCAACCAAACTAATATACAACGGGGCTCAAGTCACGTTTTTTTAGGACCTGGTCATAGAGAGGCTGGCTGTGAAACTCATGCAACTTTGACCAAAAACTATGCGAGTAAACAAACATGTCCTAGTTTGACTCGAAGCACAGGTGAAGCTCGAGATTCTCTTTCCCTCTAGCTCTGGCAGACCGCGGGCAGCTTTGCCGTTCCCGCGCGCGCAGAAAGGGAAAGCAAAAGCTGGTATAGGGGTGACAACGTTGCCGTGGTGATGGCGACGCGTCCCAGCATATGCCAACGTTTTTTCAAGTAATAATCGCGCCGGAGCGGAGAATTAATGGGCTAGGACGATGCTTCTGCGGCCCAGGGCCGGCTAGGCACCCCAAGGATAGCCCGGCCTATTTCTGCCTTCATTTTAGCGTGCTCCTCGGCCTATCTTTTAAGATTACAGGTGGGCTGCTTCCTCGGCCTCCACTATCACCCAGGGCTCGTCACCTGCTAGTAGGATGGCCACTTTAAGGATCACAGCACATGTGTAAAATTATGGTTTTGCTCAAAAAAATGTGTAAAATTATGGTCTAAAAAATATGTGAAATAATATTCCACTTAAGTTTAAGTTTGATCCAATTTAAAAAGGTGTTGCACGTTTCGTTGGTTCTTCATGTATGGAGGTTTCCACGTATCTTAATTCTTGGCAGTTTATCTCTTGCTAATTATTTTTATTAGAGAGAAGTTGTTGACTTGTTGTTAGCTTCTCCAAAGGCGCAAGTTGTTTGAAAACGGAGGTTAGTTGTAAAAGTGATCGTGTGCTTTTTGCTTTATTGTTTTCTTCTCCTAGTTTTACTCCGGACGTCCGGAGATTATAGATTCTTTTTAATAATATTGTCAGCAGATTATGGATTATTTTTTCTAATACTCTGAGTAGGCTTGTACCGCTCGTGGGGACTTCGATGTTCTCCCAGTAATGCTAGAGCTACGGGCAGGATCTACGGATTGGTATGTTACGGACTGACGTGGCATAGTTTAATTGGGGGGCGAACGGGCCCACCCGGAGAAATCAGGGGGGTGGCAAATTAAACAGGGGACACGTTTTCCGTAGGTTCTTTCCCATAGACTTTTTTCCGTAGGTCTAGCATTATTGATGTTCTCTAGAACCGAGCCTGGATGGTCCGTCTTCTTTCCTAACTGGCAGAATTTTTGGGTTTCCATATATAAACGCACCTCTTCTTTCCTAACGGTTTAAATCTTTTTGACCATCTCTCTCCCCCTCTTTTGCTCTTGAACAAAAGCTTGTTCACTTCCCTTTTCCCTTCAAAGAGAGAGATTCAACAATCCATCTCTATTCCCAGTGATCTAGATTTTATAGTCATTTATTAACGTCCTCCATAGTTCTTCATCTCCTATTCATCCAAAACATGTTTTAATTTTATGTGGATTTGAGACTGTAAGCACCTCTTTGTGGTCTTGATTTGCATTTTCTTCATCTCCTATTTCTCCGAAACATTTAATTTGATGAGACTCGAGAATGTAAGCACCTCTTTGTGGTCTTGATTTGCAGTCGTTGCATTGCTTTGAGCCTTCCATTTGGAGTACCGGCCTACCGGGGGTGCGTTCTTGCTGTAAAACGTAAAACTGAGATTCGTTGGCGGGAGGGAGCTTTCACGCCTAACTGCCGTTGAAAATATCAGTACCAATTTTTTTACACGTCACACACGTGGAGGCATTATTTTGCAATATGAGTTTTATGGGATCAAATATGGCAATAGCGGAGCCATCCCGTAAAAACGGACCACAGAGCATACTGAGTTTTTACGAGGTCAGAGAAGATTCTGAGAGCATCTCTAGCAGTGACCGTAAACCACGAAACCGAAAACGTGGTTTACGGTTCGCATTTTGGTTGTTTTACATGCCCAAAAGTCACCCCGCATAACAGAAACTCAAAACCGAACTATCAAACAGAATATGTTGTAGAATATTCTTTCATCTTCCTCTCTCTCGTCTTTTCCTCAAATCCAATCACTAAAATCAACAACCGCAATCGCCGCCGCCGCTGGTACTAGCTATCTCGTGCCATCCATGATCCATGGATCAATCGATGTACTAGCTCGTACACAGCTACCAGCAGCAGTGTGCGCAGCTACCAGCAGCAGCTGGCCCGGTGGCCGGGCAAGGGCAGCGCCCCGCCCCATCCGAAGTCCCCCGGGGCGCCGTCGGCGCACTCGTTCCGGCTGGATTGGCACCGAAGAAGGCTGGACCGGGCCTCCATCTGCCGACGGCGGAGCTGTTTGGCGGACAGCTCCGCCGTCGGCAGATGGAGTCCCCCGGTCCGGCTTGCATCGATGCCAATCTAGCCAGTGATTTCGACAAGTTTGGTGGTGATTCCAGTGATTTTGTCGGATTCTGAAGAGTTCCACGAGCGGAAGGTCACCGGCAATTGGATTTTCAGGACACCCTCGGTTCGGCCGCGAACAAGTTTTTCGATTCAGCCAGTTTTACAGTCACTATTCTAGCTGGTTTTTTCTTACGCAAACCATAAACGACGGTTATTTTTTAAGTTGAGCCCCAAATCGAGTGAGCACCGAGATATATCGCACGCTTTAGAGGAAAGGGGACAGAGCTTCAGATGCCTACCTCTCCATTCTTCCCATACACCTCCATGGTGGCTAGCGGATAGGACAGAAACAAGTGTCCTTCGGATTTTTTAGACAAAAACACTACCTTACTTGAGGCCGATTTATTTAACTCTTCAGAAACAATGTGGACATTGTGGATACTGGAAAAAATTTCATCCAAGAATAGGCACCGCAGTATCCATGGAGCCTAATTTCTGCAAGCCTAGACCGAGAAGAGAATTTCACTTTAAAACTGCCAGCAAGGTAATCACTTGTTTTTCAACCATTCAAAACTAACAAATTCTTCAAGAAAAATAATAACCAAAAGACTTTGCAAGAGCAACCCACTCAACAAAAGCACCTGATCTCGACTCAACATGAATAAGCAAAATGCCAACAACAGTTAAATTGTGGAGCAGGCAAGGATGTTGATCGATACCCCAAGTCAACAATACACCAAACGAAACAGGGTATGGATGTAAAAGCTCAAATTTCTCTTTCTAGTAGATCAAAGATACCAATGCTGCCACAACTAGAAGTCCATAGGGGGTACAAAAATTGACAGTCGCAGACAAGGTACAAAACTATCTCTCCTCACTTCTTCTTAGCTGCTTCCCCAGCCTTGGTCTGCAAAAGTTGTACATAAATTCAATTTAGTTACTGAAACATTACTGTTTGGAACTGGTCAGTAAATATCTGCATACCTTCTTCACTCCACGGATCTTCTTAGTTCTGTTCTTCCTCTCCTTGATCTGCTTACGTGACTTATCTACCTTGGTGGCAAGACCATTCTGCAGAAGAGCAACAAAATGAGGAAATCAGAAGCTGGTATTCCCAATTGGCATTCGTGCATCAACAGTTTAACAAATAAATGGCACACTATTTGTTTCACAAGTGAATGGTACACTATTTGGTTGAAGCACCTGCTACTGAATAATGACACTACAATGTAGCTTGCAAGTAATGTGTAATTATAAACAAAAGTAAGAAGAGCTAGACGACTAATCTACAAGTACTCTTGATAAGCAAAATGTGAGCATTTGAGCAGACTAGCAACCCAAGATTCAAAGGTCAATCAGATGACGCAGTCGTGTTTGTTTTGAGCAAAAACTATCTCACTCCGGCATTGAAACCCAATTGACAAACAGTTAACACATTTGGTCCAATCAACAGTTACACCAATTGTAGGCACACTGACACTTTGAGTTGTATGTCAGTAATATTTAGAAAAACACAAAATATCGAATGGTGGATTACACCAAGAGCTACACTACAGACAAGCATTCGTTTGCTGTTCTAGTACGAATAGATCTGTACTATGTAAGTATGTACCAATGTCCAATATTTGATAAAAACAAGATGACTAGCAAGAAAACTAAACTAGACATATATTGTGTACTGAATGCGGCAAATGCTTACAATATGTATATCTAGAATAAAAGGCTGATGTTCAAGAGCATGTTGGTGAGCGAGGAAAGAAGCATGGGAAACGTACCCTGATCAGCCTGTACTTGGGCTCGAACTTCTTGGCGGCCTCAAGGTTGTCGTAGATGAGGCCGAATCCCGTAGACTTGCCACCTCCGAAGTGGGTGCGAAACTTGAAGACGAAGATGCAGTTCGAGTCCTTGACCTCGTAAATCTTCGACAGCTTCTCCTTGAGATCCGCCTGCGGGACACACGGATCAGCCTCGTCTCGCAGCGAGAATCACCGGGGACAAAGAAGACATGATCTTTCGTCGGGAGAGAGAGCACGAACCTTAGAGACGTTGGCGCGGCCGGGGTGGATCACCTCGAGCACGAACTGCTTGCGGGAGAGGAGACGGTTCGTCATGAACTTGCGGGTGCGGAGCGTCACCGCGGGCGCCGTCTTCGTGTCCGCCATGATTGCTGCTGCCGGAGGTGCGTCGGCTTCGGTGGGGTTCCTAGCTACGGCGGAGGGGCGCGTGAGAGGAGGAGGCGGCGGCAGGCATGGCGCGGGGCGTGGTAGAGGAGGTCTTATATACAGCTGAAACCCTAGGTCCGGTGCGGCTCGACGGTAGAAAGGCCTTATATGGGCTCGTTTAGGCTTGTAAGAATTGTGGGCCGACTTAAAATGGCCCGGTTTTGTGCCTACAAAACACATGGATGAGTTTTCCAAAACAAACCGAAAAACAACTCACTCACAAAGAGCATGATCTATCAGTTGTTTAGGAGTAACTAAAAGTGCTTATCGATTTTTTTAGACATACCATACATGAGAGAGGCGGCGGCCTAGGGTTTCAACCCTAGCTGTCGCAGCCGCCGTCATCAGCACCTTCCTCGTCCGTGAATCAACGGGTCCCCGCCTCCTCTAGTTGCGCCTCTGGCGCTAGGAGAGGTGGTGACCTCGGACCTGTGCACGACGATATTGAAAGGTCCTTAATGTTAGATTTTGGTTTTGGTTGTCGTCTTCTCCGTCAATGGAGATGACATCGTCTTCAATAAGTGATCTTTGGCCATCGTTCGACGGCGAGATCTCCTTCGCGATGTCAATGCTGGTGTTGAAAAATTAAAGTTGTCTAGGTATGATACTTCAGATCTTGCTTCGCCGGATCAATTTTGGATTTCTTCTCATGATTGCGTGAGGAGTTTGTCCTCGCAATATTTTTCCAAGCTGCTATGTCCTCGGCAATGGTGATTCGTACCCTCCGTTCCCTGTGACGTCGACCAAGTGGTTCGGTTGCTTTTCCCTACAATACTGGTATTGGTAGTCTTGCCGATGTTTATTGATTACTTTAATGGCTGTCTGCGTGCATGTAGCCTTGGCATTGCGGCTCAAAATTAAAAATATGGGAGAACCCTCGTAAAGGTATATGTGTTGGTATCTATGTCACTTTATGGCTTCCTTCAGAGAAATACAAGATTATGTCATGGAATAAGAAAGAGGTTGAAGATATCGACGATTTGCTATTTTCTTTTAGACTTTATTTTGTAATCGCTGGAGTCAGCTCATGTATCTGTACCATGTACTATTTGCTGCTATAAGTATATATATGGTATTGATTGTCAAAAAAAAAACTCACCCACAAAAAGTTTCCCAAATAAGGCACGGAGGGGTTCGAAAATACATGGTGGACATTGTTCACATGGACCTAAATTTCAAATCATTCAAAAATTGTATTTCAAAGATTCAAAAAATTGAAGTAAGGCACGCACCTACATATTGGCTTGATACTTACTCGATTAAAAATTCAAGAAAAATACGATCATACGTGGCCTACACATGAAAATATAAATTGGAACTCTGTAATTTTTTGTATAGTCATTATACATACCTTCAACACTTTGTCTTTTTTCACACAAAATACATACTTCTGTATTTTAGTTTCAAATTTAACATTATTAGTAGCTAAAAGTCAATGCTTTGTAAATTTGACCTGGTATATATACATCAACACAAAGTTTGTACAAAGCAATGATTTTTTTTCTAGATTTTGTACGTTTTTATGGACAGAGTGAGAAGTTTATTGGGCCTCTTTATTTAGCCCATGTGGCTACTTCCCAAGCCTGACTGGCCGTGAAAAAAGGCCGACAACTATAGATGGATGTTACAAGAATATAGCAACATAGACAAGTCAAAAGATTTTACTAGTACCAGCCAACAAGCATTCTTCTCTTTCATTACCAAGAAATAAAATATTATTTCAAGAAAAGTTAACTTCATATCTCTATATTTGTACAAGTTTCTACCATTCTATAGTTGAAATTGATGTGCATGACAGTTGGCGTCAACACGGTGTGGTAAATCTGACAAAATAGTGTCCTACATTCAATAATTAAGAGTCGAAGCGAGTTAGCGCAACTCACCTATGGAAACAAAAATGTTAGTAAGTTAGTGACATAAAAAATCACGAAGATACATATCTCGAGAATTATTTTCCGAGTGATGCAAAATGGCAAGAATCTTTTATTTTAGTGTAGCAATAATTTATAAACTTAAAAAGGAACAATAAGTATTCTGAATAAACATGTATCCAAATCAATTTGCTAAATTATGATAATATTGAACGCTTCTCCAAGTCTTGAAAAGTCTAAGTTACTTAGAATCCAAGGAAATTGCACAAACAATTAACTCTCGGAGACTATTCGTAAAAAAAAAGTAACTCTTAGGGACAATGTTGCACAAATCAATGACTGCAATTTATTTTTGCACAAACTAGTGACTAAAGATATTTTGCTCAAAGAGCTATATGAACAAATTACAGCATTTAACAATGTATCAGACAATTAGGGCCCACCATATGGAGTGAACTGGGGAGTGGCGTGGCAGCCGACGTGCGCCGTCGGTTGAACCGTATCCATGGTAGCACCATAAGTTTCAAAATTGCATAAATATAACTCTACAAACTACCCAGGCCTGGCCCTCGCATCCTTCGCTAATCTGATGGATGAATTGTGGTCTACGTAGTCGTCACTCGTCAGAGCTAACCACAAACCACACACCAGTGACTAGTGACACCACTTTACTCCTCGGTCGCTGTGTTCCCGGCCGACGCCTCACACAACGATGGCCACGCAAAAATAGCCGGAGCTCAATCACGCATTCACGCAGCTACCATTCTCGTCACCTGCGAGTCAACCACGAGCTTACCCAACCCAAATAGGAGCAACCCTCTATATACCTAGTACCTACACAATGATTGTTTTTCAAGAACATTCCCTGACTAGGCCACTAGGACTGCAGTTACGCTAGCTATATCTTCACATCATATAGTGGATCAAAGATCGATCGTCGGCCGTTCCCCGCCTTCGCGCCAATGTTGCCGCCGGCGACGCTGTTCGCGGTGGGGTTCCTGCTCTGCCCGTTCACCGCCTTCGCTCCGTCCGGCCGGAACCTCACAGGGCTGCTGCCGGAGCTCTGCGACCTCCTCGGCTCCCTCTACCGCTACGTCGTGTACGGGTTCCTCCCGCCGGTCGCGATCCCCCGCCAGGGCCGACGCGGCGCATTTTGAGACACCAACAAGGCCATGCATCCCAATTCTCTCATAGTAATCTCATTGGATGCATGATTATGTGTATGATGGGTGCTATGTGATATACTCATTAGTTCTATACACTATGTTGCAAATGTGCTTCTTAGGGTTATTTACTCGTATACCTATTTGCTCGGTTTGTGTCTCTTCATTTGATATGTGGAGTTCAAATGCATGTTTACGGAATTTTGTACACTGTTGGAGTGTGCTCTTAGAGATACTTTTATCCCACACAGATGTCAGCGTAGTCTATGATCGGTTCCCCACCGCCTTAGGAGTTGCTATGTAGTCCCATTTACTTACATCGCACTATGTTTTCATTTTTTGTTCTTTTTTTAGTGGTTGTGTGCATTTTGACTATGCAAAGGCCGGATATAAACTCCTATTAATTCTATCAATGTGATGCTAACTTATAAGTTAAAAATATATAGCAAATGTGCTAAATGGTTCATCGTAATTATTATTATGATTTTGTTATGAATCTGGTTCGTTCTCATTGGCTTGTGCGGATTTAGGGGGTTTAATTGCCCAGTCATTGAAACTCAACCAAATTATTTCACATTCTAGAACGTATTTTTTTTCCAGTAGAAAACGTGGATTGAAACTGAGATAAGATTCAAATTTGGGGTAAACTTTAACACTGGTTCCTGGTTGTAACATTACGGTTTTGTTCTGAATCTAGCTTGTTTTCGTTGGCTTGTGAGGGCTCGGGGGTTTAATTCCTCAGACAATGAAATTCAACTAAGCCAATAAAAAAAATAGCCCAAAACCCGTGGCAGTGAGGTGTATTTTTTTCCGCTAGAGAAGGAGGCTTGAAACTGAAGTAAGATTCAAATTTGGGGCTAAAATTAACACCGGATGTATAGGTAGGATCTTGTTAACTCTTTGTTTTCCTGATTGGAGTCCGTGAGTAGAGAGAGATTGTGCAATAAAAAGGACTGGATGTAGAGTACTATCTTTTCTGAACGGGAAGAACTGAATGCTCTTAGCAAAAACAGAACTTTATTTTTGGGTATTTTAGCAATACAATCAGATGTTGTGAAACAACATGGCGCTTGAAGTCTAGAAACAATTGGAGGCGAGGCCCATGATGAAGTTGTTGCTTACTGGTCTCTACACCCCAGTCGGTTGGGCCTTCATTGAGACGTTCATTCATATCTTTGCTAAATTGTGTTGTCTAAGGCCTATTTGAATGCAGTTTTTTCCTTTAAGTCCCCATTTGAATAGAGGAAAAACGTAGAAATATTGGAGGGTACCATTCATCCGTTTGGCTAAAAGGAATAATATCAAATAGGATTTTTTCTTGGGTGGCACTATTCATCCACTTGTTTAAAAGGAATGGAGCAAAGGAAAAACACGCACAGAAATCTTTTGATCTCATTTTCGAAGAAAAAATGCAGAAATTTTACAATTCACATGGACTTCCTTTTCGATTTCTACGCATGAAGAATGAGATCGAGACCTTTAGTGGCATAATAATATTGTAATTATTTTTTCTCATGTGGTTTGATTTTGGCTTGACCATAGTTATTAGGGTTTCGTGTGTTTCTATTCCTATGAACCAAACACTCAGGTTTATATAATATATGTGTTTTCCAATTATCTGTTTTGCATATGCAATCCTATCATATTCGTGTGTTTTTCCTATTTCTATGTTATTAGAATCCTACGAACTACACATATCTTAAGTTTCCTGTAGGAAAATTCCTACGGTGGTGTTCAGAACAAAAGGAATAGGAATCAAAATTCCTTTAAAATTCCTCTTCAATTGGAAATTCGATAGGAATTTTAGAGGAAAGC
This sequence comes from Puccinellia tenuiflora, assembly GCA_012064385.1. NCBI lineage: Eukaryota > Viridiplantae > Streptophyta > Magnoliopsida > Poales > Poaceae > Puccinellia > Puccinellia tenuiflora. The sequence continues at coordinate 253,022 of QRDG01001717.1, read as the reverse complement.
TAATATGAGGTCTCATCTCATGTGTTTCTCCTCTATGTCTATAATTACTGTGTTTTCCCGTGCGATATCCAAACGACACTTTTGGAAATTTCATGTGGGTTTTTGTTTCCTTGGGAATTCAGGATACACAACATCTCTATTCCTGTAATTTTTTATTCATACTTTTGCATTTCCTGCGTTCCAAACGGGCCTTAAGTTCCTAGCTTCCTATAGCAATTTTTGCTTTCCACTTTCCGTATGAAAATCTGATTAACTATGCATCTATGCACTTATGATCGTTGTGTTGGCAGCTTGCACAAAAGAAAGAAAGGCATGAAAACTAGTCGTTAGTGCTATACCTATATTACACTAAGGATCTAGATGGTATCTCCTCCTTTAGGTCCAGGAGGTCTCCGTGAGAATAGTATTAGTCATTTGTAAAACACATTAGCCTCCCCATGAGGACATGTCGATAACACCTTGAGTGTCCCGAACTTTTCATGAGAAACACTCCTTCGGGTTGGGCGGAAAATTACCTTGACAACTTTGCTACACCAAACGGTAGATGTTGCGGGCATGCATCTCAACCATTGCTAATTCTAAATCTATCAAAATCTAATTCTAAATGACACCATAGGGAGGTATTTAACAAAGAGACAAAGGGGGTTTCATATAGCCAAGGTTGGGATGGCCGAATCCAACTCTAGGTCGATTTTCTCCCTAAGACACGAACCCTAAAAACCGCCAAATTGTTTGGTCCAGAATTACATGGGTCTGGACCAAAGATGGAGGGCTCAACACCTATAGATGACTTTGGACAAAATTATGAGGGTTAATATTGAATACTTGATCTATGTCTTCATGTATCACCATGGTGGCTTCAAAGTCCTAAAATCTCCACTTGAAGCATCATCTGCAATCATCGCATGGTTGCTGCTATCTCCATGAGTGATCATGCTCCAATGCTTGTCTCTCACGCCCACCTAAGGGTTACAATGCGCATTTAAACGTTGATGCCACATGCATGAATATCACATAATGGGTTAGGCGACACTTATGGGATGCCAAGAATAAACGTGTCGTAGAAAGCACATTTGCGACGCTTTTGTAGCTTGGTGGATTGGTATCAACCTTTTTTTAGCATAAAACAGCAGGGAAAGTCCGTACTGCGCCTTTTTCATTTATAAAAATGGATAAAGTACAAGTGGATAGCTATCAACCACGAAATCCATTCCACAACATCTAGGCGATTCCATGACGCTTTCGTGCAATCTACTTTTCTGCGTGTTTAGTTTTTGTAGAAATGCATGCTTAGGGTGTTGTAGGCAATAAGTAGATTTTTTGCTGAAAGCAAAAAACTGTCACTTAAATTTGGACATAGATTATTCATTCCCCTCTACTCGACATAGGTGGTCTTTCAAGATCACAAACACAGGATAGACTGGATGCTTCAATTGTTTGCTCAATCATAAGTTCTCATTGGGTCGGTCCTAAGACCAAAAAGGTTTAGGCCACCAGGACCCACATGTATCTCCTTGAGCAAGGGCACCGATTTCATGGTCAACTACTAGGATATATTTCATATTAAGTAGGGGATTTGCGATCCTTCCAAATTTCTTGACCCTTTGACAACTCAAATACTTTCTAGTGATACCTAGCCGTCAAGGAGGTGCTCACCCTCCAAGATTGATAAGTAGTTGGTGCCTTTACTTGGATCTAGAACCCTTGCAAGTTTCTCAATGAACTCTTTCAAAGCTCCAAAGATGTCTCCAAATGTTGGAAATGAAGTAGGTGGGATCTTCCAAGCACAAAGCACAATGAGGGTAGGGTCCAAAGCCTTCATCGCACTCAACCTTACTCATAGCCTTCACCGTGGTAGAAGCAACTATATATAGGTAAGGCTAGAAATCCATCCGCTGGACGAAAAATAACACATCTAGAGGTTCCAGAGAACCACATCCAGAATTACCCAACACGTATAAAATTAGAACGGACAAGGAAGAAATCCACCTTTTCTCAAAGTTCTAGTAACAACAGCTAGAGGTATCGAGTCGTCTCAAACGTATCTATAATTTTTTATTGATCCATGCTAGTTTTGTGATGTTGTCACATGTTTTTACTATTATATTACATCATTTTTATGCATTTTGTTGGACTAACCTATTGACAAGATGGCCAGTGCCAGTTCCCTATTTTTGTGCTGATTTTGTTGCAGAAAGTTACTTCTGGAAATATTCTCGGAATTGAACGAAAATTTACGACGATTTTTTATTGAAGAAATAAGGACCGGAGCCAGATGGGCGACCCCGGGGGGGACCCACTGATACGTGTCAAATGTATCTATAATTTTTGATTAATCCATGCTAGTTTTGTGATGTTGTCACATGTTTTTACTATCATATTACATCATTTTTATGCATTTTGTCGGACTAACCTATTGACAAGATGCCCAGTGCCAGTTCCCTGTTTTTGTGCTGATTTTGTTGCAGAGAGTTACTTCTGGAAATATTCTCGGAATTGGACGAAAATTTACGGGGATTTTTTATTGAAGAAATAAGGACCGGAGCCAGAAGGGTGACCCCGAGAGGGACCCACAGGCCAGGGGCGGGTCCCACCCGCAGGTCTAAGGGGGGCCGCGGCCACTGCCCGCCCCTGCCCTGTGGGCACCCCCTTGGCCGCCTCCGACGCCTATAAAATCATCCCCGACGAAAAAACCCTAACCCCCGAAGGATTTTCCAAATACGATACAGAGCTCCGCCGCCATCGCCGACAAGTTTCGGGGGTTCAGAAGGTCCTGTTCCGGCACCCCGCCGGGACGGCGATCGACCGTCGGGGCCATCTCCATCAACGCCGCTGCTTCCCGCGATGAGGAGGGAGTAGTCCCTCACCAGAGCTGAGGCTTATACAAGTAGCTATGTGGTTATCTCTCTCTCCCATTATGTGATCTTCGTTGTGATCATGAGGTTTGTTAGTATAGTTGAATAAATGATGTTTCCCTATGTGTAATGGATATGATGTTGCTGAATTGGTGTTATCTAGTATAATTTGCGGAGTCACCATTGTGATCACGGTACCTCGGTGACAGTGTGGGTGCCGTGTGTGACTCTATGCATCAAGATTAGAGGGATCTTCATCATGAGTTTGTTCTTTATTATTGTTGGATTTAATAGATCATGAGGTTTCTTGATGCTTGTGTTATTGAAGAAAGAGACTATTCAAAAAATAGGTTGTGCTATTTGTTAGTACTATCTTTGGATGCGGATAGTGACAGCATGAAGTGTCCATAGATGTGGAATACGAACTTTGAGGTGTGCTTCTCGTAGCCCTACGCAATTCTCATCCTATTTGATCCACAAAAGAATGAACTCCGAGTAACGTCTACCATGCATGTGTTTTTATGGGAACTATCATGTGTTTAATTATGTTAATGATGTTGAGAGTAGTCACTAGTGAAAGTATGAAGCCTAGACCTTGTTTCCAAGCATTGATACACCGTTTTTAGTCACTTTTGTCACTTGTTTGCTTGCTGCCATTTTTATTACAGAATTACAAAATCATCTTTTACCATCCATATCACTTGCATTTTACCATCTCTTCGTCGAACTAGTGCACCTATAAAACTGACAATTGTATTAGGTGTGTTGGGGACACAAGATACTTCTTGTATCTTAATTGAAGGGTTGCTTGAGAGGGATATCTTTGCCCTCTACCTCCCTGAGTTCGATAAACCTTGGGTTACTCACTTAAAAATTGCCGCTGTCCTACAAACCTCTGCGCTTGGAGGCCCAAAAAGTCTACAAGAATCGAAGCATGTAGTAGACATCAAGCTCTTTTCTGGCGCCGTTGCCAGGGAGTAAGAGGGCGCACTACAATTCCTCTCCCGTCAATGAAGCTCTTTTCTGGCGCCGTTGCCGGGGAGGAAAGGTAAGTGGTACTCACTCTCCCTTCAACAAAGCTAATTTCTAGCATCGTTGTTGAGAAGGTGTGTGCTTGAAGGTATCTGTAACAGCCCCAGATTAGTACCCTAAAATATGGGCCAAATTTTCGCTTTTTGGTTTGCATTGCATCATGGCATCCTTTATGAATTGCTAATCTAAAATAAAGCAACACTTGGAAAATTAAAAACTAGGGAAGCAAAACCCTTCCAAATTGTCCAAACCAATTACAATACTCAATTTGGTAAAACCAATTATTCTTGAGTCTCCAAATTGTTCAGGAAACTCAAGGATATATTCTCTAGATAATTGCCAAAGGCTAAATTTTTAACAAGCAACTAAATAAATTTGAGAAATCAATTTGGTTCCATTCAATTCTATTTTTGAAACCAAGTTAAGCTTTCCAAAAAATTCAAACTAAAATCATGGGGAGCTTCAATGTTGATGTTAGAGCCTCCATGAATATTTTCATTATTTTTTGAAATATATAAATGCTCCAAATAATTACAATTTGGAAATTATTAAAAATGCCCATAATAAAACCTTATGAACAAGTATGGTGCAAAACTTTTTATTTTGAAGCCAAACTTCTTGTGGAGCTTCTAAAGGTCAAGGGGAGGCTCTGTGAATTTTTACAGTTTTTATAAAAATACTTTAGGGCCTCATTTAAATCACTTAAGCAGCTGGACTTAAAAAGAAAAACAGAATTTTGGAAATGTTTAAAAATCTGACGAGTGGGACTCTCTGTCAGTCTCTCCTCTCCCTCTCCTTCCTCACTGTGCAGCGGTGGCACTGGCGCCATGCCCCGGTGCCCATGCCGCCATGCCCCACGCGCCGTGCCCCCCTGCCGATGCTAAGGACCCCCACCGACGCCCTGCCCTCCCCCACTCGCCATGTGTAGCGCCCTGACCCCAGAGCTATACAGTGAAACGTTGTGCAACCGGTCATGCTACACAATCAAGGGTTACTGGGGTTACCAATCCCAGGACAAAACACATTGGCAGGCGTGCTCGGAATACATCATCGGCACACAACACCTCGATCATGCCATAAGCTCAGACATCGCTTTCACGTATAACAAAGAGACCAAGACTGCGGAACAAGTGGCACATCACAGACTCTACGACACAAAGATATCATAGTTCAACTCATATAATTGAGAAAGATAGCAAATGACACATCAGAGGTCACTGACCCATCATTACAACAAGCGGAAGCGAATTTAAAGTTGTCTAAACAACAAGATCCAAATTATGGCCTAAGAGGCCTACAGATAAACATCCCGTGCCAGCCTGTTCCATGACGTCCCAAGCTGCCACCTGGGAACCCCAGACTACTCGTCGAAGTCAACGTAGAACCCACCTCCCAGTTCGGTGGCGTCCTCCTCTGAAACAAATAATAATCAACAAAGCAAGGCTGAGTACGACATACTCGCAAGAATTAGTAGGGCGATATAGGCCCGATGCTGACGGAGGCTTCAAAGCTATATAAGGTAGTTGTTTTGCATAAAGCTGGTTTTTCCTTCCGAAGACTAGGACTCATGGCATCGTCTAATCAGAAGGTCTTCATAAGGGGATAAGAGGGTAACACTTTTCTCTTCGGTTCACGGGGAACCTACTGTATTCAGCAACTCCACTTATCTCCACCAAGGCACTCCCTCGAATCTCCCTCGAGGAAATGAACCTTTTAACACACGTTGATTATGCAACCTCTAGCTGCCATTTGATTAAAGGTTCAGGTTATCTATGATCTCATAATCTATTCCCAAGTTGTCCATAATCGCGGACACGGCTTTTCGAAAAGATTAAACCCTGCAGGGGTGTACTGTTTTTACCATTGGTACCGTCCGACCCCTTGCCTGAACATTTAGCTCTCTTCCGGGAAAGCCGGCAGGGCAGGTGCGGTTAAACCTTTACAAAGCATGAGACTATCCAAGGGTCATCGTGACAACAGGACAAGTTCAGCGCCTATTTCAACACCCTGCCCCATCGCCACTCCTATCACCTCCATCATCATCATCTTCATCATCGTCTTCGGCCACACACCCGCAAATGGAAAGCGCAGACTAGAGGACCCTTGGATATGCCCGCACTAATTATTCGGTTAGCAAGGAGCCCATACTCCCACCTTTGGAAGGACGCTCGGTCTTGGTTCAAGAGATAAGAACTCACACCTAGGGGCCAGAACGAGACAAAACACCATCCCCGATGGCAACTCATCCCAGCCTTCTTAGCAATTAATTATCAACACAAGTCTCCACCACTGTCCGAACATTCCATTCACTTCACAATTATGGAAATAATCAACGGACAACTTAAGCATTCGACTAAGCATGGCTAAGCATATCTAAGCATAACATACAACAGGTATGATTGATCTCCGGCCAACACTTCAACCTATGGTTCATAGGTGTGGAAACAGGTAATGGTTCAGGGAGCATGCAATGATAGGATATTATATATACTGACCAAAACTTGTCACCAGAATCGAATGCAACAATATGGTGGATAAAATACTTGGGTAATATGAGATATGCCAAGAAGGTTAGGTTAGCTCTTGCCTCGCTGGTAGTACTGGTCGCGCTGGTTGTCAAGGTATTGTGGTAGAACCTCGACTCCAGAATCTACCGAAACACAAACAATACAAGAAAGGAATAAATAACAAGAATACAAGGTGCAATGCACAATCATAATGATATGGACATATTATGCATTGAAAAGGTATTGGGCATGTCCCACAAGTTAAATGGAACCACTAAATTAAATATCACAATTAACGGGTTAAAACTCCATCTGATTTGTGTTATTTATCAAAACGTCCAGTACTGAAATATGGGTCCTAAATGCATGAAAATGACATTATTAGATAGGTATTGTCCCACTGATCATTTTGGTACTTCGTTTGCAATTTTCCGATCAACGACGAATAAATGGTGATTTAAACGGTTATGCGATTTAAATCATTTTAACCATTTCGAAATTAACATCAAAGGAAAATTTGTTTGCATGCTGTGATATTAACATAGGTAGATAGCATTTTCTTTGCTGGTCATTTTGGTATATCATTTGCAATTTTTGAACTAATATTCACCAAGTTATGATATTTCCAATAATTGATTTAATTCTGCCATTTTATTTATTTTTAATAAACAGCACCAATATTAAATCTAAAATTGCCTCAAATTACATAAACTTGTATCTTATTACTTACTGAACATTTTGAGCTATTAAACATGATTTTTGAGTAAATAAAACTCAAGTTATGATTTTCTAAAGTTGGAATTAAATCTGCCCTTTTCTCTATTTAATTAAAACAGGAAAATTAAATTAACCAATTAATTCAAATAAAGGCACTAACAGGTAGAGCTTATTTAGCTGAGCATCTTAACACATTATTTGCAATTTTCTGAAATATAAAACTCTAGATATGAATTTCCAAAAATTTGAATAATTAACCGATGATTTGCATTTCACATTTTAAATTCAAATTTAGAAATTCATTTGCATGTGTGAGTGAAATATTTGAACAGGTTATGAATTTAGAAACCTTCTGATACCTTATTTGCAATTTTTGGATCTACCAATTAAAAGATATTGCATATACCAAATTCTGTCTAATTTCTGGAATTTCAAAATTCATGAATATATGACGTCAGCATGAGGTCATCAGGGGATGCGGGTCTGTTGATCTCAAATTCGTCGTTTCCGAATGAAATTGGACGCGAGCACTTTCGCTAGCAGCTAGAGAAGATGAAGGGGAGCACGGGGAGCGGCGGAACGCGCCAAATGGTCGTCGGAGGCGACCACAGCGGTCACCGGAGCGGCGGCGGGCGGTGGAGCTCGGGGGGAGCGGCACAGAGGGAGAGAAGGAGGGAGGAGGGGTCGGGAAGGTGCGCCTGCTCACCCTGAGTGCGAGGAGGGGCTCGGTGGTGCCGGAGACAGGCGGGGACGGCGGCAAACAGCTCGGCGAGGCGGTGGAGAAGCGGACGGAGTCGAGGATGCACGCGTCGGCTACGGGCCTCCCCGGCTCGATTCCGTCGGTGGGGAGGGAGAATAGGAGGCGGCGGAGCTGGTGGCGGCAACGGCTTGGCTCCGGGCGGTCGGGAATGGCGGCACGGTGCGGCGGCCGGAGGCAGGAAAATGGCGGCGGCCGGAGGACTAGGGTTAGGGTTTCTAGGGGAAAAGCATGGGAGAGAGTAGAGAGAGGGAAAGCAGAGGCATAGGGCTGCTTCTTATCCACGTGCGGCAGGAAGGGGGGGGCCGGTGTTGTCGAGCAAGGAGCGAGCTCCACGGCATGGCGCCAGGGGAAACGCTGTGGCGACAGGGGAGAAGGACTTTTCTGGAAACCCCTGCCTATTTTCTTCTCTTCTGTTTTTCTTTTAAATTTGAAAACAACACCCTTTTGGCATTTAATTGAGGCACCAAAACATTTTCAACAATTATGAAAATATTCATGTAAGCTCCCCATGTTATTTAGAAGCTCCACAAAAATTGGTTCTGCAAAATAAAAAGTTTTGCATCACTTTTGCTCATAGTGTTTAAATATGGCAATTTGATAAACTCCAAAATTTATTGACTTGGAATACTTAAACAATTCCATAAATCTATGAAAATATTTATGGAGGCTCCTAATATTATAATAAAGCTCCCATAATTTTATTATAAAATTTGAGAAGTTGAACTTGGAGTCAAAGTTCACAATTTGTTTAAACTAATTTTGAATTCCAAATATTTATTACTTTGCTTAACCAGCAATTGTCTTTGACAAAGATTTAAACAAATATGTTCTTGGAACTTCCTGGACAAATTGGAAACTCAAGAATATTTTGTTTTGCCTATTTGAGCAATGGCATTTGGTTTGCAAATTTTAGGAAGTGTTTGCTCCCTTTTAAAGATTTCCAATGTTTGCAATATTTAATTTAGCAATTTAAATATGTATGCCATGATGCAATGCAAAGCAAAAAGTGAAAATTTGGCCCATATTTTAAGGTACCAAATCTGGGCTGTTACACCATGCTCCCCACCTGCTTCCCCCCTGATACGTCTCCAACGTATCTATAATTTCTTATGATCCATGCTTGTTTTCATACCATTTGCTACGTGTTTTGTTTACATCTTATATCATTTTTATGCATTTTCTGAAACTAACCTATTAACAAGATGCCACAGTGCCAGTTCCTGTTTTCTGCTGTTTTCCCGTTTCAGAAAAGTACTTAAGGAAATATTCTCAGAATTGGACGGGACAAAAAGCAACAGTCTTATAATTCAATGGACTACACGGAGCCCGAAGGAGAGGACCTGGAGGGCCGTGGGCCGGCCACACCATAGGGTGGCGCGGGACCCATGCCTGCCGCGCCACCAGGTGGTGTGGGGCCCTCCGACGCCGCCCTTTCACCTATATATTGCCCCCGACGCATAAAACCTAGAGGGACCCGTCATATTCCAAAGAAACATCTGCAGCGCCGCCGCCATCGCCGACAAGTTTTGGGGGACAGAAGTCTCTGTTCTGGCACCCTGCCGGGACGGGGAAGTGCCCCCGGAGCCATCTCCATCGACTCCACCACCATCTTCATCGCCGTTGCTGACTCCCATGATGAGGAGGGAGTAGTTCTCCCTCGGGGCAGAGGGCCGTACCGGTAGCCATGTGGTCTATCTCTCTCTCTCCCATGATGTGATCTATATGTGATCATGAGCTTTGCAATCTAGATGTTGTTATGTTACTCAAGTGGGCTTTATTTATGTGATCTCCGGAGACTCCTTGTCCCACGTGTGTAAAGGTGACAGTGTGTGCACCGTGTGGGTCTTTAGGCTATATTTCACAAGATACTTGTTCACTGATTTATTATTTGAGTTGGATGTCTCTATGAAATTGTGGTGTGTTAGTACCTCCTATGAATGCTCATGGTCCAGTGTGGGGTATTCATTAGTACTTGGGAATATATGTTTGAGGCGTGCTTTTGCATTCCTACACAATGAATTAGTGTTCGTTATCCAGCCGGAGAATACTTCGGAGTAGTATATTGAAGTGCTTATATTTATATTCAATTATGATTGCATTGTTGAGAGTGACCATTGGTGAAAGTATGATCCCTAGGCCTTGTTTCTAAGCATTGAAACACCGTTTACAACAAGTTCTGCTACATGTTTGCTTGCTGCCATTTTTATTTCAGATTGCAATTACTACTTATAATCATCCATATTACTTGTATTTCACTATCTCTTCGCCGAACTAGTGCACCTATACATCTGACAAGTGTATTGGGTGTGTTGGGGACACAAGAGACTTTTTGTATTGTGATTGCAGGGTTGCTTGAGAGGGATACCTTTGACCTCTACCTCCCTGAGTTCGATAAACCTTGGGTGATTCACTTAAGGGAAACTTGCTGCTGTTCTACAAACCTCTGCTCTTGGAGGCCCAACACTGTCTACAAGAATAGAAGCGTGTGTAGACATCACCCCCCGTTCCTCCTCACCCTCTCTCTCCCGGGCTCCCTCCGTGCCGCTGCACGCCGTCGTTGACTCCGGCCACCCCGAGGCCAGCCGAGGCCGTCACCAGCTCCGCCACGACGTCCTCTCCCTCCCCGCCAAGCTAATCGAGCCGGGATGGCGCCGTTGGGGCGAATCGTCGCCGTCCTTCCGCCTCGGGTCGCCGCCGCCGAGCACCACCGCGCCGCCGACCGTCCTCCCCAGCCTCCCCCGACCTGCCCTGCTTGCTCCTGGTGAGCTTCGGCTGCTTGTGCGCGTCTTCTCCCTTTCTCTCCCCCTCGTATCGCCGCTGTGGCTCGCCGCCGCGGTCGCCGTCGCGCTCGTGTCGGTCGCGGCACTGACCGGCCGCACGAAAACGTGCTCGCCCGGCCTGTGGCCCGGCCCGGCCGGCCTGGAGGCCGGTAGCCTCGGGTGGTCACCCGGCCCTGTGCCCGGCCTGGGCCGGCCAAAAGGCCGACCGCTTCGGGCCTGCCCCCGGCCTCGAGCCCGGCCTGGCCGGCTCGGAGGCTGGCATGCCAGGGAATTGTTTCCCTTTTTGAAACCATTTTCAAATATTGATAACTATTTGAATTTCTATCCAAATTTGACAAATCAAATTGCAAATTGTTCAGAAAATTAAACTCTACAAGATAGAACAATTGTATTTGTCTTTTGAACATGTAATCTTGCTGTTAGTTAAGAAATTCCTAAAATTGGTATAAATAATATCTAATTTGGGAAAAGCATAATTCGTTAAATAATTATCCAAAAATTATGAATAATATATCAATGTGTTCAACACTTCAAATGCATACAAACCATGCACTTATCACTCATGATCACAAACATTTATTTGAGGTTGTTCATAATTTGTTCAAAGGAATTAAATCCACTTAATTATTTAATTTGCTATTTATTCATCGGTGCTCCGAAAATTACAAATAAAGTACCAAAATGATCGAAATAACAAACCCTACCCATTTCATGTCATGTTCATGCATATTGAGCCACTTCTCTAATAATTTGATAATTTATGAAGAATGTGGTCATTAAGAAAAATATGGGGTTGTTTCCAAATAATTGCTCTAATTATTTGGAACTCCATTTAATTTGTTACATAAATTAAATGATAATATCAATGCATCAACTTGTCATGTCATCATGTGATTGAGCATTGCACCTTGTGTTCTTGTGATTTATGTGTTCTTTGTATTTTCTTTTGGGTATCGATAGATTCCGGAGTCGAGGTTAACGATACCTACCCCGACGAGCAGTACTACGCGCCCCGGCAGCAAGGCAAGAGATAACCTAACCTTCTTGGCATCTAGCATCCTATGATTTTATCAACTTATTTTATCCACCATAATATTGCATGCGATTCTAATGTCATTTTTTATCAAGACTTAGAGTATCCTATGAATGCATGTTTTTCCCCTGAACCCTCACATGCTTCCCCTCCTATAAACCCTAGGTTTGATGTGTTGGCCGGAGACAAAGATATAATTGTTGTATTTATATGCTTAGCCATGCTTAGTCAAATGCTAGCAATGTCCGTTGTTTAATTCCAAAATTGTTGATGTTGATGGAATGGTTCGGACATGGTGGATATGTGGGGTGCTTAATTAAAATGCTAAGACGGCTTGGGTGAGTTGCCATCGGGGATGGTGTTTTGCCTCACTCTTGCCCCTAGGTGCGAGTTCTTTACCTCTTGAACCAAGACGAGCGTGCTGCCATTGGTGGGTGTATGGGCACCTTAATAACTGAATAACTTGTGCGGGCGTATCCAAGGGTCCTCTAGTTCGGTTTTCCATTTGCGTGTGAGTGGAAAGGATGATGTTGATGAGGATTTGTGTTTAGGACGTGGCGATGGGGCAGGGGCTGAAATAGGCTGGGAAAACTTGCCCTGTGGCCACAGATGACTCTTGGATAGTCTCACGCGAGGTAAAGGTTTAACCGCGCCCGTTCGCTGGCCTTCCCCAGAAGAGGGCCAAGCAGGTGAGCCGGACGGTACCAAATGGGTAAATTAGTACACCCCTGCAGGGTTAATCTTTTCGAAAAGCCGTGTCCGCGGTTATGGACAACTTGGGAATAGACGATAAGACCATAGAGAACCTTAACCTAATTGATATGGCAGCTAAAGGTTGCATAATCAACGTGTGATAAAGGTTCATTTCCTCGAGGGTGATTCGAGGGGGTGCCTTGGTGGAGATGAGTGGGTTTGGCTACAAGTAGGTTCGCCGAGAACCAAAGATGAAATGTTACCCTCTTATCCCCTTTATAAAAACTATTCTGAGTAGACGAATGCCATGTGTCAATTATGTTCCGGTTTATGAAAATTAGCTTTATGCAAAAAGGAATACATATATAGCTTTAGAGCCTCCGTCAATCATTGGGTCTATATCGCCCTACTAAACTTGCGAGTACATCGTACTCAGTCTCTCTTTGCTGCATTTATATTGTCAGAGGAGGACGACACCGAGCAGCTAGGTGGGTTCTACGTGGACATCGACTAGTAGTCCGGGGTTCCCAGGTGGCAGCTTGGGACCGTGGAGCAAGCTGGCTGGGTTTATTTATGTGTAGGCCTCTTAGGCCCTAAATTTGCATCTTGTTGTATTAGACAATGCTATTTCGCTTCCGCTTGTTGAATTGATGGTCTGTGCCCTTTTGATGTGTAATATTTGTATCTTTCTCATATATGAGTTGCTATATGAGTTTTGTGTCGTAGAGTCTGCAATGTGCCAGTTTGTTCCACAAGTCTCGGTCTCTCTACTATACGTGAAAGCGATGTCTGAGCTTATGGCATGATCGGGGTGTTGTGTGCCGATGATCCATTCCGAGCACACCTGCCAATGAGTTTTGGCCTGGGATTGGTAAACCCAGTAACCCTCGATTGTGTAGCATGACCGGTTACACAACGTTTCACTGTATAGTTCTGGGGTCGGGGCGCTACAGTATCTTCTTTAGATCTTTCAATTAAATCTTTTTGTTTCTTGTTTTTATTTCACTAATTAGGCTTAATGGAAAACAACAACAAAAATGAGAGAGCTTTATAAAATTTACCTTGAAATTGGTCATGATGCTTTTGAAGAGAAAATTAAAAAACCTATGTAGCTTTATTTGCATAATAATCATTATAGTAGCAATGTTATTAGCATGAATTCTTTGGACACCATTATTGCTAATGCTATGGAAAATTCTAAGCTTGGGGAAGCTGGTTTTGATGAATATGATCTTTTTAGTCCCCCAAGCTTTGAGGAGGAAATTTGCTTTGATTATATTTTGCCTCCTATATATGATGATTATTATGATGAATGTGATATTTTCAGTCCACCTACTATTGAGGAAAAAGTTTATTATGATCATGATATGCCTCCTATTTATGATGATTATAATGATGGTTATGATAGTTTTACTCCCACTATTACTAATGAGAAGGATTTTACTTATGTGGAGAGTAATAATAATACTTTTATGCACGTGAATCATGAGAAAAATGCTTTATGTGATGGTTATGTTATTGAGTTTTCTTATGATTCTACTGAAAGTTATTATGAGAGAGGGAAGCGTGGTTATATAACTTTTCATCTTATGAAGTTTCCCATATTTATGTTGAAGGTTTTAATGTTGCATTTGCTTTGCCTTCCTATGCTAGTAGCTTTATACTCCAATGATTTATTTTCTTATAAGATTCCAATGCATATTAAGTGGGTTAGACTTAAATGTGTTTGATATTGCTTCTTGATGCTCTCTTTTATGTTTCAACTCTTATTCTTATGAAAGCATCATTAAAACCACTGAGCCTAGCTAAAAGGCTATAAAGAAAAGCGCTTGTTGGGAGGCAACCCATCTTTTCTTTCAGTTTTGTTTTTGCTTTTCTTGAGTCATGAAGTTGTTGCCTCTGTAGCAACTTCATTGTATCTTTTTCTTTTGGTTTTTTGCGCCAAGTTTGGCCTCTAATGCATTGAAAGTGCGAGGTATTGTTTTGCTGTCCAGAAATAGATTTCTGTCCTTTACTGTTCGAAAATCCAGAAAATCCCTGAATTTTATATTTTTCTGATATTTTTAGACAGCAATACTGATACTTTTATCTCTCTTTCGTTAGTTTTGAATTTTCTGATTTGAGCTACAAAAGTTCCTCGAAACATTCAATCTTTACAGACTGTTCAGTTTTTGACAGATTCTGCTTTTATTTGTATTCGTCACTTTTACTATCGTCAAATGTGATCCTCTAGAGGAGGAGTACCACATTGATGCATGTAAAATGCATACATAAACTTTGCATTATAATACTCATATTTTAATCATATTTGCATCATATAAGGGTTATATCATTGTTTAATAATGATTTTGGGAAGATTTCACAGTTTTCCTATTTTTCTGGAATTAACCCTGCACTGGCAGAAACCCTATTTTCTCTATTTTGATGTTTCAGGGACCCAAACGACGACCAATTGACCTGAAAATTTCCGAGGATCATTTTTTTGGAAGGAAGAAAGCGTAGGAGTGAAGGAAGCGAACAAATGGAGACCCAAGGGCCAAAAGAGGTGGGCCCACGCGGCCAGATTCCTTGGCCGCGTGGGACCCCCCATCTTGGGCCTCGTGGCTCCGATGCCGTCCGTTTTTGTCTCCGTGGCTTCGTCTTGACCTAAAACCGACTATAAAAATAGTCCCCCGCGGAGTTTCGGGAGGAGGCGGCGGAGAAACACAAAACCATGAAACAGAGAGTCAGAAGGCTGCCGCCGGAGAAGATCGGAGGGGGGGAAATGAAGGGGTCGTTGCATAGAAAACAAAAAATTTCCTACGAAACAAGCGAAAGAAACCCCACGATCTAGATCTATTAGACGAAGGTAGCGAAGTGGAGATCCAATCTCTTACCCTTGAAGATCGAACAAACGCATTTTGTCGGTGCAGGGGTTGGCTAGTCGATCCCCGCAACTAGACTCATCTAGTCGCGAGGAGATGTATTATCCACGCGATCCAATCCGATGGAGCACCGCACAAGTAGGGCCTCCGCGGTATCCACACGTACGGCTCGATGTAGACGTCCTCTCCTTGATCCCGCAAGCGAGGAGGACGTGGCTAGATGGATCTCGGCACCACGACGGTTGTGGTGGCGTTGATGGTGTAGATCTCCGCGAGCAGGGCTTCGACAAGTCAAGCAAGAGGAGAGGGAGAGGAGGAGGTGGTGCAGCAGCAGCCCTACACTAGGGGTGGTGCGGCTAGGGTGGAGGTGGTGGTGGCGGCAGCCCTCCGGGGAGAGGGGTGGCACCGGCTATGGAGGTGAAGGGGCGGCGGCTAGGGCACCAAGGGGGGTGCGGCTAGGGTTTGGGCAAGGGGCTGGCCGGCCCCCTTTGCTTGGCCCCCAAGTTGAGTCCATCTAGGACTCAATTTGGCCCTTTGTGGTTGGCCCAACTCCTAGTCCAACTAGGGCTTGGCCGGCTGGGCTAAGGGGCTGGTGCGGCCAGCCCATTAAGGTGGCTGCACCACCCTCTAGTCCATGTGGGCTCCCATACAATATGGGCCTCACTTCTAGACTCTTCTAGAACCTTCTGGAACCTTCCGGTACCTTCCAAATATTTCCCGGAACCTTTCCGGTACCTCCGGAAAAACTTTCCTTATATGAATCTTATTCTCCGGACCACTCCGGAACTCCTCGTGATGTCAGGGATCCTATCCGAGACTCCGAATCACCATTCGTTCATACCATCAATTATCTCATCACTAACCCTAGCTACATCGGAGCGTTAAGTGTGTGACCCTACGGGTTCGAGAACATGCAGACATGATCATATCAATAATCAATAGCGGGACCGGGATGCCCATATTGACTCCTACATATTCAACGAAGTTCTTTATCGATTGAACCACGATGCCGGAGATTCTTAATCTCGTATACGATTCCCTTTGTCTCACCGATATTTAATTTGCCCGAGATTTGATCGTCGATATCTCCATATCTAGTTCTATCTCGTTACCTGGCAAATTCTCTTTACTCGTCCATAATATAGGATCTCCGTGATTAACACTTAATCACATGGTTGCAACCTTTCTGATGCTATATTACCGAGAGGGCCCAGAGATATCTTTTTCGTCACAAGGAAGGACAAATCCCAATCTTGATTCATGTCACCCAACAAATGCCATCGGAGATACCTGAAAGCCACCTTTATAATCACCCAGTTACGAAGTGACGTTTGATGTCCACAAAGCATTCCTCCGGTAAACGGGAGTGACATAATCTCATGGTCTAAGGAAACTATACTTGGCATAGTAAACGCGTTGGCAATGAAACTGTGTGACACGATCAATTGCAACTCTTTTATTGTTGGGTCTTGTCCATCACATCATTACTCCTAATGATATGACTCCGTTATCAAGTGACTATAACAAGTCCATGGTTAGGAAACGCTAACCATCTCTTGACTAACGAACCAGTCTGGTAGAGGCTTACTAGGGACAACTGGTTGTTTATATTCCACACATGTATTATGTCTCCGGTTAATACAATTATAGCATGGAGAATAAACTATTTATCATAAACATGAATATGCTAATAAACCATTTTATTATTGCCTCTAGGGCATATTCCCAACAGTCTCCCACTTGCACTAGAGTCAATAATCTAGTTTACATTTTCTCGATCCAACACTCATGGTGTCTAACACTCATGGAGTCTCAGTGCTGATCATGTTTGCTCGTGGAAGAGGTTCTGTCCGTGTTCCGTACTATACAGTTCTTTATGTTCTTTGCAAAACGTTAACGTCACCTAATTTGACATTACTTTATCATCACATGATAAACCTCATATCATCACATGATAAACTTCATATGATCATATGATGAATATAATATATTTGGTTATAGAGTGAGATTTTTGTTTCCCTTTCATGCCTACTTGACGTATGATTAGTCAAGAGGACTTTCACATAGCATGTGCACCTGGAACTCACTCAGTCTTGAAACAAAGTTTCTCAAACCAAAATATTATATCTTTTAATCCTTGAATTAATCATGTACTCCTATATGTTGTAGACTCACAAATCGATAGTGCAATTATGTCACTTCGATATTTTTCGATCACGCTTTCGCTGCGCTTCTGACTTTAAGAGATTTCCAATTTAGTTTGGTTTTATGATTTCAACCAAGTCTACCACTCTCTAAATTCAATTTATCTCAACTCCATGTAAAATGACTCCTCATTTAACATGTTCTTCTAACCAAGAACTTGGGTCACATATCGTCAAATACAAACACATGGTTCTTATATGTTTTAGTCCTATGAACCATTCATAGTGAATACCAACATATCCTCCAACCATTATTCTTGTACTGAGTTATCAACTCAATGTTTCACCTATTTCTCACAAGCAGATGAACCTTTCTTCTCTTGTTCCATTTTGAACTCCTTCAAAATCTTACTTAGGTTAAACATCCTGACATAATGCTTTATCAAACATCTCTATCCCCATAGATACATCTATCTCCATAGATATTTGACGTTCAATTTCTAACTTCACAAGTTATACGTTGGTTCCTGACTTATTTACAACATTTATGAAATCTCCATTTCACACAAACAAGATGTTGTAAACTCCCACTTAAATATACACCAGACACATATTAAATTGTGAAACCACTTTGGCTCCCACTCAGAAATATGTTATCTCTATATTTGACCATGATTAACTAGCTCTCACTCAAACATATGTCACCACATATTTTGATCATGGAAAATAGTTTCTGCTCTAACTTAACATATGTCGCCACATATCTTAATTAGATCACACTCGTGTATTTTCTCGATATTTTGCACACCTTCAAAATCTTATATCTACTAATTGGAGGCACCATACGAGGCTCCATATTAATTCCGGAGAAACTAGCTAATTTATCTGTCCGATTTTTCTATCAAGGATAGTTAGCCGTCGGATGAGCATACCCGCCAGCTTCTCCTCGGGTAACTATCGCGCGAGATCGTGGGGAAAAACGCCCTCGCAGCCGTAAAGAGCGTCTCCTCCGTAGACTCCTCCGTTTTGCCGGTCGCCGCCATGTCCTACCACCGCATCGTCGAGCGATCCCTTCTGCGGCTCTTCCTCATCCTTCGTCTCGCTGTGTCTCCTCTCCATGCCATACAGGCTGCAATCGATCTGAAAAGGTACTGTCTGATCAATCCTATCTAGGCCTCCTTAATTCCCTTCGTAAACCTAGCTCGGCTTTGAATCTCCACAACTTCCAGGTATTTGCAATCCACCATCTTTTTTTCGTCACTTCCTGTACCTCCAGTCCTTGGTGAGCGGCAGCTACGGACCAGCGACAATATCCATGACAGCGAAGGCTCATGGTGCTTAATCAAGGGCCCCGCCTCACTTTTCCTACACGTCACAACTAGACTAGGGATTAAAGTGTACGATCCCATCCTGATCTCTCTGTTTGCGCAATTTCTTGGCAAAAATTATCTTTCATGAGCTAGCACGCAAGGCCTCTGTGGTTGCAAATATAGGCAGGTTTTTTGTTGTTGTTGATCGTGTATTTTGCAGCAAGCCAATGTCCAGCTTTGCTTCCGGTATATGTGTTGCATCAGGCTGGACTTTGTACCTCCAGTAAGATGGGATATGAATTAACTCTTCCTATTTTTATTCTACCAAATAGCTAGAAAAATTTCACTTTGTGATAACATCACGTTACATGCCATTTGGTGTATGTCCAGACTACAGTTATATACTTATATGTGGTTAATTATTTATGCAGTCCAAATGTTTGATTAATCGCTTAAAGAAATTATATGGAGTTTTTTTTGCTGTATGCTTGAAGGCAGTGGCGGCGCCAGCAACTGAAGCCTGGGTATTCCGCCCAAATTATTTTTTTTTTTTGCCCTAAATGTAGTATATGAATCAAAGAACACAACACTAACAATATATGAATAAAACAACACTAGCATAACGACAATAGCAATATTTCAATGTATGAGACCATAACGACATGAATATATAAGTACCTTTTGATTGATAAAGTGATGACATTAACAGGAGAAGTACATGCATTAGATGTTGTTATGGTCTCATACATGAAAACAAGAAACAGAAAATTAAAAACTTGCATTAATCAACTAGCATTAAACCAATAAGGAACGAGCAAGCAATTAAACAAAGAAGGCAGGCTCAAGAAATCCACGAAATTTGGGATTTGGTCCTTTGGAGGCGAGACGGCCGGCCGTACCTTCTGCTGCGGCAGCAGCAGCTGCGCTCGCGGTCGCGGGGCCGGGACAGGGGGCGGGGGCGGGGAGGGGCGCCGCCGGCGCAGGGCCGTCGCCTGCTACAGGCTGCATCGGCGAGACGGCCGGTCGTTCCTTCTGCTGCGCTCGCGGACGCGGGGCACGGGGGGTGGGGAGACGGCGGCATCGGCGAGACGGCGGCCGGCGGCTCGTCGTGGTCTGGTCGTCAGTTGTGTTCGAGGAGGATAGGGCAGAGGACTGCGTCTGCAACTATGCGGCGTGCGATACGAACGAGCACGAACGAGCGAGGCAGCGCCAGCGAGTAATTGGGCCAGGATTTGCGTGTGCGTGCTAGGATGGGCTGGGTCCAATATGTAAACTTTTTTTCCTTGTCAAAATCATGGGTATTCCATGGAATACAGGGGAATACCCCTGCCGCCCGCCCCTGCTTGAAGGAGGTAATTCTATTAGTTATACTCATCACCCATGATGCCATGACCACCCTGTGTCCCGTCGCTGCACTGTGTGTGACCCAAATTTCTGTGGTCGATTTACATGTATGTTTCAGCTTCATATAGAATGCAGGCATCAGTTTATCTTTTAATCTAAAATTTTATTCTGCAACGATCTATAGTGCCTTTCAGGTTGGTAAACTTTGTTCTTACATACGACGTGGAAAGCCAATTGATTTGTGACTGCTAAATACTAAATCTAATGGAAGACAAAGTGAACACATTTTTCACCTGATATGATCAGGACAGAATTGTGAAGGTGCATAAGAGGGTACTGATGTTGTACCTTTAAAAGGCAGTGCCAGATTCTTTTCTTGGAAGCATTCTTGGACAATGCCCTATTGCAATATCCCAGCGGTAATCCTCTCCTCTCAACAGTTTTTTAACCAATTTTGTCCTGTTATTATAATTTGATTGTTTGTTAACTTACCCATGTGGCCTCTCCTTATCTCCTTGCCGGCCATGTCCTAACCTATATCTTGCGCAACCATCTACCACAACATTGAGGGTGCACTACGTTCGGCTCTGCTGAGTGCGGACAGTGCAATTGACCAATGTGCTTGCCTCTTTCCCATCAGATCTGCAAATATGTATGAGTAGTTATGCATTTTTTTACCATGCACATAAATTTGAAACGTAAAGAGCCTGAGGATCACATTGTGCTGACCATGGGTAATGCAAGACAAGAATTTACCTCCAGATTGAAGACCATAGACGGGAAATTTCAGTAAGATACATCGTCTCTTTTCTCAATGTTGCTTCAGTAATGCATTGCATAGTCTATGTCATTATTTGTTATTTCTTAGATATATATAATAACATTTAGGGCAAATGACTATTTTGACTTCATACTAATGTGTACTTCTGCTGGACACAAGTTTTCACATGCAATAGATCCATACAATTTTAGTTTCTACTAAATTTGGATATCTACTCAGTATCTGTACTATATCCAGTACTATATTTACATGGCACACTAGGGTTATGTATTTCGTATTGAGAGGTACATGTTACTTAGAATCAATAATTAGTCAGACTATTGTCGTTTATGCTATAACATAGCTAATGGAAGATGTTTTAGATATTCAGATCACAAATATGCAAGATAAACGAGCTGGCAGGTTCAATGGAAAAGGAATGAACTCCAACTGCCATCGGTAGTGCTGCTCCTGCGATGCATTAACAAATCGTTGTAATTGACCGGCACTCTAAGAAAGGAAACTGTAATTGACCGGCACTCTAAGAAAGGAAACTGTAATTGACCGGCACTCTCAAAACCTTGAACCAGAGGACATTCCCAGCTGAGAGAGGAAGTGGATCGGCGAGAGGCTGGACAGGACAATGACTTATTACACTTCGATTGCAGCCCCCATTGAGCTTCAATGCTAAGGACCGCATGGAGCTAGAATGCTGCTAGGTAGAGGATGAGCAAGAGCTTCTGCGGTAGCCTAGGCGATGCATATGTGCTGCGGCAGCCTCAGGGTGATGCGAACGAGGATGCGGAAGTAGAAGCAAGAAGTTCCATCAGGTCAGATGAATGTTAGCTTAAGTACATATATTTTCTCCGCACATATTATTGCCTACTAAGAGTCATCCCCTCCGCATGTTTAAGACTGAACCCGGGATGGAAAAATCCTCTCACGGTCAGATCAGTAATGTTTTATGTGCACAAGAGGAAAGTAAAAAAACAAATCACTGAATATTGATTACATTTGTCTGCCAAAAAAATTGTATCTCTTATACTCATGCAAAAAGGAACTTTCATATAATATTGAACCAGGATTAATTTTCAATATAGATCTCGAGAGCATTATTAGCTTACGTAACATCTAGAGGGTCATGCATTATTTTCATATTCAAGCAATAGTCCACTTTACATAGCAAACACATTGTTTGGATAATACTTTATTTTTCTCTTGCCAAAATGCAATTATGAGATTAATGTGATATTTTCTTTTCTGTAGTGATTTTGTTCAAGTAAGTTTTTCTTGCATCGATATCATACCTGTAATAATCATAATATTTACCCATATCTCTTTGCTACAACTACAATTTGATCTGAATTTTTGCATGATGAGACAAACGTAGTGTCCTGCTACGAAATCTGAGTCTTCCAATATATTGCTGCCATCACTACTGAAATATAATTCAGAATGAAGCAATAACTTCTCTTTTCTATTATCTTTTCTCTTTGTGATTTCATCCTCCTTAATTTAATTAGATTGACAGTACATACGCCAAACATGAAAATTATCAGGTTATTTTTCCTTAACATGTTTCAGATTTTAGGGGTTTTCCCGAAGTAAAAATATTTAGGTAGTGATTTCACAATAGCACATCGAATGTGCTTCTTTTAGCCATGCTGAATCATGCCACCAGATAACACTATATATTTCTCAGACAACTTGGTGCTAACAGAGTAACAGAAACTCTTAATACAAAGCAATCACGAGGACTGAATATATGGAAGAACGAAACATCCATGCTGCCTTGAATGTCTAACTGCCTATTGGAAGTAGTCAATGGAGCGTTGTAAATACTTAAAAGTTTAGAAAACATAAATGTTTCTTTTTTCTTGCCCATCTAATGTTAAAATTATGACACGTTTGTCATGCAATTTATCATCTCAGCGAATTCTAATTCTAACATATCTTTCAATATCCACATTGAAAGTGTATTTACAAAAAAAGAAATTATATGTAATTTTTTCTTCTAAATGACTGGCCCGTGCAGTCGCACGGGTTGACGACTAGTCTAACTAGTCAAGTTATAATCATAAGGTGCAAGTTCTCTATGATCTTTTTAGCCAGCGCATTTCACCAAGTCGTCCATAACCGCGGACACGGCTTTTCAAAAAGATTTAACCCTACAGGGATGCACCAATGAACCCACACGCATCGAAACTTTTGCTTAGAGGTGTACCGGTGGAGGTTTCGACGCAATAATTCCCTTCTCTACAGACAAGTCCAGGGAGCCACCTAGCAAGGTTGGAACCGCCTTGAAAGTCCGGCCGAAGCTCCGAGGCGGACCTAGCCGTTTGCGACTACGTGCTAGGTGACCCAAACTACCGTGAGAATGGTCACTTCGCATCATACCGCAAGCCCTACGTAAGTAACCACATATCCATCTTACCATATCATCCGCGCTTGTAACCGTAGGAACACCCGAACTAAGTTGTGGCTCCTGGACAGGTTTGAAGATCCGGTAATAGATTGCGAGGAGGCCCATTGAACTTCCACATGTGGTTAGTGCGCTCAGTCTTGGATCAGCGAAAAAGAACTCGGGTCCTAGGCGACACTAGCAGAACAAAACACCATGATTGGCCTTCTGCTGGTGCCTTATCTTTATTAAATTATTCCCATTGCAACAGAAATTAAAGATTACCATTTAAGTTGAGTCTAGCTATCATGTTAACAACCAGACTAGATAAAGAAATAACAGGACTCAAGCAAGGCGCCTAATCATGCACTACGACTCGCAAGGCTAACAAGGTAACAAGTAAAAGGTAATAGGATGTGGGGGTGTGGCTATATCATGGCTGCAAGGTAAACATGCATATAGGCTCGAGACACAAGCATCGTAACATAAGGCTAGCAAGGAACAAAAGGTAGGACGAGTGAGAGACAGAAAACAAGCAAAGATAGCAAGGGAGTATCACTTGCCTGCATTCCGGCAGAGGTAGCAGAACCTGTCGTTGCTCACATCAACTCAACGTCCTATTCCCGAAGAAGCAACGATCACCGGAAACATAAAAGATGCATTTTACTACTACGGCAAAAAGAATCGGCATGTTGATGATATGATGCATGACAAATTAAATGTGATCTAATTTTATTACTAACACATGGCAAAGCATTTTAAATGGGATCGGTGCACAATATAGATGCACCGGACAAACCCCATAATTAAATTGATTTAATTCGACTAAATGGATAAAGGTGCTATGTTAATTAATGATGCATGATTTTAGATAAGATACGCATATAGGGTATATAGGGTTTAGGGTTGGGGTCACACATTGGATTCGGGGAAACTTCGGATTTGGAACCACCGTCTTCGAATCGGAGGGGAAGTAGTCGAAGTTGCCGAAGTAGTCATTCATCCGAAGTTGAAGTAGTTGAGGTAGTCGACATCGTGGAAGTAGTCATACTCGAGGCGTCGTCGTGGCGGACCTTGTCATTCCGAGCTTCGGGTCGATGGGTTCCACGGACACGCACGAAGGCGGCCGACACAAAATGGAAACAGAGATCTTGTCGCATTTCCAGTGTCGGGGTACTCGGTCTTCGGGCTTCACGGTGTTGGGAACGGGAACGGAGAACTTGGCGGGTTTTGGTTGAGGTAGATCTTGGTGGGTTCCGAGTACGGCATCGGAATGTCGGACTCGGACTCCTTGCAGCAAAACACCAAACACTTGGCGGGCGGGTCTTCGCTTCACGACGGGAAACGGGGAACATGACGGGGAAACCGGGAGACGCAAGCATGGAGGCGGAACGACAACTCGGAGACGGGAAAGCGATGGGAACAACCATCGGGAAACCGCAACACGGCGGGGACGGAACATGACGCCAGCGCGGCGGGGTACGGCTAGAGGGGAGAGAGGAGCCGGTGAGGAGGGAGGTGGGTGGAGAGCAGGCGGTGGCGGAGAGCAAGGGCGGCCGGCATGGGTGGTGGTGGCGCGGGATCGGGAGGGGTCGGTCGGAGGCGAGTTGGAGAGAGGAAGAAGGGGTACGAGAGAGAGATGAGGGAAAGGTAAGAGAAAGAAAGAAAAAGAAAAAGAAGGAGAGAGAAAGAAAGAAAAAGGAAAAGGGGCCTGATTGCAAAAGAAAGCGGTGGAGGGACCTGCTCACGAAACTGAGGAAGATGGGGAGGGTGGCTGCAAGGTGCCGGGGGTGGGAAAGGAAACTGCCAGGGGAAACCCTAGGGTTTGGAGGCTAGGTGGGCTTGGGACGGTTTGGGCTACTCTCTCGCACTCTCGAACTTTTATTTTCTTTTGCAAATTAATTTGGCAATTAATTTTAGAAAAAGGAGACGACTGTCTCGATAAAACTTTTCGGACAATTTTAGAAAAATAAAATAGGGTTTAATAAAAAATAATTTTCGTTGCCAAAAATATGGGATGCGATGATGCTGATGTCATGATGATGCAAAAAAGAAAAACAAGCAAATCTAATTTGGAGAAAACCCCAGGACATTACACTGGTGTTGCATCTTGGCCTGGTGGCACGGTCAACCGTCTATCCGGGTTGGGTGGTATGACGGTGACCGGCGATTTCCCGATCGCAGAGGACGCGGTCTTCTTCGGCTGTGGTCGTTGCTGTTATTGCGGCTGTGTTGGTGGCGGCTGAG
Organism: Puccinellia tenuiflora; assembly: GCA_012064385.1. NCBI lineage: Eukaryota > Viridiplantae > Streptophyta > Magnoliopsida > Poales > Poaceae > Puccinellia > Puccinellia tenuiflora. Next base: position 227,575 of record QRDG01001717.1, on the reverse strand, counting down.
GCTGTTGCTGCGGTTGCGTCGGTGGCGGCTGTGGCTGTTGTTGCGGCTGTGTCGGTGGCGGCTGTGGTTGTTGCTGTTTTTGTCGTTGCTGCTGCTGCTGCTGTTGTTGTTTCTATTGTTGCTGCTGCTGTGGTTGCTGCTGCGCTTGTTTCTGCTGGGGTTGCTTCGACCCTTCCGAAGTCTTAGCCTTTTCTGTCTCGGTGTCCATGGAGTGGACACCGGTATCTTCATCTCGGTCGGGCACCGAGATGTCGGCTCCAACCGGACCCGTGGCTTCAGCTCCTGGGGTGTTCTATCCCCCTCCGATCTCGACTTCAGATACCAGGGCTGAAGGATTTGTCGGTGGGATCGTCCTTGGTGGGCTAGGCACACTGATGTCGGCAGGCCCGGACAGCGGCGGGGTTGCGAGCGGTACACAGATGGAGGATGCGCTCTGTGTGACCTCCAGGGGGGCCTGTAGGGGAATAAGACAGTACATTATCTCGGTCAAAGGAAAGGAATGAGCAAAACAAGAAGGATCAGGATATGGAGTATATGTCGGCAAAAATATCTTACGCAACGGTGGTTGGTCTCGTGCTTGGCTTGCTCACCACCTGCTTCTTCTGTTTCTTCTTCGAGGGGCCTGCGGCATCTGAGGACCCAGACCCTGTGCGCTTCCGGAGTTGGCCTCGGCTTCCCACGGCAAGGGGCGGCACCTCGAGCACCTGGTCGTCCCGGTCAGCTGATGTCAAGGGCACCGAGTATGAGAATGCATTTGGGCAAGAGTCAAGTACCTCTAGAACTTGACAGTCGTCATCATCGTCAGACCAATCTCACAGGGATTCTGAGGCATGAGTCTTACCCAAAGCAGGACCAGGGCCGGCGTCGGGGATCGGCATGTAATCCTCGTTGTCCGGGTCTTCCGTGTCGAAGGCGATGAAATCCTTACCCCAATTGGCGGATGGATCCGGTCCATCCTCAGTCTTCTGCCGTGTAAATCTCTGCACGACAAACACGAAGAATCCAGTTAATGCCAAGGATAAAATAGTGAACCGACATAAGAGTTTATGTCGGCAGGAAACTTATTTTGGCTAAGGTCTCAGATTACTTACGATGGGCGGAGGGTTGTTTCGTCTATGGGGTTCTTTGCCCCATTCCCAGTCCTTGGTCATCTGCGTCCGGGCTACGGCCTTGACGCGCCTCCGGATCTGGGCCTTGTTCACCTCGAAGGTGCTTGTCCGTGTTGGATCAAGAGGGCCACTCATGTGACATATCTTGTGAACCCGGCGTTGGAGAGGGGAGACTCGGCGACTAATGAATGTCGCCAGCAAGTCATCGTCCGACATCCCCTCTTCTTTGAGCTGGGTGACGACCTGGTGGATTTCATTGACTTCCTGAATCGACTCCTGCGGGTTGTATGACCAGTTGTGTTGCGCAGTGGGTGGACCGACAGTGAATCTCGGTAGGTTGATTAGATCGATGTCGGTCGAGTTCTTCACATAGAAGAAAGACCGAAGCCATTTCCGGCATGACTCCAGACCTTGGATACGAGGGAAGATGGAGGTGCGCCGAGGTATGACGGTGGCAGCCCCTCACTGGGTCATGACTCGGGGTGCGTTGGGGTTTTCTGGATCCGGGACAACCTGTTTCCGGAACTGGAAATATTTGGACCAGAGGTTGATGGTGGGCCAGAGGCCGAGGTAACCCTCCGAGAAGGAGACATAGGCAGAGAGCGTGGTGATAGCGTTAGCCGAAAGATGATGAGGTTGGAGGAGAAACTTGTCAAAGAAGTTCCTCATGAAATCGCTGACGGGAAGACCGAATCCGCGCTCGAAATGGGCGACGAAGACGACGTACTCACCGGATTGGAGTTCCGGCACAAGCTCGGGGTCGGGAAGCCGGCATACCACTCCTTCCGGGATGCGCCGCGTCTGGATCAACCAATCTATCTCGGCCTTGGTGACGTCGGAGCCCTCCCAGGCGGCTCTGGCGGATCCCTCCATCATCATCTCCTCGGTAGGATCGATGGCAGTGTCTTGAGAAGACATCAGGGCGGCGCAACTGGGCGGCGACCACCGGTTACCCGTGGCGACGCGGCGGTGTGCTGCAGAGGTTCACCGGCGGTGAGCGACGTGTCACCATGGCGGCAAAATAAAACGAGTTGGCATTGCCATGGGCAGCACTACGACGGGAAGGTCACCGGCGACGCGTGATGCGTCACGGCGGCGGAGAGAGCAAAAAAGCAAAAGGAAAAGGAAAAGGGGAAAACTTACCGCGGCGGCGGAGCTCGAGGCGCTACAATGCGCAGCGGCGGCGAGCAGGGCTCTGTGCGGCGGTGGAGCTCGGTGTGCTGCGCGGCGGCGGAGTTCGGCGACGGCGGCAAGGACGGCGCGCGTGGAGCTGTGCGGCGGCGACCGGCTCTGCGCGCTGGAGGTGTAGAGGTGAGGAGGGAAAGCGAGGAGGGGGAAGATTTGCCCCCTCCCTACTATTTAATGGCGAGGGGAGATCGTGCACGCTGGATCCGTTGCGCACGATCTCCGTAACTGGAGGGGGAAGCTGCCCCATGATCTGCCCCACGATCTGCCACACGATCGGCCACAGGAGACCAACCGTACGGTGTGGCACAGTTGATCGTGCAAGACTCGAGGCGCCGCGCGGGCGACACAGTCAAAGCACTCGAGTGCCCGCGCGGACATAACTACCGACGTGACCCGCGTGACACGTGTGGTACGCGTGCTCTGGTCACGTCTATTCATGCACGGGAACCCAAGCGTCTTGCAGAGATGCTCTGCCACGTACGTTGACCAGAAACTCGGAGGAGATGAGGGATTCTTCCGTATGTCAGAGCAATACCGACATAAAGTTGGATATCGATTCTGGATGGCAATCAGTTTGCGACATATAAGCTGAGCCGGCATATGATATGTCGGTGATCAGTTAAGTGCTTGTTGTTGGGTAAACCTGCCGTGGCCCTTCATCCGAGGCTGCAGGACCGCTCCAGCTTCCGGGACTAATGTCGGGGGGCGACCCCCAGATAGGGTCAAGGTAAGGAACTAAGTATAGTACTGGAGTTGACCGGGTCAATGTTGACCGAGATAATGTGGACCGGCATGGTTGAGATAGTCATGCTGGAGCAAACCGACATACCGAAACCGGCATACCGATATCGACATACGGAAGATATGTCGGATTATCTTCACAGTTCCTCGTATGTGCAGGGGAGAGCAAACTGAGTCAAGTTTATCTGGCATGGTTATGCCGGATAAGGAGGAAGCGGCCTATCTCGGGTGAGGGTCAAGGCATGTGTCCCATCCCTTCAATCACGAAGCAGGGTATGGCATCATGCCGCAGTTGCGATGTGATATGTCTCCACCATACCACTGACCAGTGCGGTACGGGGGAGCAGGGCACAGATATGGAGGCATGTCCCGTCCGTGACAGAGGAGACCGTGATGACCAAGGGCTGACGCCAGCCAGGCATGGCCACAGTGGCTCGTACGTAGTTAGCACGTCAGCCCTAAACTTGTAACCTGGGCACCATTATATAAGGTGCCCCAGGCCCTCAGTTGAGGGGGACGATTGGAGGGAGCTGATTTCACTGGAGTGAAAGAGAACTCACAGGAGCTCTAGAGAGAAGGAGAAGAGGAGCTTCTTCTTCTAACCCGGGTTGTTCCCTAGTTCATCACATACAGCTCGAGGAGCCGCTTTGTAACCCGGATTGACATCCAAATACAGTCAGACAAGCAGGAGTAGGGGTTTTACCTCCTCACGAGGGCCCTGAACCTGGGTAGATCGCGTGTGTGCTTGTGTATTCCGTGTGTGTAATTCTACGCACCATCCGTCCCTGGTACCAACAGCATCCATCGGCCCCAACTTAAGCCTACCTATGGCATCTGTCTGTTCACCACGACGACAGCTCCTCTTGGGCACAAGCTGTTTCTGCCATAGCTGCATCTCCCTCCTCGCACTCAAGTGCCATCTGCCTACTACCATTGACTGTAATGACTCATTTTGGTCCAGGCATCTTAAGCTTCAGATATATGTAGCACGGCTTGCCATGAACTTGAAATACGCAGGGCGTCCGAAAAGAGCGTGATATGGGCTGTGGAGATCCACAACCTCAAAGTGCATAATTTCTGACCGATAATTCTCAAAAGTGCCAAAAGCGACTTCCAGTTAAATCTTACCAATGGGTTTTCCGACTTCCCTCGTACTATCCCATGAAAAACCATCTTTGTTGGTATGAGCTGCCTATCTTGCAACTTCATCCTCTTGAACGTGTCATAGTATAATATGTTGATACTGCTACCACCATCCATGAGTACTTTGTTAAGCGTGTATCCTCCGACTTGTGGTGCTACTACCAAGGCTAGCTGCCCTGGATCATCAATCCTTGGTGGGTGATCTGCCCGACTCCAGGTAATCGGCTGCTCTGACCACATTAACCATTCTGGAATTGCCGGCTCCACGGCATTGACTGCGCGAACTTTCAATTTCCTTGCTCGCTTTGAGGTGCTGGTGGTGAAAACATGATAACTGCCTTGACTCAGGCGATGTGGCCGAGTTGCTACATAGTACTGTCCCTGGTTCTCATAAAGCTGTTTGGGGTTCTGCTAGAAGCCCCCATGATTTCCCTGTTTGTTTCCTCCACCATTGCTCGATCCTGGGTTGTTTCTGGCTCCTCCGCCATTATTGCCAGGTCCTCCATTATTACCTCTATATCCACCGTTTCTGCCTCCATTGATGCCGCGGTTTGTCGGGTTTCTTCTCCATTGCTGCAAATCAACACACTGCTCTAGGGTATGCCCACATCTGCCGTTCCTTGTGTGGCGAGGACACGGGGTCTGCAATACTTCTTGAGGAGTTGGCCTACGCGCCTGGTAGCCTTGCGAGTTGTTGTCCCTGCGTCTGTTCCCCGAGCTGGTGTTAGCTACAAAGTCGGAGTTGTCATATGGCATCTTGGTCCCTCCATGGTTTTGATTCTGATTTTGGTTCTGGTTCATATTCTGGCCACTACCACCTTAGCCCTTTCTGACTTCTTCCTGGTCCTTGGTTTTGTTAGTGGCGGCGTGCTTATTAGCTCCTGCCATGATCTCTCCAATGGTAATGGGTATACCTTGATTTAAAATGTCCTTCATACGCCCTAGCTTCCAACTTAATGGATTAAAAGTGCAGTTCCTCTCCATGGCCATCAACACAGAAATTGGTGGCAGCCCTTATGAGGAGTTGATAATCTCTAAGACTCGCTTCATCCAGTGCCTTGCAGATTCTCCTTTCTTCTGGACACAACTTTCCAAGTCCTCAATGGTACTCAATTTCTTGCAAGTTCCCTCAAAGTTTTGAATGAAAACGACTTTCAACTGCTCCCACGAGTTGATTGACCTGGGGGTAAGTTTCTCATCCAAGCTTGTGCTGCTCCATCCATCATAAGATACATAAATTTTGCACACAAATTTCCAGTTGCATTGCGAATACTCATTGCCATCTCGTAACTGCTCAACCAGGAAGTCGGATCCATATTGGGCTCGTAGTTGCCGACTTTGCGCGGCTCCTTAAAACTGCTTGGGAAGGACTCGGCTCTGATTGTTTCTGACAAACACTCAGGACCCGTCAAGGAAGGTGAACTTGCGGGCGAGTTTACCTCTATAATTGCACGAGTCGGCTGAACAACTTCCGCTGCTGCTGGCGTGGGCCCTCCGGCTCCTCCGGTTCTAGGGCTCTGGCCTCGGCGGCTCTCCTGTTGCGTGCCTCAGCGACTCTTCTTTGAGCCTCTGAAGCAGTCAGCACATTTGGTTGATTCCTTGCCAGCTCGTGGCGCCTTGCGCTCGTCGACCCGGCCGGATGGGACTCATCATGCCGACTCCTTCTTCGGGAATTATATGGAGTTGAATGAAGTCTACTTGCGTCTGGAAAATTGGGGTAAAGGGCTTGCTGAGCCAATGTTGTTTTTAACATGTCTATGGCGAGTCATGCTTCCTGTCCCGTTGGGTTCTCATTGATTGGAATTCTTTCCAGTATCATAGTTGCTCTACATTATCCATCGGATTTGAGTAATGTCCCGCTGGTGTATGGAACCTTTGCGGTGGTGGACCCATAACGCCGACTCCTCCTCCAGGTGGTCCATTGGCTCCAACTCCTGCGTTTCCTCCTGGGGGTGGTGGTGGTGGTGGCGGTGGTGCTGCTCCAGCTCCGGGTGCTGATCCTCCAGCTCCTGCAGTTGGACCTGTTGGCGTCTGAAACAGGTTGGTTGGATTTATGTGAAATCCTTCGTGCAGTCGGCTCCGAGTCCTCCGATGCTGAATTGATGTGAGCTCTTGCTGACGATTGCGTACTGCTACTCCTTCAGCTTGTACCCGCTCATGCTCTGCCTGAACGTGAGCTTGCTCAGTCTGTATACGAGTTTGCTCTGCTTGTACAAGGGCTTGGTCCGCTGCTAGTTTCCGGTTTGCTTCCTCGACATCTCCCAACTGCTTTTCTAAAGCTACACGAGCCGCAATCAACTCCTATGCACGAGCCGCCGCATTATCCGCCGTGATCTCCTTTGTCAGTAAGTTAGGGTCAAATTGACTACCACCAGCGTTGTTTGCACCATCATTTGGTCCTGCCATGAAAACTCCAATGTGACATGGGCATGTTGGCGACTGCACGTACTCCTCTTCGATTCCATATCCAAGTCGATCTTCAAATAGTGGTAGAATTGACTCTGAGTCTGCATCATAATCTGGCTCTGAGTCCGGCTCCGGTAGCATCTCCGGCTCCTTTTCTTCGGCGACTATGCTGACTTGTGATGTACCAACAGACTCCTCACCATCGGACTCGACAACAACTGTTGCTTCTGAAACAAATTCCAAACTGTTAGCACGGTTACCTGCGATGTTGACCATGCCAACGAACATGTTGATCTTGCCGAAGATGAGCTGGTAGCCTTCCTCGATTCATCCATCTCTGGACTCCACCCGTAGTCGTCGATCTCGGTCTCGCCGTACTGGTTGGTGTAGACCCTACCGATGGCGAGCTTCTCCATACCTCGGCGAGCTGCTCCCATGATCTCGACTCCTTTCATCACAGGTCCCACAGTGGGCGCCAACTGTCGTGGGGTTGTCACGGCAAGTACTTTCTCAGGGAAGCTAAGTTGTGGGGCCATTGGTGACCAGGACACAGAAGAAGTTAATCTCGACGAGGGGACACGGAGTTTACCCAGGTTCGGCCCCTCTGATTAGAGGTAAAGACCTACTTCCTGCTTGTTCTTTATTGATGTGGATTTGATCTCGATTACAAGGTTCCGACTCCTCTAACTCGGGAGTCAGCGACTACGGGATTGGTGTTGCTCTAGGGCTTGTAAGACTTGTCGATCTAAGGTCCAGGGTCCCCCTTATAAAGGTGGCTGGGTCCCTGAACTTACAGGTTTATGCCGAGTTACACAAGAATACGGAGTCCTACTCTAGGTCTTTGCCTTCCAAGTCGGTACTCCGGGTTGTATTAGGACTCCGGTCTCCGCCGAGTCCTTTCCCTTCCGATGACTCGTAATGGGCTGCCGGCTTGTTCCTTATCCAGCCCATGTTGCTTGAAGGGTAACCGGGCTTGGGCCTCCTGAGTCTTGGCGGGTCCACTTTCCGGCTCCATGGGCGTCCAAACTTAGCGAGCTAATTTCTCTTTATAATTATTGCTGTACCATTATACCAATATAATCCAGCGTTTTTTACCTTTTGAGAATACATGAAACATACTGACCAAACCCAGGCATAAATGGGGTGGCGATCTTAGTTATAACTTGTATTGCTTTTCATATGCGAACAAATTGGGGCATAATTTCACGATTACCGTACCCATGTTCACTTTTTCAACAACAAAGCGACAAGAACCAGTATTCCCGCCTGTGGTGAAACCTGTAATCATATTTGAGTTAATAGCTAATTATGTATGTCTTACTTTTCAATTTAGCAAAATAGTGATTTGTGAAATAGCTTATCATGCTTTTCTTATGTCATTAAATTTTGGCTTAAATCCACCATTTGCGCCAATCGGCGCAACGGGTAAAATCTCGGATGTAGCTAATATTGTATTCCACAAATGTTCGAAAATCAGCTTCAAATATTTTATATACTGACCTACACAAAAATGACAAAGGTGTGGATCTAAGTATGCATATTTTAAGATCTCTAAATTTATCAGATTTTGTCATTTTTTTTATAGCTCAGAACACAAACTATTTAAAATTGTTTTTTGCATGTCAGTGGGATATAGCATTAGCTATATCTGAAATTTCTTTCAAAAAGATTGGAAACTTACAAATACTCAATCAGGAGACTCGGACTCGAATCAAAAGGTATCTTGTGATGATAGTTCTATGATCTCTCAAGTTCTCATGTTCATTTTTTCCTGAAGGATATAATCCTAAAGTTGGACACTATATGCGGTATGTTTTGATATTTCGTTTTCATCAAATCTTTTGGGAAACAGTCGTGATAGGTCACGCAACTGCAGGATCATGGTCTTTCTCTTAGTTCTTATTTGTACGCTCACTGAACATATGTGAGTGTGTTCATGTGCTGCATAGAGCTTCAAAAGAATATTAAAAGAGATACATAAATCACTGCAATATATTTTTATTATGATTTATAAATCTTCCAGTGCCACACTTCCTAGCTAATATCAATTAATTAAACACTTCAGTAGCATAGAACAGGAAAATATAAGCAGACAACTGGTCTATTTAATGGCACACGATCAATTGTTACTAGGCTTGCTGAAATAGTCATTGAGGCCATTGTTATAACTGGTTGAAATATCGGTGATATTTTCTACAGACAAACAATCTGTCTTACCGCTACAGATCCTAAATGGTCATTTACGTTGCATCGACCGACGCCAATTTCCTATCAGAAATTCCTATGGGGTGACGTCCGGAAAAGCTCTTCGGATATTAACTGAAAACGAGTATGCTACTTGTGGTTCTAAAACTAGGAACATTGTCTTCTCTGAGATTTTTCAATCTCTTGCTTGATGATGATCTTACTTCCTGTCTTATGTGTATATAGTCATCCAGGTTCATCACCAGATATCAACGAATACATAAGCACTGTCTGGACCGAGAAGAAAAGGTGCATTCCATCGATTATAATTGTGTACACAGCACCACCATGTTGCAGGACAACAACAGATTCAGTTGAGGGAGAGGTTGTTCCGTTGTCATTGGTGACAGCATTCAACACAGGAGATGGCCTTGAGGCACAAGATTAGCAGCGATGAGTTTGTAAAACCTTAGAAAATAGTATGTTACTGCATGCTTTTGCCCCCAGCATTTCCTTGCTTCTAATATCTGAGCCATTGGTGAAGCGACATAGCATGTGCGATCAAAGCACCACACAAAGATAACCAGCTTATCTTATGTTAAGACATCAAAACATGATAAATTACATGCCACCAAATGTTTTGCACACTTGCAACCACGAGAGAGCAAACATACAAGCATAGGTTTTCTTCAAAGCCACGGAATTAACCCACATACTAAATAACTTAGATACTCAACAGGCTTTCTTCAGAAGCTTGCAACCCAGGAATAGGCTTCTCATTTGTCTTCACAGCTTCCCACACATCATCTTGCCAATCTTCCCACCACTGCGATTCTCATATCGGAGCATGAGCGATACCATGAAGACCCCGAGAATACTCCCGGCAGAGAGATACAGAGCCACCTGTCTATCGTAATGCTGCCTGTAAGATGACGCTTCAATTATCTTGCGACTGTTTAAGCAACAAGGAGAAGTCGTTTTAGGGTCGATCAATAATGATTAGAGTAGAATGGAATAAGAATAAACTTTTATCATGTTTACATCAAAGCTGCAATTTCTTCTTCTGTGGCAGGTCGGACTTTACCCTCCATCGAAGCTGCAGGGCCTTCTTTAGCATATCGCACCTGAGATGGCAATGTGTAAGTATAAAAGAGTAATCTGAATTTACTCAAATACTTTTCAGGCCTTTGATAAAATAGAATATAACACATGTATTCTGCTTACTCGCAAATGGGCTTGTTTAGAGCCTCTTTCTAACCATGCAGATTATTTGTCTCATAAGCACAGATGTATATATAGTCTAATATAGCAAAGTCTTTCAGATATATGGTATATATTCTTGTTCAAAATAAACCAAACAGTTAGCTACAGCTTCTGTGCACAAGCAAAAAAAAACAGTTCCTTTTTATACTTACAAAACCAACTGGTCACTAAAAAATATATATATATATATATATACACTTCCCCTCCGGAGACTTCAGGTGGAGCCATTTTCTAACATTTATCTGGGACTAACAATTGGTTCAGCAATAGCTGGACTATGGGATACACATACAATTTCAACAGTATGAACGTTTTGAGCTGATTATTGGTTAGGAATAAATCAAACAGAACATCTGCACCTTATATATCTGGATAGAGTTCCCAAGTAAGCATGCTTAACATAAGCCAATGCAAAGATGGCTAAGCTAAAATGGACTAGCCTAGCCATGATCGGCTAAGTTAACCCTATCGGAGCAGAGAAACCAGAGAAAACCGTTTATTTTCTGCTCATCCATAGAGAAGTTGAGGATCAACTGACACAGAGGGACCATACCGGGGTCCTGCTCTCTAAACTCCCTAGGGATCAGTTAATTAATTTGAGTCCTTCCTAAGGGCATGTACAGCGGAAGACGCCAAGGCGAGCGCTTGCTGAGCCAAAGAAATTAATTATCGGATGATACAAAAGGGCAAGCGCCCCACGCTCCAACGGCAAGCGCTAATTGAGGCTCTTAAAAGGACTTAATATATGCCTCAGATAGCGTTTGCCCGTTGGGTTAAAGCGATTTTTGCTGGAAAAAAAAACATAAGCGCCCGACGCCTAGTCTTGCGGCGACGCTAGCACAATTCCTGGCATAGGAAAGGAATTAGGTCTAACTGCCGGGATTTTATTCCTTAGCGCCTCTCTAAGCGCTCGCGTTGTACATGGCCTAAGAAAGGCTGTAGCCTCTAAAGGTGCAAGTACTGAACAAAAGGATTTTTTAGAACTACTAGGACCAAATATATACCCCTATAATATCAACCCTCACTTCCGAGTGCATCCATCTCCAAGGGGCAAGGTAGGAAACGGTTAACTACAGCGCGCCATACAAATTTTTGTGTTTTCTTGGAAGGGGAAAGGCTACGCGTGAGGTCGACTCCTTGCAATAGACAACGAATTGGAGAATGAATTGAGCAGAACGGCGGTGATACAACTAGAAGATTTGTCGAGGCGCACATGGTATTAGAAAATTTCAAACGTGTGGTTTTTTTAATGGTAGGTATGCGCGTTCGCGGAGCTACGGCATGAGCAGGAGAGGCGAACCTGCGAGGAGCGGAAGGCGATGCCGCGAGAGCCCTCCCCCCGCCGGAGAGCGGCGCCGGCTGGGACCCTCAACTTCCCGGCGAGATAGCGCAGCGCCATACCACCAACAACCAGATCTGGAGGCTGCTAGGGTTCGATGTTCGCTCCTCTTTTTTTCTCGAGGTGGAGATTGCGCGGCTGGTTTGCACTTCCGGTCGAGCGAAACACCACCACTTCTATCTTCTTATATAGAAAAACGGGAGCCCAACCACACGTTTAGGAGCCCGTCCCGTGGGATGTGCCTCAGGCACTATATCTCGCTGTTTGCGAGCGCTATCTTCGACTCGCCCGCACGTTTTTTTAGCGGGCCGGCCCATGTAGACGGATCAAGTTCGTTCGCTTCTCCTTTCCCTGCTGGTTAACGGACTACGTGTGCGGATGTGCGACCGCTGTTATGCTGTACGTGATGTTCAGCTGTGTGCATTGAGCTTTTTTTTTTACCTCTCCTGATAATACAAGCTGTAGTATCTGTTCGGACGCACAGATACGCACACCACACGCACACACCACCTATGCGTCTAAACTAGACCTACAACCTATATTCTAATACGTCTTGAGAGACTTCCGAAGTCCAGAGCTCCGGGAACGACGGGCACGTCGTCCTCGCCTGTGGCACGTAGACGTTGAGAGGCATCTGCGAAATTGCACTGTTCGGTGAACAGTGTTGCTGCAGTGTCCGGGAACAGTGTAGCCTGTGAGACACCGAAAATCAGCATTGTACGTGTGTCATGTCTATAACTTTTGCTTCTTTTTTTCATTGTATCTTCTTCTTTGTTTCTTTTTTCTGTTTCATTTTTCTTTTCATATTTTTTGGTAGCATTTTTATTTTTCACCTTTTTCTGTTTCTTTTTGTTTAATTTAATTATGTTTTCTATATTTTTTAAATGTTTACTTTTAAAATTTAAATAAGATTTGAACCATTTTTTAAATGAAGAATTTTAAGATATGAATCATTTTCAAATAAAAACTATTTTGTTAAATCTAGTTTTGGTTTATCGATGTTTTTGAATTTTTGGTTCATCAGAATTTTTGTTTTTTGGTTAATTATTATTTTATATTCGGCGATATTTTTGGTTCAGTATTATTTTTAATTTATCTGAATTTTTTGTTTACTATTTTTTTGGTTCACCTGAATGTTTGTTCCTTTTCAGTTCACTATTATTTCCGGTTTATTAATAATTTTGATTCTCTATCAGATTTTGTTCACCGTTTCTTTTGGTTCACTACTATTTTGGTTCTTCGACATTTTTCAGTTCACTATTATTTTTGGTTTGTCCGTATTTTTTTCGCAATTTATTTTTCATAATGTTTGTATAATTTTCAAAATGATTCTTTTCAAACATGAACCATTTTTTAAAAATCCATTTTTAGTTCACCCAGTATTATTGGTTCACTATTATTTTTAGTTCACCCGAATTTTTTGGCTCATTATTATTTTCGGTTTACTCGAATTTTTGATTCACTATTATTTTTGGTTCACCTGAATTTTTGGTTCACCCGAATTTTTGGTTCACTATTATTTTCGGTTCACCTGAAATTTCGGTTCACTATTATCTTACGGTTCGCCCAAATGTTTGGTTCACTATTATTTTTGGTTCACTATTATTTTCGGTTCGCCTGAACACTGTTATTTTTCGGTTCGCCCAAATTTTTGGTTCACTATTATTTTCGGTTCGCCTGAACACTGTTATTTTTTGGTTCGCCCGAATTTTTGGTTCACTATTATTTCGGTTCACCCGAATTTTTAGTTCACTATTATTTTCGGTTCACCTGAAATTTTGGTTCACTATTATTTTTTGGTTCATCCGAGGTTTGGTTCCCTTTTGGTTCCCTATTATTTTCGGTTCACCATCATTTTTGGTTCACCGACATTTTTTGGTTTACTATTTTTTCGGTTCACCAGTATTTTTTGGTTCACCACTATTTTTGGTTCATACACAATTTTCGTTTATCTTTTATTTTTTATAAATAATAAGATTTCAATATGTTAAATTTTAAATTTTTGAAAAAGTTGGATACGAAAAATGTCTAGACTTTTTATAAAAATCAGATTTGAAAATGGTTCATATTTTATAAAATTATTCATATTTGAATTGATTTATATTAAAAAATAGTGTGACACTATGCTGATCACGTACAGTACCTAAGAAGCGACCTCGAAGCAGAAACTAAAGAACGGCAGGCTGGAGTCGTTCCTAGAAATGGGAAACAGCATATAAAAAAATGGGAAAGAGAAAAAATAAAGAAGAAAACTCAGTTTGAACGTACGGAAGACGGGCTTTTTCGTGTAGATGGGCCTTCAGCTGAAAACGAATCGTGCGGGCGAGTCCGACCATACAACTCGCTTCAAGCGAGTCATAGGGCCACCTGTTCTAAATAGAGACCGGGCAATCGCACCACCGTTTTGCTTTGGGACTTCCGGTCGTGGGCTCGGCCCGTTAAGGTCCCTTCTCGCTGAGTTTAATAAATCATTTAATATAACCACTCATCATTCAATCTTTCCGGCTACATAGATAAAACAAAAATTGTACAACGTCATGGTTGTCCTAAAATTAAAATCTTTCTTGTAAAGATTTGGATGACATCAAAGGTTCCTACTCCCTCTATCCCAAAATAATTGTCTTTGATTTGTCCAAATATGAATGTATCCAGACATGTTTTATATATAGATACATTCATATTTGGACAAGTCTAATACACTTATTTTGACACGGAGGGAGTACATATTAACCGCCCTCTTTCTTCCCTCTTTATTTTGGTGTCCCTCACTCTGGCCTACATCTTCTAAGTTTGATGAAAACGAAACAATTTCAAAGAGAACAAATACAATAACCTATCTGAAGATTGAAGTTTGCCTCCTTCCAAGTTTGATGCGAATTTAGAAAACCAACTACAGCGAGAACAAATATATAGTCACCTATGTGCGGATTGTGGTTTGCCTCCTCCGAAGTTTGATGAAACCAAAAACAATTCCAAGGAGAACATGCTAGATCAGATTTTGCCTCATAGGTGCATGCCAGATTAATCTATGTGAACATTAACGCTCGAACAAGTACTACTTTATAACTGCAAGTTTCTTCTGCAAGTAGTACTTTATGTTCGTGTGTAATCTAGGATTTTAGGCTAATATGCACTTTATGGAAGGAAATGCTTCATGTCAAATTCGAACATACATGATGTTGACTATTTTCAGAATAACATGTGAATACAACTTCCATGTCACTGTCAAAATAGAAGTCCTACCAACAACAACACATGCAAAGAGGGTTTTTCTAATAGTATATTCTAAAAACAAAGTCATGCTACAGTTTTCCTTACATGAAATTTAACTCTTACTGTACCCACAACATACAGATAGTACATTACAAGGTGGGCGGAAGAGAGCTATAAAGTAATGAAAGATCTGATCCCTTTCATCTTTTAATTAACCGACCTCACAAAAATACCAGAACATTGTGGCACATAAGCCGAAAAAACATCAAAATTTTAAGCTTTAGGGAATGTAATTATCTAAACTCCACCCTAACGGCCATTAATGGTGTATAGTATGTATGTACATGCGAAAACTTGTTGAATTTTCTTGTTGCACGGATCACGTCGAACCTTCCGGTCGATCAGATCATAAATTTCCTGCCTTCCAGAAATCCAGAGACACAAAATTCCTAGCTGGCCATGGCTATCGCTCTTAGGCAAGCTTTCGATGTGGAAGCTTGGTGGCGTGATGGTGATGGCAGAGAGCGTCTTGAATAATGGCAGATCTGGCCACATTCTTGTTCTCAGATGTGGTGATACGGATCCCCCTCTGGCCGGCCGTGGAGGCGAGGAGAGGGAGTGGTGTTGTCACTTCGTCTGCAGGTATGGAGGTGGTGTTGCGGGGTTCTTGGTGCCGGAGTTCCCGAGCCGCTCATGGCGCACGGCGGAGATGATGAGGCAGTCTGGTATGCTCCAAAGGATGGAGGCGTCGGTCTGCATCGTCTTCTCGGCAACCTCTTCAATAAGGTTCGTTTTTAGCAAACGCAGCAGCGGTGGTGTGGATTTGGGTTCCTTCCCTTCAAATCGTCTCGGTGACGAGGGAAGGGGAGTACCTCGAAGATGTGCTATCCTGCTGCTGGATTCGCACCAAGGGAGCAGCAATGCTTCTCTGGGGAGCTTCCTCACGGCGGCATGCTCGATGTAGTTGTTCAACACGGTCGAAAGGCGACCGCTCCCACCTTCGGCGTCGGCAACGGCTGCTTCCGGCCGGCGTCCAAAGGATATCTTCAACCTCCAGGCTGTCATGCCATTGCGGAGGCCTCTCAGCGAAGGTGCAGCAAGCTCCCGCCTCCCTGTCCCAAGTGGCGTAGTCCCTGGCGACGTCGAGGTTGGCTGCATCAAGCTCTGGAATCGTCGCACTGGAGAAGGAGCAGGGCCCAATTGCGTTCCTCAAAATCTTCTCAGGGTCCTTTGTGCAAGTTGTAAGGGCTTGAGTGTAATTTCTACATTTCTTTATGCCTTATCTATAAAATGTACCAGTGTTGACTTTTAATGAAGCATCTTGGTCCTTCGGGGCCGACCCCTTGTTCAAAAAAAAAACGACGACCTAGCTACCTGATTGATATTGGTGTTGACTCAGACGAGTACTCCCCAGTCCCCACAGGCTAGATAGCACTCGTATGATTTTTTTTACAAATACACCCCACTATGCAATACAATTGTTAAAAATAACCCTTTTCAATACAATTGTCAAGAGTATTCGGCGGGAGGCTGAAAAGACGGCAAGTGGCAATGCCACCAACTGGTTTGGGGGAAAGTACAACGTCCGCCAAACCAGCCGGGGAAAAGTGGCTTTGGCTGCGCCTGCGGCCTATTCTACGCGCTCAGTTGGCACAAAGTGTCCTTCCGCCACATAATTTGGCGGGAAGTCACTTTCCGCCTTTTTAGTGGGAGGTGCATGGGGGGAGATACGTGTCACCTTTTCAGCCTCCCGCAAAGGTACTTTTGACAATTACATTGGAACAGGGTTAGTTTTGACAATTGAATTGTGTAGTGGGATATATTTGGAAAAAAAAGTCTACTCGTACTATGGTAGGTAGTGGACACAAATTATTTTCACTAGTCGTCAACCCGTGCACTTGCACGGGCTAGCTATTTTGCGAATACATAGAGAACTCTTTATACGAATGCCAGTACTCTGCTAGCATAAATCCTTTTGACTTTAAGCACAACTACACCATGTAGTTAACAACATTGAATATGTTAAAGAGCTTTACCTCTTGTACTTTTGTCCAGTAAGTTTTTTTATTCCTTACAAACCCTTTTGAAGAATAAATATGTGAAACAACGCTTTCACAAAATCAAGTAACAATTACTTTGTGATTTAAACTTAACATAGGATGACTCTTAGTCATTTTCATATTTAAGGTTTCTATTTCTTCTTTGTAGTTTCGTAGGTATGTCTTGTTTCTAAAACATGACAAGTAAATCATGAATATTATTTTGTAACCTGACAAAATACCATATTCTTGAATCCTACTTTTCTTTAGACAAGCTAAACCAAAATTCAATGATCACCATCATTAATTCCTTTATGTGTCAAGTTTTAACCAACAGAGCACTTTACATATGTGCCACTTGATACATAAACAAGCAAGGTTTCAGCTTTTCCATTTTATTCCATCAATTCTTTTATCAATGAAACCTTTTCACGATAAACCACTAAAATACTTAGCACAACCAACAAATTGATTTGCTCTTTTAGTCTCATATTGTGGAATCTTATTCATAGTCATACTTATGAATATACTACAACATTATTCGCAATAGTCTCTAATTATCTCATAATTAATGAAACCACCTTTTCTCATAACTCATATGAAAAACGTTTATGCGAATCATTAAATAGATCCTTATTTCTAAACAGAGTGTTATCAAATAAATCTAAATGCTATTATCAAACCCCAAAGTAAAACCCTTCTTTGAGACCACACAATATCAAATAGCGTGTGATTACAATATCTTAGGACATATCAAACGCCTTTGAAATATTCTAAACATTGTAATTTGTGATAACACTTCTCACAAGTCCACATACTAACATATAACTCAAATATTTTGTCTCTTTTGATCAAATAAAAAAGACTCAATTTTCTTGTTAACTGAATATCCTAAACTCCAGAATTTTATTTGATCTCATCGAATATCATAACTCGAATAAATACACCAATTTAATCATTTCATTTATGATGGAGTTCACAAAATAATGACATCTAACATTAGCTGAAAATACAACCAACACTTGTGTTTATTTTCGGTAACTCATGGCACTCTTCCAAAGGGTGGCATTTTAGTCATACTCCTTACAATAAGGCGCATTGATAAAACATCAAAATGTTTATTCAATATTTAGCACGACCAAAACAATTGTCATTATTAAGATTTGGATATTTTAGTATGTCTCTTATTTTATAAATGTTCAACCAATTTATCATCTAGATTATAATAAGAATAATACACTTATAATCGAAACTTGTGATTTCCAAAAAAAGATCACTCATGAAAATAGAACAACCATTAACATGAATAACCGTCTCACATAAGCAAGACACACTAATCAAAATCACAATTAGTTCAATTACAAAACTTATTCAAATCCTCTAATCAAAACGATAAATGTAGAGACAGATCATTGCCGGCATCAACTCCTTGATTGCCACCATTCCGCAACGTCTTCCCATGTCCTTTATGCAAATCTCAAGCAACAGGTTCTGTTTTCATAAAACAGAATGAGTATCAAATACTTATTGAAACCGCCACAATTGCAATTTAGACTTAAACACTTATAACTTGTATATCAATATATACTTTCTGCATTGTCAACTTCTCTTGCTATGGGTTCCACTTTGACATGACGCAGCCGAGACACAAACTCATAGAAAGTGATCAAATCCCTTCCCATGACATAGTCTCCGACATAATTCTTGAAGTTGGGGAGAAGCTAGCGTATCGCCCCATCTATCGCGAAACCGTCATTCATCTCGTGGTTCCAAACAAGCACTAGACGATGATGTATCTCATGCATTATCCTCAGGTGTTGTTCCAAGCAAGTGTTCTCTTCCATCTTGAGTGAAAGAAAACCATTCAGACATTCGTACCTTACAATTCTAACTTGTGCTGAAAATCTATTTTTCAGCTCACGAACAATCTCCATTACAGTCAAGTTCTTGAATTGTCTACTTAGGTCAGAATTCATGAAGGTGCACATCATCCACTTGACTTTCAAGAAGGTGGTTCAAAACCACTCCATGTACTCTTCATAGCTTGCAAAAATATTTGGGTTTATCTCCTATTGGTTCTTCTAACACGTAGAGCTCATCATTGGTGTGTAGGACTTCTTTCAGGACGCAGGTACTACTCAACAAATTTGACCCATCGAGGCGCAGTTTTTCAGCAACGAACAGACTACCGTAGTCGACCATGATCTACAAGGATTTTTGCAAAGATATCTTGGGACTTTTGTTTATGATAATTTAAGTTCATCTTAATCAAAATTACTACATGAACTCCCACTAAACTCAACATCTCTCTGGTTGTTTAGTGACACACGATCCAAATCCACTACACCACAACCGATCATCACGTGAGATGATGTAGCTTCAAAGGTCAACATCACCATGTTGATCATATCGTCCATATGATTCGTGTTTAACCTTTCGGTTCTTGTGTTCCGAGTCCATGTCTGTACATGCTAGGCTCGTCAAGGAAACCGTAGTATTTTCGCATGTGTAAACTGGCTTACACCTGTTGTATGTGAACGTTGAATCTATCACACCCGATCATCACGTGGTGTCTCAAAACGACGAACTTTCGCAACGGTGCATACTAGGGAAGAACACTTCTTGATATTAGCGTGAGAGATCACCTTATCATGCTACCATCGCGATCACATCTAAGCATAACAATAAGGTGCATAAAAGGATTAACATCACATGCAATTCATAATTGTGATATGATATGGCCTTTCTTCTTGTGCCTTTGATCTCCATCTCCAAAGCACCGGCATGATCTCCATCACTGCATGATCTCCATCATTGTGGCGCCATCACCATGGTTGTCCACCAACTATTGCAACTACAACTAATGCTACTCTTAGCAATAAATTAAAGCAATTACATGGTGATTCAATGACACGCAGGTCACATAAAATAAAAGACAACCATATGGCTCCTGCCGGTTGCCGTACTCATCGACATGCAAGTCGTGAAAGATTACAAACATGATCATTGCATACATTATCACAAATCACACATTGGCCATACCGCATCACATGACCCCCCCCCCCCTGCAAAAACAAGTTAGGCATCCTCTACTTTGTTTATGCAATTTTTACGTGGCTTGGGTCAACGAGATAGAACCAGTTCTAATCTACGCAAAACCACAACGGTGATATAGTAGTTGCTTATTTACTCATCCTTTTGAAAGGCCTTCCATTGAAAATTGCATCTTCACTAAAGTAAGAGAAACAGACACCCACCAGCCACTTATGCAATACAAGTTGCATGTCTGTCGTGGAACCGGTCTCTCGTGCGTGGACGAGTAAGGTTGGTCCGGGCCGCTTCAATCTCACAATACCGCAAAGACGAAAAGTGCACGCGAGAAGGTATCAACATAAAATATCAACGCCCACAACACTTGTGTTCTAATCGCACCAACATCTACGAATAGATCTAGGCTCTGATACCACTGAAGGGGTCGTTGCATAGAAAACAAAAATTTTCCTACGAAACAAGCGGAAGAAACCCCACGATCTAGATCTATTAGACGAAGGTAGCGAAGTGGAGATCCAATCTCTTACCCTTGAAGATCGAACAAACGCGTTTTGTCGGTGCAGGGGTTGGCTAGTCGATCCCCGCAACTAGACTCATCTAGTCGCGAGGAGATGTATTATCCACGCGATCCAATCCGATGGAGCACCGCACAAGTAGCGCCTCCGCGGTATCCACACGTACGGCTCGATGTAGACGTCCTCTCCTTGATCCCGCAAGCGAGGAGGACGTGGCTAGATGGATCTCGGCACCACGACGGTTGTCGTGGCATTGATGGTGTAGATCTCCGCGAGCAGGGCTTCGCCAAGCCAAGCAAGAGGAGAGGGAGAGGAGGAGGTGGTGCAGCAGCAGCCCTACACTAGGGGTGGTGCGGCTAGGGTGGAGGTGGTGGTGGCGGCAGCCCTCCGGGGAGAGGGGTGGCGCCGGCTATGGAGGTGAAGGGGTGGCGGCTAGGGCACCAAGGGGGGTGCGGCTAGGGTTTGGGCAAGGGGCTGGCCGGCCCCCTTTGCTTGGCCACCAAGTTTAGTCCATCTAGGACTCAATTTGGCCCTTTGTGGTTGGCCCAAGTCCTAGTCCAACTAGGGCTTGGCCGGCTGGGCTAAGGGGCTGGTGCGGCCAGCCCATTAAGGTGGCTGCACCACCCTCTAGTCCATGTGGGCTCCCATACAATATGGGCCCCACTTCTAGACTCTTCTAGAACCTTCCGGTACCTTCCAAATATTTCTCGGAACCTTTCCGGTATCTCCGGAAACACTTTCCTTATATGAATCTTATTCTCCTGACCACTCCGGAACTCCTCATGATGTCAGGGATCCTATCCGAGACTCTGAATCACCATTCGTTCATACCATCAATTATCTCATCACTAACCCTAGCTACATCGGAGCGTTAAGTGTGTGACCCTACGGGTTCGAGAACATGGAGACATGATCATATCAATAATCAATAGCGGGACCGGGATGCCCATATTGACTCCTACATATTCAACGAAGTTCTTTATCGATTGAACCACGATGCCGGAGATTCTTAATCTCGTATACGATTCCCTTTGTCTCACCGATATTTAATTTGCCCGAGATTTGATCGTCGATATCTCCATATCTAGTTCTATCTCGTTACCTGGCAAATTCTCTTTACTCGTCCATAATATAGGATCTCCGTGATTAACACTTAATCACATGGTTGCAACCTTTCTGATGCTATATTACCGAGAGGGCCCAGAGATATCTTTTCCATCACAAGGAAGGACAAATCCCAATCTTGATTCATGTCACCCAACAAATGCCATCGGAGATACCTGAAAGCCACCTTTATAATCACCCAGTTACGAAGTGACGTTTGATGTCCACAAAGCATTCCTCCGGTAAACGGGAGTGACATAATCTCATGGTCTAAGGAAACTATACTTGGCACACTAAAAGCGTTGGCAATGAAACTGTGTGACACGATCAATTGCAACTCTTTTATTGTTGGGTCTTGTCCATCACATCATTACTCCTAATGATATGACTCCGTTATCAAGTGACTATAACAAGTCCATGGTTAGGAAACGCTAACCATCTCTTGACTAACGAACCAGTCTGGTAGAGGCTTACTAGGGACAACTGGTTGTTTATATTCCACACATGTATTATGTTTCCGGTTAATACAATTATAGCATGGAGAATAAACTATTTATCATAGACATGAATATGCTAATAAACCATTTTATTATTGCCTCTAGGGCATATTCCCAACAGGAAACGCCACCGGAATCACCTCCAGAGGGCTCCACCCCCTCCGGCGTGTTCATCATCAACATCTACAGCAAGATCATCTCCATCTCTCCACTGTAAACTCTTGGCAAACATGATGTATGATGCAATATACTATTCCCTTGATCTATTGTGTCTCCCATCTATGTTTGAGAAGTGATTGGTTCATGGCAATAGTGAAATAGTTTGTTGTTTGGTTGCATACAAGTTTTGTTATCTTTTATGATTGTCTTTATGTACAATATATGAGTGCACTCATATGTTGGGGAATGCATGTAAGGTGATCACCGGTAATGTAATGGAGTGAGGGAGACTTGGGAGGACATGTAAACCTGAGACCGAATCATGAAGTTACTTTATTGGGGGATATACATAGGGGACCTTAGAACTTAAGGCTATGGTGGGACCTTTATGTCTTAATAAATCTTGTGCAGTCATTTACTTGGCCATAAGAACCATCATAAGGGGTTTTAGTTCATTCAATTTATGGCTCCTTCCTAGAAGAAACAATTAAGACTGAAACATGTGCTTCACTAATTGTGACAACCACACGAATGAAATAACAATTGCTATAACATTTTCTCCCTTGAGATATTTGCTACTTGCTACTTTGAGAAACTTGCTTGAGAAAACTGCTGAGAGAAACTTGCTCTAAGAAACTTGCGTTCGAAGCTTGATTGAGAAACTTGTTACTAGATAAACCCATTCCACATCACTTGCGTTCATTAGTTAGTTCCTTTCATATTTCAACTTATTTCCTTGCACAAACGGCCATATAAGAGGGTTATAGGGCTTTAGAGAATAGATAGTTTACCTTCAGCTCCTTGTGGGTTCGACACTCAAATACTTATCGAATTGTGCTACAGTGATTCCTTGCTCTTGGGGATTATCAAGTACTTTTCTGGCGCCGTTGCCGGGGAGCATTGTGCTAAGATTTTATTCTTGTTTGCATTGCATACTAACATATAAATCTAAAACACAAAAAAAAATTATAAAATGGAAAACAACCAAACAATTATAGATCTGTATAATATCTATCTTGAGTTAGGACATGAAGTGTTTGAGGAGAAAATAAGATTTTATTTGCATAACAATCATGTTTGTGGTAGTACTAATTCTTTGAACACCTTTATTGCTAATGCTAAGGAAAACCTTAAGCTTGGGGAAGTTTGTTTTGATGAGTATGATATTTTTTGTCCCCCAAGTTTGGAAGAGAAAATTTATTTTGATGATGCTGTGTCTCCCATTTATAATGATTACAATGATGTATATGATATTTTCAGTCCACCTACTATTGAGGATGAAAGTTATTTAATTGAGTTTGATGATCCATGCTCATTAGATGATAAGTCTTTATGTGGTGATTCTATTCAAAACTATGTGGTTATGTTTAACTTTAATGCTTGCAACTATTATGAGAGAGGAAGAGATAAGAATCCCCTTTATGTTTCTATGTTATTTAAAATGCAAGATATTGATTATTATATGCATTGGTTACCTCAAATTTGTTGTTATTTATTCATATATAAAATTCCAATGCATAGGAAGAGAGTTAGACTTAAAAGTAAATGGTTTAATATTCTGTTGTGTGTTCCCTATGCTTTAATTTCCTATTCGGTTTGAGCACACCTTTATATCTTTACCTATTGTTTGGTGACAATTAGTTTAAGATTTTCATTTTATATAAAATTTGGGAAAGTAAATGAGAAGGATGAGTAATGGAGAAGTTGGGGTCGACCTTGAACATGTGTTGTTCATGCCAATGGAACCGTTGCAAAGTCCCTATCATTAAAACTTTTCCCAAAGCTAAAACCAAATAAAAAGAGTGTTTATTTTGTATATATTTGCTTCTCCTTTTGCCTTTTTGCTAAATCAAAAACAACAAAAATATTTTCCTTCTTCTTTGATTGTTTCTCTTGATTCTTGCTTGGTTCTTTGTGTTTCTTTTTGATTTTTATCTTCAGCTTAAGTTTTGGATTTTTTAGTCAAGGTGCTTGTTTAATACTGTAACATCACCTTTGTATCTTATTTTTCATCTTAATGGCAAGAATAACCTCTTTTGAGAGGTAGCATTAAACAATAGCGATTTGCTGTCCAGAAAACAGATTCCTGAGCTTCACTGCGAAATATGTATAAAATCACAGAAGATGAATTTTGACTTGATATTTTACGAAAGCAATATTAAGTTATTAATACACATTTCATTAGCTCAAAGTTTTCTGATTTGAGCAACGTAAGTGCCTCTGAAAATTCACTCTTTACGAGTTGTCCAGTTTTTGACAGATTCTGTCTTTATTTTGCATTACTCTCATTACTTGTGTTTTGTGTGGTTCTATTGATCAAAGAGCAATACACAACCATAGTAATATTAGCTAATGTGTAGAATCAACTCATGATATGTCTTTGTTGTATCTATAAGGATTTCATTTATGGAGACACTAACCCCTCTAATCAAGTTTTATGATGAGTTTTGTGTGAAGAGAACTTTCAAGTGGAAGAGTTGATGGTGATGAATAAAGATCACGAGGGACAAACACTCAAGCTTGGGGATGTTATCCCTAGGCTCACCCTACATATATCAAATAAGTACAAGAATTCAAGCTTGGGAATGCCAAGCCACCTCACTCCAACCATCTTGATACCAAGTAAGAAGCCTAGCTACATGGCTATAAAGAAAGCGCTTTACGGGAGGCAACCCGGTTGTTTTTATTTTTGATTTTCTTTGTGTCCTCTTGCTGTAACAAGAGACTTAGTTTTTAGTTTTGTTTCTGGATTTTTTAATAAAGTGCCAAGTTTTACCCATTTTGGATTGAAAAAGTTGCTTATTGTATTCGGAGATTTTATTTCAGCACAAATCTGTGCACGGTATGATTTTTCATTCCTATTATGTAACTCCGAATGAGTTTATATTTTAACTGTAACTGCAACTTTTCACCCTCTGTAAGCATGAATTGTCTCAGAATTTTTCAACATATTTAAGTAGGGTAGAAAAATGCGTTTTGCTGCTGCTATTTTTTCGGACAGATTCTGTCCTATTTTGTTTAATGCATTCTTTGAACTTTTAAGTTTAATCTTCTTGATTAACTTGAGTTTATGAGGAATAATACAACATTATACACTTGTTTGACACTTAATATGAATTTATGTTAATGAATTTCTTTCAGCAAGCATTCTATATTTTGTACCTACTAATGTCACCCCACAGAAAAGAGATGGGAGAAAAATTTGTGTTGAAGTTTTTTCACAGGGATTAGAGGATATGCACCAAGAGCTATCTAAGGATGGTGAAGACCATAAGCTTGGGGATGTCAAGGCACCCCACTGGACCAAACACTCTTGGTTTGCACACGTCTATTTTCTGTTTTTCTATCAACGCATTACTGTCGCATAAACTTGGAGCGTCCTTTTATTGTTCTTTTTATTTTTGTTTTGCTTTTTCGTCAGACCATCACTATCATTTATTTTATGGGAGAGGTACTCGAATTTTGGGTTGAATTAATTTGGATGCTATTAAAAATATTGGGATAGGGATGTTTGAGTTGATTCAAGAAGATACATATAGTTGCATGATTCATGTGCTTTTAATGAGTGTTAATTTGCAAGTGTTTTATCAAGAGCTATCTCTTATTCATGTTTTGATGCTGAATGTTACTTTACTTTGTTTAACATGGATTGGTTAGTTCTATGGACACTTGTGTATGCATTTAGACGGTCAACTTTCTCCCTCTTGCTAGCCCAAAATTCCAACAAGTAAAAAACTTGTTTTCCAACACCTTCAACCAAAGTTTTTCCAGTGAGTCCACCATATCTACCTATTAGCTTTATGCTATTCCGAGTATGTTTATCATGTTATTTTGTATTATCTATACTTCTGAATTAAAATTCTTATGTTATTGATTGTTATGGGAAAAGTTGGTTAAAGAGCTCTCACGAACTTGATGCACACCTTACTTTTATTGCACTTAATAAACATGAACCATTGTGATTAAAATTATGAAGCTGTGAGATTGACAAGAGTCTTGGTTGGGGGTTAGCCCATATGTGCTGTCACATGGCAAGCTTTCAACATGTTCTTAATTATATTTAGTTGATATCATGTACTTTTGTTTATGGATGCCTATCATAGTGCCAAATAAATGTGGAAACTAAGTAAGTTTAAATAGTTTGTATAAATGGCTAGAGAGACACCTGGGCCGCTAATCTAAGACATGCATCATTCATGGTGGAAATTTACTTACATACTATTGTGAACCTTCAGTGATGCACCTCATAATAAAAAGCTATATCAATAGTAAATAAAAAGGGTGTTGAGATTGTTCATTATGTTTGTTTGTCTTGTCATTTTGACATGGGCTTGTTCCATGTCCTGGGACAAGAGGTACCCTAGTTGACCCTCTTAATGACGCTATTTTTACAATGACTTTAACTTGAACTTGCTTGGTAGCCCAAATTGAGTAACACCATGGTGTAGGTACTCATATTCACGGGGCATGAAGCTTTCAACCCATACTTTGTCAAGCACACTACTCATATTTGCTTTCACTTTAAACTTTAACCATTCAAGATGTTATGATGGGGGTAATGAGAGCTTGACACCAATGAATACCACATTGCAAACATTAACTTAAGTAGAAGCATTTGGAAGTTAGATGAAACTTATTCATGTTTTACCTCTACTCATTTATATATCTTTCTAAAGTGTCCACCTTTTATATTCAGATTTACAAGAGTACTCTATGACCATCATAGTATGTTTTTACTTTTCATTATGCATACATTTGGTCCATAGTACTTTCTTCTATGTTGCACTTTGTGAATTATCACTGAACATCCTTGCATTGAATATTTGATATCACTTCACAATCTATCTTGCATATTGTTACTCCTTTGAAGAATGAATCATTTGACTTTATGTAGCAATAGTAATCATCTTTGATATCCATTGATAGTCTTAAAATGCAAAGTCCATGTTAGTTTTATCACCTTCATACTCGAGGATGAGTATAGGTTAAGCTTGGGGATGTTGATGCATGTAAAATGCATACATGAACTTTGCATTATAATACTCATATTTCAATCATATTTGCATCATATAAGGGTTATATCATTGTTTTATAATGATTTTGGGAAGATTTCACAGTTTTCCTATTTTTCTGGAATTAACCCTGCACTGGCAGAAAACCCTATTTTCTATATTTTGATGTTTCAGGGACCTAAATGACGACCAATTGACCTGAAAATTTACGAGGATCATTTTTTTGGAAGGAAGAAAGCGTAGGAGCGAAGGAAGTGAACAAACGGAGACCCGAGGGCCAAAAGAGGTGGGCCCACGCGGACAGATTCCTTGTGAAGGGGTCGCAGCATAGAAAACAAAAAAAATTCCTATGCGGCAAGCGGAATAAACCCCAAGGATCTAGATCTGCTAGATGAAGATAGCGAAGGTGAGATCCAATCTCTTACCCTTTAAGATCAACAAACGTGTTTTGTCGGTGCAGGGGTTGGCTAGTCGATCCCCGCAACTAGACTCGTCTAGTCGCGAGGAGATGTATTATCCTCGAGATCCAATCCGGTGAAGTGCAGGAACGGGCCAGCACCTCCACGGTGTCCACACGTACGGCTCTGATGAAGACAGTCAACTCCTTGACCCCGCAAGCGAGAGGACGTGGGCCTTGATGATCTCAGCAGCACGACGGTAGTGCCGGTGTCGATGATGACGATCTCCATGTGCGACGCTTCGCCAAGCCAAGCTAGAGGAGAGGGAGAGGAGCAAGGCACAGCAGCCCTAGGGAAAGGGGTGGTGCGGCTATGGTGTGGGAGGTGGTGGTGGCGGCAGCCCTCCGGTGAGAGGTGGCGCGGCTAGGGTTTTGGGGTGGAGGAGGTGGTGCGGCTAGGTGGCTCCCTTGGGTGTGCCGCACCCCTCCCCTTCCCCATTTTTATAGGTGGCCGGGCTAGGTTAGGGCAAGGGGCCAGCCGGCCCTTGCTTTCCCCCAAGGTTGGAGTCCAACTAGGACTCCTCCTTGGGCTCCCTTTCCTAAAGGGGTGGAGGCCCAACTCCTAGTCCAACTAGGAGTGGGGTTCCCCTCCTTTCCTTAGCCGCATGGCCCATGTGGCCCTAGGTGGTGCGGCACACCAAGGTGGTGGCTGCACCCCTATGGTCCATGTGGGGCCCCATACAGTAGGTGGGTCCCACTTCTAGAACCTTCTAGAACATTCCGGAACCTTCCGGTACCCTATAAATATTTTCCGGAACATTTCCGAAACCTCCGGAAACTACTTTCCATATATGAATCTTATTCTCCGGACTCCTCCGGAACTCCTCGTGACGTCCGGGATCCATCCGAGACTCCGAATCACCATTCGTTCATTTCATCATTTAATTTCATCGCAAAACCCAATTTCATCGGAGCGTTAAGTGTGTGACCCTACGGGTTCGAGAATGCATAGACATGATCATATCAATAATTAATAGCGGGACCGGGATGCCCATATTAATTCCTATACACTCAACAAAAACCTTTTCTCGATCACGGTGCCGGAGATTTAATTAATCTCATATATGATTCCCTTTGTCTCACGATATTTTACTTGCTCGAGATATAATCGTTGACATCCCCATGTCTAGTTTAAATCTCGTCACCGGCAAGTTCTCTTTACTCGTCCATAATATAGGATCCTCGTGATTACAACCTAATCACATGTCTGTAGACTTTTGATGCTATATTACCGAGAAGGCCTGGAGATATCTTCTCTGTCACATGGAGGGACAAATCCCACTCTCGATTCATATCACCCAACAACCCACCATCGGAGATACCTGAAAGCCACCTTTATAAGCACCCAGTTACGAAGTGACGTTTGATGTCCACAAAGCATTCCTCCGGTGAACGGGAGTGATATAATCTCATGGTCTAAGGAAACTATATTTGGCATATTGAAAGTGTTGACAACAAACTTTTGTGACACGATTAATTTGCAACTCTTTATTGTTTGGGTCATGTCCATCACACCATTACCCCTAATGATATGACTCCGTTATCAAGTGACTATAACAAGTCCATAGTTAGGAAACTCTAACTATCTCTTGATCAACGAACTAGTCCTATAGAGGCTCACTAGGGACTCCTGGTGTTTATATTCCACACATGTATTATGTTTCCCATTTAATACATTATAGCATGGATAATAAACTATTATCATAACATGGAATATGCTTATAAACCATTTTATTATTGCCTCTAGGGCATATTCCCAACAGTCTCCCACTTGCACTAGAGTCAATAATCTAGTTTACCATTTTCTTGATCCAACACCCATGTAGTCTCACTCATGAAGTCTCAGTGCTGATCATGTTTTGCTTGTGAAGAGGTTCTGTCCGTGCTCTGTACTATACAGCTCTTTATGTTCTTTGCAAAATTGTAACTGTCACCTAATTTGAACATTACTTTATCATCACATGAATAAACTTTCCTATCATCTCATGATAAAACTCATTATCATATAATGAATATAATATGTTTGGTTTATAGAGTGAGATATTCGTATCCTTTTATGCCTATATGACGTATGATCAGTCCCATGGACTTTCTCATAGTATATGCATCAGGAACTCACTCAAATCTTGAAACAACTTCTCAAACCAAAATATTATATCCTTATTTTAATCCTGAATTAATCATATACTCCTATATGTTGTAGACTTAACAAATCGACCGTGTACCATGTCACTTCGATATTTCCGAGTCATGCTTTCGCTGTGCTACTCCGATATTAAGAGATCTCCATTTAGGCTGGCTTTATGACTTCAACCAAGTCTACCACTTTCTAAATTCATCTCAATTTCATGTAAATGACTCCTCATTTAACATGTTCTTACAATTAAAAACTTGGGTCACATATCGTCAAATACAAACATATGATTCTAATATGTTGTAGACCTATGAACAATTCATAATGAATTTAACATATACTCCAACCATCATTTTTTGTACTGAGTTCGTAACTCAATGTTTCACCTAGATGTTACATGAGATGAACCATTCTTCTCTTGTTTTATTTTGAACTCCTTCAAAACTTGTTTAGGTTAAAACATCCTGACCTTAATGTTTATCAAACTTATCTATCCTCCATAGATATATCCATCTACATGAATATTTGACGTTCAAACTACTTCACAAGTTATGCATTGGTCCATGACAACATTTACAACATTTATGAAATCTCCATTTCATTCAAACACATGTTGTAAACTCCCACTCAAATATACCCATACACATATTAAATTGTGAAGCCACTTGGCTCCCACTCAGAAATATGTTATCTTTATATTTGACCATGATTAACTAGTTCCCACTCAAACATATGTCACCACATATTTTGATTATGGAAATTTTTCTGCTCTAACTTAATATATGTCACCACATATCTTAATTAGATCCACTCAGTTTCTTATGCACTTTCTCGACACTTTGGACTCCTCCAAAATTCTTAACTCTTAAGATTCGAGAACTCATATACGAAACGCCAGCACTTGCCAGCTCTAAGTTTTATTTATTCCACAAACTCTTTGCAAATAAATATGTGAAACATTCTTTTCAAAAATCAAGTAACAATTACTTTGTGATTTAAACTTAAATAGATGACTCTAGTCACTTTCGTATTTAAAGTTTCTATTTCTTCTTTTGTAGTTTTGTAGGTATGTCTTGTTTCTCAAACATGACAAGTAAATCATGAATATTATTTTGCAACTTTTGACAAATTTCATATTCTTGAACCCACTTCTCTTTAGACAAGCTAAACCAAAATTCAATGATCACCATCATTAAAATCTTTTATGTGTCAAGTTTTAACCAACATAGCACTTTACATGTGCCACTTGATACATAAACATGCAAGGTTTAAGCTTTCTAAATTTATTCCAACAATCTTTTATCCATGAAACCATTTCACGATAAAACCACTAAAATACACAACACAACCAAACACATTGGTTTGTCCCTTTTAGTCTCACATTGTGGAATCTCTATTCATAATCTCATATGAATTCTACAAAACTCCATTTGCTTTGGCTTTTAATTATCTCATAATTATTGAAACCACTATTTCACATAACTCATATGCGAAATGCAAATCATTAAATAGATCCTTTATTTAAAACAGAGTGTTATCAAAATAAATCTAAATGATACAAATAAACCTTAAATTCAAACCCTTCTTTATGACCACATAATATCAAATATAATGTGACTACAATACTTTAGGTTTATCAAAACACTTTTGAATAATCTCTAAATATTGTAATTTGTGATAACACTTGTCACAAGTCTTCATACTAAACAATAACTCAAATATTTTGTCTCTTTTGATCAAATCGAAAAGACTCAATTATCTTGTTAACTTAATATCCTTTACTTCCATGGCTTCATCATGACATGAATAAATACTCCTATTTACTCATCCATGAACAAATAATGATGTCTTATTCACTGAAAAATACAACCAACACTTGTGTTTATTTTCAGCTCATGGCATTTTCAGAAAATGGCATTTTTAATCACTACTTGATGATGCGCATCAATGCTCTCACACTATAGCACAATTAAAACAAATCATCATCAAGTTTGGACATTTTTAGCATGTTTCATTTTATAAGTGTTTAACTAATTATCGTTTAAATCTACANTGCGATATCTTATACAATCATGCATCATTAATCCACATCGCACCTTTATCCATTTAGTCGAATTAATCCAACATTAATTATGGGGTTTGCCCGGTGCATCTATATTATGCACCGATCCCATTTAAAATGTTTTGCCATGTGTTAGGGAATAAAATTGGACAACATTTAATTTGTCATGCATCATGTCATCAACATGCCGCTTCTTTTGCCATAGAAGTAAAATGCATCTTTTGCGCTTTCCAGTGTTTGTTGCTTCTTCGGGAATAGGACGTTGAGTTGATGTGAGCAACGACAAGTTTTGCTACCTCTACCGGATTGCAGGCAAGTGATACTCCCTTGCTATCTTTGCTTGTCTTCTGTTTCTCACTCGTCCTATCTTTTGTTCCTTGCTAGCCATATATATATTATATCGATGCTTGTGTCTCGATCCTATTGCATGTTTACCTTGCAGCCATGATATAGCCACACCTCCACATCCTATTACCTGGTTGCTTGTTTACCTTGTTGGCCTTGCGAGTCGTAGCGCATGCTTAGGTGCTTAGCTTGAGTCTTGTTGTCTCTTTGTCTAGTCTTGTTAACATGATAGCTAGGCTCAACTTAAATGGTAATCTTTACTTTCCGTTGCGATGGGAATAACTTAATTAAAGATAAGGCACCGACGGAAGGCCAACCGTGGTGATTTGTTCTGCTAGTGTCGCCTAGGACCCGAGTTCTTTTCCGCTGATCCAAGACTGAGCGCACTAACCACATGTGGGAGTTCTATGGGCCTCCCCGCAATCTATTACCGGATCCTCAAACTTGTCCAGGATGCCACAAGTAGTTCGGGGTGTTTATACGGTTACAAGCGCGGATGATATGGTAAGATGGATACGTGGTTACTTACGGTAGGGCTTGCGGTATGATGCGAAGTGACCAACTCATGGTAGTTTGTGTCACCTAGCCATAGACGCAAACGGTTAGGCCCACCTCGAAGCTTCGGCCGGACTCTCAAGGTGGATCAGTCCTAGCTAGGTGGCTCCCTGGACTTGTTTGTATTGAAGGGAAGTATTGCGTCGAAACCTCCACCGGTACACCTCTAAGCGAGAGTTTCGATGCGTGTGGGTTCATTGGTGCATCCCTGCAGGGTTAAATCTTTTCGAAAAGCCGTGTCCACAGTTATGGACGACTTGGTGAAATGCGCTGGCTAAAAAGATCATAGACAACTTGCACCTTATGATGAATAACTTGACTAGTAAAATAGATTACTTGGATAATAACCCATAAAACTTGATCAACCGTGTGAGTGCCCGGACTTCTTCCTCGTGGGCCGAGGATACGAGGGAGTCGTTTTAGGGCGGGTTTGTTTGGTGAGTAGTATAGTTAGTTCCTTATGCGCTCTCTTACCTTTTCTCTGATAGACGGAAAGTTGTAGCGTGTCTCTATAAGTTGTTAGTGCTGCTTGCTGCCGCCTCAAACGCTAACCCCCTTCCCCGGAATTCCAGCTTTGATATCTTGTGAGTATTACTTGCCAGTACTGTTTTATAGTACTGACCCCTTCGGGGCTGCTATTCCAATGCAGCCAACAGGTTTGAAGTCTGACGACGTTAGCTTGGGGAATCCCTCCGGCTAGGCTTGGCCTGGGCAGGGATATGGTGCCTTCGTTTATCTTCAGGACTCTTAGTCCAATTTGTATCTTGTCCGTAGTCGGACGCTACCCGCTTCCGTTGTTATTTGGATCTTTGTATTGTATCTTTGCTCTTGCCTCGGTGAGTCGTTGTTGTATATATGTTCTTTGTGGATTTTCATCGAGAACTGTTGTAATGTTATCACAATTCCACCCGCATAACGTGTGTGTTGCGACCTGCACGTTATGCCTGGTGGGCGTCCTTTAGGATCGTTATTATGCGGATTTGGCTGGAACGCTAAAATCTGCATAGTACGATCTTGGGGCGTTACAGTACCAGTACCTTGCCAGCTTTAAGTTTTATTTATTCTACACAAACTCTTTGCAAGATAAATATGTGAAACATTCTTTTCACAAATTCAAGTAACAATTACTTTGTGATTTAAACTTAACATAGGATGACTCTAAGTCACTTTCGTATTTAAAGTTTCTATTTCTCCTTTTGTAGTTTTGTAGGTATGTCTTGTTTCTCAAACATGACAAGTAAATCATGAATATTATTTGCAACTTTTGACAAATTTCATATTCTTGAACCCCACTTCTCTTTAGACAAGCTAAACCAAAATTCAATGATCACCATCATTAAAATCTTTTATGTGTCAAGTTTTTAACCAACACAGCACTTTACATGTGCCACTTGATACATAAACATATGATGTTTTAGCTTTCTCAATTTATTCCAACAAATCTTTTATCCATGAAACCATTTCATGATAAAACCAATAAAATACACAACACAACCAAACACATTGGTTTGTCCCTTTTAGTCTCACATTGTGGAATCTCTATTCATAATCTCATATGAACACTCTACAAAACTCCATTTGCTATGGCTTCCAATTATCTCATAATTATTGAAACCACTATTTCACATAACTAATATGCGAAATGCAAATCATTAAATAGATCCTTTATTTGAAACAGAGTGTTATCAAAATAAATCTAAATGATACAAATAAACCCTTAAATTCAAATCCCTTCTTTATGACCACATAATATCAAATATAATGTGACTACAATACTTTAGGTTTATCAAAACACTTTTGAATAATCTCTAAATATTGTAATTTGTGATAACACTTGTCACAAGTCTTCATACTAAACAATAACTCAAATATTTTGTCTCTTTTGATCAAATCGAAAAGACTCAATTATCTTGTTAACTTAATATCCTTTACTTCCATGGCTTCATCATGACATGAATAAATACTCCTATTTACTCATTCATGATGAAGAACATAAAATAATGATGTCTCTTATTCACTGAAAAATACAACCAACACTTGTGTTTATTTTCAGCTTTTCATGGCATTTTCAGAAAATGGCATTTTTAATCATACTACTTGATGATGCGCATCCAATGCTCCTCAACACTATAGCACAATTAAAAACAAAATCATTATCAAGTTTTGGACATTTTTAGCATGTTTCATTTTATAAGTGTTTAACTAATTATCGTTTAAATCTAACAAAGGACAATAATCTCATAATCGAAACGTGATCTCCAAAAAGGATTACTCATGAAAATAGAACAACCACTTGTCTTTAACATGAATGACCGTCTCACAAACCGAGACACACTAATTTAAGATCACACTTAATTCGATTACAAAACTCATTCAAATGCTCTAATTTAAAAATGATAAATGTAGAAGTGAAATGTCGCCAGCATCAACTCCTTGATTGCCATCTTCCCGCGAAATCCACTCAGTCCCTCCATGCACTTCTCAAACGGCGGGCCCTGTTTTCACAAAACAGCACAAGTATCAAATACTTAGCTCACCACAAGTGTAAATGGGACATTTAAACATTTATAACTAGTATATCAAAATATACCTTCTGCATTGACTACTTCTCCTGCTATGGGTTCCACTTTGACATGACGCAGCCGGGAAATAAACTCACAGAAAGTGATCGAATCCCTTCCCATGACATAGTCCCTGACATAATTCTTATAGCTGGGGGGAAGCGAGCGCAGCACCCCATCTATTGCCATCTCGTCAGTTATCTCATGGTTCCAAACATCCACCAGAGTGTAATACAGCCTGTGCATCTTCCTCAGGTGTTGTTCCAAGCAAGTGTTTTCTTCCATCTTAGTTGAAAGAAATTCATCCAAGCATTCAAACCTTGCAACTCTAACTTGTGCTATGAACCTTCTTTTCAGCTCATCGACAATCTCCATTGCGCTCAAGTTTCCAAATTGTCTACCAAGGTTAGAATCCATGAAGGTGCACATCAGCCACTCGACTTTCAAGTAGGTGGTCTTTTGATCGTACCACTCCATGTACCCTTCATAGTCAGCAGTAACATCAGGGCGTTCTTCTAAAGGTTCATCTATCACGTAGAGCTCACTATTGGTGTGTAGGACTTCTCTCAGACGCATGTACCACTCAGCAAAGTTTGACCCATCGAGACGCAGCTCCTCAGCAAGAAACATACTACTGTAGTCGGCCATGATCTACAAGGATTTTGCAAAGACATCTTTAGGACACTTGTTTATGATAATTTTAGTTCAACTTAATCAAATTAATACATGAACTCCCACTAAACTCAACATCTCTCTGGTTGTTTAGTGACACACGATCCAAATCCACTACACCACAACCGATCATCACGTGAGGTGATGTAGCTTCAATGGTGAACAACTCAGTGTTGATCATATCATTCATATGACTCGTGTTTAACCTTTCGGTTCCGTGTTCCCGAGGCCATGTCTGTACATGCTAGGCTCGTCAAGACAACCGTAGTATTTTCGCATGTGTAAACTGGCTTACACCCGTTGTATGTGAACGTTGAATCTATCACACCCGATCATCACGTGATGCTTCGAAACGACGAACTTTCGCAACGGTGCATACTAGGGGAGAACACTTAATTATCTTGATATTAACATGAGAGATCACCTTATCATGCTAGCCGTCGCGATCATATCTAAGCATAACAATAAGGTGCATAAAAGGATTAACATCACATGCAATTCAAAAATTGTGATATGATATGGCCTTTCTTCTTATGCTTTTGATCTCCATCTCCAAAGCACCGGCAAGATCTCCATCTCCGGCATGATCTCCATCATCGTGGCGCCATCACCATGGTTGTCCACCAACTATTGCAGC
This sequence comes from Puccinellia tenuiflora, assembly GCA_012064385.1. Taxonomy (NCBI): domain Eukaryota; kingdom Viridiplantae; phylum Streptophyta; class Magnoliopsida; order Poales; family Poaceae; genus Puccinellia; species Puccinellia tenuiflora. The sequence goes on along the minus strand of QRDG01001717.1, from coordinate 191,189 downwards.
TACAACTAATGCTACTCTTAGCAATAAAGCAATTACATGGTGATTCAATGACTCGCAGGTCACATAAAATAATAGACAACCATATGGCTCCTGCCGGTTGCCGTACTCGTCGACATGCAAGTCGCGAAATATTACAAACATGATCATTGCATACATTATCACAAATCACATATTGGCCATATCACATCACATGACCCCCTCTGCAAAAACAAGTTAGACGTCCTCTACTTTGTTTATGCAATTTTTACGTGGCTTGGGTCAACGAGATAGAACCGTTCTAATCTACGCAAAACCACAACGGTGATATAATAGTTGCTTATTTACTCATCCTTTTGAAAGGCCTTCCATTGAAAATTGCACCCTCACTAAAGCAAGAGAAACAGACACCCGCCAGCCACTTATGCAAAACAAGTTGCATGTCAGTCGTGGAACCGGTCTCTCGTGCGTGGACGAGTAAGGTTGGTCCGGGCCGCTTCAATCTCACAATACCGCAAAGATGCAAAGTGCACGCTAGAAGGTAGCAACATAAAATATCAACGCCCACAACTCCTTGTGTTCTAATCGCACCAACATCTACGAATAGATCTAGGCTCTGATACCACTGAAGGGGTCGCAGCATAGAAAACAAAAAAATTTCCTACGCGGCAAGCGGAATAAACCCCAAGGATCTAGATCTACTAGATGAAGATAGCGAAGGTGAGATCCAATCTCTTACCCTTGAAGATCAACAAACGTGTTTTGTCGGTGCAGGGGTTGGCTAGTCGATCCCCGCAACTAGACTCGTCTAGTCGTGAGGAGATGTATTATCCTCGAGATCCAATCCGGTGAAGTGCAGCAATGGGCAGCACCTCCGCGGTGTCCACACGTACGGCTCGATCAAGACGTCAACTCCTTTATCCCGCAAGCGAGAGGACGTGGCCTTGATGATCTCAGCAGCACGACGGTAGTGCCGGTGTCGATGATGACGATCTCCACGTGCGAGGCTTCGCCAAGCCAAGCTAGAGGAGAGGGAGAGGAGCAAGGCGCAGCAGCCCCTAGGGCAAGGGGTGGTGCGGCTATGGTGTGGAGGTGGTGGTGGCGGCAGCCCTCCGGGGAGAGGTGGCGCGGCTAGGGTTTTGGGGTGGAGGAGGTGGTGCGGCTAGGGTGGCTCCCTTGGGTGTGCCGCACCCCTCCCCTTCCCCCTTTTTATAGGTGGCCGGGCTAGGGTTAGGGCAAGGGGCCGGCCGGCCCTTGCTTGCCCCCCAAGTTGGAGTCCAACTAGGACTCCTCCTTGGGCTCCCTTTCCTAAAGGGGTGGAGGCCCAACTCCTAGTCCAACTAGGAGTGGGGTTCCCCTCCTTTCCTTAGCCGCATGGCCCATGTGGCCCTAGGTGGTGCGGCACACCAAGGTGGTGGCTGCACCCCTATGGTCCATGTGGGCCCCCATACAATATGTGGGTCCCACTTCTAGAACCTTCTAGAACATTCCGGAACCTTCCGGTACCCTATAAATATTTTCCGGAACTTTTCCGAAACCTCCGGAAACTACTTTCCATATATGAATCTTATTCTCCGGACTCCTCCGGAACTCCTCGTGACGTCCGGGATCCCATCCGAGACTCCGAATCACCATTCGTTCATTTCATCATTTAATTCATCGCAAAACCCAATTTCATCGGAGCGTTAAGTGTGTGACCCTACGGGTTCGAGAATGCATAGACATGATCATATCAATAATTAATAGCGGGACCGGGATGCCCATATTAATTCCTATACACTCAACGAAAACCTTTTCTCGATTGAACCACGATGCCAGAGATTTAATTAATCTCATATACGATTCCCTTTGTCTCACGATATTTTACTTGCCCGAGATATAATCGTTGACATCCCCATGTCTAGTTTAAATCTCGTCACCGGCAAGTTCTCTTTACTCGTCCATAATATAGGATCCTCGTGATTACAACCTAATCACATGTCTGCAGACTTTTGATGCTATATTACCGAGAAGGCCTGGAGATATCTTCTCCGTCACATGGAGGGACAAATCCCACTCTCGATTCATATCACCCAACAACCCACCATCGGAGATACCTGAAAGCCACCTTTATAATCACCCAGTTACGAAGTGACATTTGATGTGCACAAAGCATTCCTCCGGTGAACGGGAGTGATATAATCTCATGGTCTAAGGAAACTATATTTGGCATATTGAAAGTGTTGACAACAAAACTTTTGTGACACGATTAATTGCAACTCTTTATTGTTTGGGTCATGTCCATCACACCATTACTCCTAATGATATGACTCCGTTATCAAGTGACTATAACAAGTCCATAGTTAGGAAACTCTAACTATCTCTTGATCAACGAACTAGTCCTGTAGAGGCTCACTAGGGACTCCTGGTGTTTATATTCCACACATGTATTATGTTTCCATTTAATACAATTATAGCATGGATAATAAACTATTATCATAAACATGAATATGCTTAATAAACCATTTTATTATTGCCTCTAGGGCATATTCCCAACACCTTGGCCGTGTGGGACCCACCATCTTGGGCCTCGTAGCTCCGATGCCGTCCGTTTTCGTCTCCGTGGCTTCGTCTTGACCTAAAACCGACTACAAAAATAGTCCCCCGAGGAGTTTCGGGAGGAGGCGGCGGAGAAACATAAAACCACGAAACAGAGAGTCAGAAGGCTGCCGCCGGAGAAGATCGGAGGGGGGAAACGCTGCCAGAATCACCTCCGGAGGGCTTGCTACTGTATTAAAATAAGTTGGGTGGTGCCCCAAGCGAAGGCGGAATTGCAGCTAGTAGCAGTTTTCCCTCGTTTAACGAACCGAGTTTTATCGAACCAGTAGGACTTTGAAATCAACAACGAGGTGAATTTTGAAGATCTCTGGCGCTTGACCTTCAACAGATGTGGACCTGCACACACTCAACCAAAATACTTTTCCCCCAACGACGGAAAGGTTGTCAATCTTTCCGTCTCGCAGAAAACAAAGCGGTTAATTGTATGATGAAATAGATAAAATATAAAAAGTGACCAGAGGAATAATGATAATTAAAAGCAAGTAAATGAGGTTGTAAACAATGTAAAAAGATGGACCGGGGGCCATGGGTTCACTAGTGGAGTCTCTCAAGTAAATAAAATATGCATGTGATGGGTGAACGAATTACAGCTAGGCAATTGACAAGATCATGACACAAACCCAATTTAGCTATGACAAAAAGGACATGATAATATTTATGGAGGCATCACGACAAGGAACAAAGACCATTGAGTCCAACTGCGTCTTTGTCTAAAAAGTCCACCGTGGGATCGCTATCCAGCCTGTCACCCAACGGTATTAAGTTGCAAGCAACAGACAATTGCATTAAGTAATGTTCATGAAGTAAGCAATACTAATATCAATATAGACATTAACACCGCTGTTTTACCCTTAGTAGCAACAGCACACCCTCGCCCTTAGACGTTTCTGTCACTCGTGCCCAGGAACAAAAGGGGGCATGAACCCACTATCTAGCATAAATACCCTCTCTTGGAGATACACACAATCACTTGGCCAAAGTAACTACGCACATCGGAGAGCATGCAAGAACATAAATTACTCATATAAGAATCATGCACAATCTGAACATAACTTCATAATCCATCGGATCTCAGCAAACACATCACATAGCATTACAATAATCGATCTTGATCATGTTAGGCAGCTCACAAGATCATAAGACATGAAGCACAAGAGAGAGACTACCAACTAGCTACTGCCATGGACCCGTAGTCGAAGTGAGACTACTCACAAATCATCCCGGAGGAAGGCATGACGATGAAGAGCCCTCCGGGATCGATCTCCCCTCCGGCAGAGTGCCGGGATCAGCTTCAGATTGGACCCCGAACTAGGGTTTTCAGTGACGCCGCGTCGGGGTCGGGTTTCTGGAAAATAATGACCGCCTCGACGTTTTTAGGTTTAATGTGAATTTATAGGCGTCAGAGGGGGCCGAGCAGGTGCCCCATGGGCAGGGGCGGGCCCCACCCGCGGGTGGCCCCCAGGCCGTGGCAACAGGCCGCCCCTGGCCTGTGGGTGGCCCCCAGGGCTGCCCTTTAGTGTCCTGATGCCTTACGTCGAGTAAAAATTCCCCGTAAATTTTCGTCCAATTCCGAGAAAATTTCCAGAAGTAAATTTTCTGAAATACAAAAATAGCAAAAACAGGGAACTGGCACTGGGCATCTTGTCAATAGGTTAGTCCGACAAAATTCATAAAAATGATATAAATGACAGTAAAAACATGTGACAATAACACAAAACTAGCATGGATCACTCAAAAATTATAGATACGTTTGAGACGTATCAGCATCCCCAAGCTTAACTCCTACTCGTCCTCGAGTAGGTTAGTGATAACAAATAATTTTTGATGAGACATGCAACCAACACAATCTTGATCAAGATAGTAATGCAAAGCACATGAAGTGAATAAGGTGATCCAAAACAATTGTCTATAGTTGACATTAAGCAAACAATGATTAACAAACGCTATCTAACAAATGCTAGAAACTTTTCATGAATAAGTGCGTTGGAGACATGGAACCATACATAAGGTTTAGAAAGAAGAATTGCGAATTATGTCTCCAATGTAAAGTATCAATCATTCTTCAAAGCATCTAATTAGTCATTCATGAAAATAGCCAAGCTCAAGTCAGGTGTCCTAATCCATCTACTTCACAAATCAACTATTTCGAAGTCTACTCAACTAGTGCAAGTAAGAAGTGGCTTTGGCACCATGATGTTAAGGCAAAGAGAACAATTATGGAGGTTTGGAAGGTCAAAAAGAAAGGCTCAAACAGTGGAGAAAGTAACCACAAGACAGAAGGAAGTCCCGTAGTTGACACTGCATGAGGAGTAGTGATTGCCATGCAACGGATGCACATAGAGCTATAAGTGTATGAAAGCTCTCCAATGGAACTAGTGGGGGTGCATCCAACTTGCTTGCTCATGAAGACCTAGAGCTCACTTGAGGAGGCTCATCCTTAGAATATACAAGCCAAGTTCTATAACGTTAATTCCCCACATAGTTATACAAATGAAACATGAAAACTCTCTATAATGAAGTGTAGGTTCTAACTAGCACAAGTGTGGAATAAAGGATAGTAGTGCTGCCCCCTCTCTCTTTTATTTTCTCTTCTTTTTTCTTAATTGTGGCCTCCGTGGCTCTTTTAAATTTTCTCTCATTGGTCTCTTTTGGACTCTTTTATGTGGCCACTTTGGACTCTTTTCAATATGCTCACAGGTAGGGGCAACACTCTATTTTTACAAGATGATCATCACACTTTTGGTACTCAGAACTCATAAGACTAATACATGATGTATAAAAGAAGATATGCATGATCGAGCGTAGTGTGGAAAAAATGTAGAAGATGTGGCAAGCCACGCTGCACACTAACTCAATGATCAAGCAAACTATATGATAATGAAGAATGACATCAAGTCATGTAATGTAATGATGGATGTTGCATGGCAATGTATCTCGGAACGGCTATGGAAATGCCGTGATAGGTAGGTATGGTGGCTGTTTTGAGGAAGATAGTTGGCTTATGTGTAGGAGAACAAGATGAAGTTCTCCACGGAGTTGGATGTGCTCGCGAAGTATGCACCAATCTCAATGTGAGAGAGGGCATTGCGCAGCACCGAAGAGGCTAGCAAAATATAGAAGTGGAAGTGCCAAAAACCAAAACTCAACAATGCATTTCGTATATTGCAAACAACTAGCAGTTTCAATGTTCCACAAATGGTTAGAGACACCCCGAGAGGGATCGTGGCGGCGACACAAGTGCCCCGTTGGCTTCCCCGACCATTGCAGTAACTACCCACTAGGAACTTATTTTCAACTTAGTAGAATTCATGACACATTAGCATTATTGACTTAGGTTGTTTAGTTCAGAAAAGTACGGCTCCACGCTTTAATAACACCTCTCCACTTATCAGCTCTAACACCATTAACCAACACATTTTAACCATTAGTTATTTTGGTGCCTCAAACCAATTGAAGTGTATCAAATTATCCACATAGTGATCTACAAGACTATGCAGGTTTTTCTACTTCATACCACTGCCACATGCATAGCATTTTGCCGATCTATCACATTAACCAAGCAACCAAAACAACTCTCCAAGAAATATAAGTGAAGAACAAGAGAGTTTAATTTAACAACTAGCAGCTCTAAACAAGATAAAAGCTAAAAGCGAGAGCTTACTAGAAAACAGACAGTAGCTAAGAATACTCAAAAAGATATAAGCGAAGCAAAGGAGTATTCAAACGAAAAAGCGGAGTCCCACACAAATAAAGTTAGGATCCAACAAAGATATGACTAGAAAACAAACAAACAAAACTGAAAGTAAAAAGACGCTCCAAGCATAGCACATAATATGTAAAATGATAAAAACGAAGTTCAACGAAGACGACCTTATGATAGTCGATGAAGATGAGGGGATGCCTTGGGCATCCCCAAGCTTTGACTCTTGATAATTCTTGATATTCAGAGGGGGTGCAATGGGGACATCCCCAAGCTTGAGCTCTGATCCATCCTCGATTTCTTCATATTCCTCTCCTTTTGGAACTTAAAAACTCCCTTCACACAAAATTTCTCATAATTTGATTAGAGGGTTAGTGCTCATAAATTAAAATGCACATGTGTTCAACTCATGACAAATTGCAAACCAACTTCATTAGATATTAGCTACTGTTTACTAAGCCTCAATGTGGCACTCTACCCCTAGAGTATCACATATGACGATGGTAAAGAGACAAATGCAAAATAAAAGCAGAATCTGTTAAAATCTGAACAGTCTGTAAAGATCGAATTTTTCGAGGCACTTCTGCAACTCAAATAAAAAAACTCTAAACTAACGAAAGATAGATAAAAGCATCAGGCTTTCTGTCAAAAATTATCAGAAAAACATAAAATTCTGGCGATTTTAGGATTTTTGTGCAACAGGCACACAGAATCTGTTTTTGGACAGCAACACAATACCTCGCACTTTCAATTCATTAGAAGCTAAACTTGGCACAAAAAATCAAAAGAAAAAGATACAATGAAGTTGCTACAGAGGTAATAACTTCATGACTCAAGAAAATAAAAAAGCAAACTGAAAATAAAAGATTGGTTGCCTCCCAACAAGCGCTTTTCTTTAACGCCTTTTAGCTAGGCCCAGTATTTGCAATGATGCTCACATAAGAATAAGTATTGAAACGCAAGGGATAGCATCATGAGGGAATTATCAAACACATTTAAGTCTAACTCTCTTTCTATGCATAGGCATTTTATGTGAAAATAAATCAATGAATCACAAAGCATTAAGCATAGGAAGGTAAAGAAAGTGTAACTTCAAAACTTTTAGCATAAAGAGAGGTGTTTTAGTGACATGAGAACTCCGACAACCATATTTTCCTCTTTCATAATAATTTTCAGTAGCATCATGAATAAACTCAACAATATAATTATCACTTAAAACAGGCTTTTCATGATCTACAAGCACATAATTTCGGTCCATCTCAAAAATAGTGGGATTAAACCCACTTTCAATAACACTATAATTTTTATCATCAAGTAATATAGGACCATCATCAAGAGCTTTATCATATAGACTTTCTAAGCACAACTCTTCATTATCATGCATCTCAATGGTTGGAGTAAATAAAGGATTATCATAAGATTTATCAATATAGCACGGATTATCATATATAACAAGATCATTTTTATCAAAAAAGGATGTTTCAGATGAATCAATGGGATCATAGCATTCATTCTCCTTTTGTAAGGAAGGAGGACAATCAAATAATGTATGAGTTAGAGAGTTAATCTCATTAGAAGGTAGAGATGGGTAGCTACTACACTCTTCCTCCTCTTGTTCGTCACTCTCCTCCTCGTTTTCATCCAATGGGCTTCTAGTTTCAACAATTTCTTCTTCCATAGGCTCCTGCACGGCATTAGTCTCTTCTTCTTGGGGAGATAAACCCTTAAGAAATTCAGTAATATAACAATTTTCATCTTTGTAATTATCCATGCAATATTTAAGTATAGCAAAACTTTCAGATTTATAAGGAGCATCATCATCATTTTCAATCAAAGAAGAAATTTCATAAGCACCCTTCCACGCAATAAATTCTTCAATATCTTCCACATCATAAAAATCATAGTTTCCCTTAGCATAAGATGCTAAGGTTTCATTATCATTACCAGTACATTGAAAAGGAAGGTGTTTAAAATTAATGCTACAACTAGACTCATCACAGCAATAGGATATATCATAATTTAAGCACAAGTCTCTAGCATAATTGCTCAGAGTATTAATTATTTTCCATAAGTGTATCCCTGATGGTGGATATCGATAAGTTGGGTGGTGCCCCAAGCGAAGGCGGAATTGTAGCTAGTAGCAGTTTTCCCTCAATTAAAGAACCGAGGTTTATCGAACCAGTAGGACTTTGAAATCAACAACGAGGTGAATGTTGAAGATCTCTGGCGCTTAACCTTCAACAGACGTGGACCTACACACACTCAACCAAAATACTTTTCCCCCAATGGTGGAGAGGTTGTCAATCTCTCCGGTCTCGCAGAACACAAAGCGGTTAATTGTATGATGAAATAGATAAAATATGAAAAGTGACCAGAGGAGTAATGATGATTAAAAGCAAGTAAATAAGGTTGTAAACAATGTAAAAAGATGGACCGGGGGCCATGGGTTCACTAGTGGAGTCTCTCAAGTAAATAAAATATGCATGTGATGGGTGAACGAATTACAGCTAGGCAATTGACAAGATTATGACACAAACCCAATTTAGCTATGACAAAAAGGACATGATAATATTTATGGAGGCATCACGACAAGGAACAAAGACCATTGAGTCCAACTGCGTCTTTGTCTAAATAGTCCACCGTGGGATCGCTATCTAGCCTGTCACCCAATGGTATTAAGTTGCAAGCAATAGACAATTGCATTAAGTAAAGTGCATGATGTAAGCAATACTAATATCAAAATAGAAATTAACACCGCTGTTGTACCCTTAGTAGCAACAGCACACCCACGCCCTTAGACATTTCTGTCACTCGTGCCCAGGAACAAAAGGGGGCATGAACCCACTATCTAGCATAAATACCCTCTCTTGGAGATACACACAATCATTTAGCCAAAGTAACTACGCACATCGGAGAGCATGCAAGAACATAAATTACTCATATAAGAATCATGCACAATCTGAACATAACTTCATAATCCATCGAATCCCAGCAAACACATCACATAGCATTACAATAGTCGATCTTGATCATGTTAGGCAGCTCACAAGATCATAAGACATGAAGCACAAAAGAGAGAGACTACCATCTAGCTACTGCCATGAACCCGTAGTCCAAGGTGAGACTACTCACAAATCATCCCGGAGGAAGGCATGTCGATGAAGAGCCCTCCGGGATCGATCTACCCTCCGGCAGAGTGCCGGGATCAGCTTTAGATTGGACCCCAAACTAGGGTTTTCGGTGACGGCGCGTCGGGGTCAAGTTTCTGGAAAATAATCGCCGCCTCGACGTTTTTAGGTTAATTGTGATTTTATAGGAGTCGGAGGGGGCCGAGTAGGTGCACACAGGGCAGGGGCGGGCCCCACCCGCGGGTCCCCCCAGGGCGCGGCAGCTACCCGCGTGCGCCCTGTGGGACTCCTCCGAGGCTGCCCTTCGGACTCCGTCTTCGTCTTGGCGTAAAAATAATCCCCGTAAATTTTCGTCCAATTCCGAGAATATTTCCATAAGTAAATTTCTGAAACAAAAAGACAGCAAAAACAGGGAACTGGCACTGGGCATCTTGTCAATAGGTTAGTCCGACAAAATGCATGAAAATGATATAAATAACAGTAAAAACATGTGACAATATCACAAAACTAGCATGGATCACTCAAAAATTATAGATACGTTTGAGACGTATCAGCATCCCCAAGCTTAACTCCTACTCGTCCTCGAGTAGGTAAGTGATAACAAATAATTTTTTGATGAGACATGCTACCAACACAATCTTGATCAAGATAGTAATGCAAAGCACATGAACTGAATAAGGTGATACAAAACAATTGTCTATAGTTGACATTAAGCAAACAATGATTAACAAACGCTAGCTAACAAATGCTAGAAACTTTTCATGAATAAGTGTGTTGGAGACATGGAACCATACATAAGGTTTAGAAAGAAGAATTGCGAATTATGTCTCCAATGTAAAGTATCAATCATTCTTCAAAGCATCTAATTAGTCATTCATGCAAATAACCAAGCTCAAGTCAGGTGTCCTAATCCATCTACTTCATAAATCAACTGTTTCGAAGTCTACTCAACTAGTGTAAGTAAGAAGTGGCTTTGGCACCATGGTGTTATGGCAAAGAGAACAATAATGGAGGTTTGGAAGGTCAAAAAGAAAGGCTTAAACAGTGGAGAAAGTAACCACAAGACAGAAGGAAGTCCCGTAGTTGACACTGTATGAGGAGTAGTGATTGCCATGCAACGGATGCACATAGAGCTATAAGTGTATGAAAGCTCTCCAATGGAACTAGTGGGGGTGCATCCAACTTGCTTGCTCATGAAGACCTAGAGCTCACTTGAGAAGGCTCATCCTTAGAATATACAAGCCAAGTTCTATAACGTTAATTCCCCACATAGTTATACAAATGAAAACATGAAAACCCTCTATAATGAAGTGTAGGTGCTACTAGCACAAGTGTGGAATAAAGGATAGTAGTGCTGCCCCCCTCTCTCTTTTATATTTCTTTTTTTTTAATTGTGGCCTCCATTGCTCTTTTAAATTTTCTCTTATTGGTCTCTTTTGGACTCTTTTATGTGGCCACTTTGGACTCTTTTCAATATGCTCACAGGTAGGGGCAACACTCTATTTTTACAAGATGATCATCACACTTTTGGTACTCATAACTCATAAGACTAATACATGATGTATAAAACAAGATATGCATGATCGAGCGTAGTGTGGAAAAAATAAAAAATGTAGAACATGTGGCAAGCCACGCTGCACACTAACTCAATGATCAAGCAAACTATATGATAATGAAGAACGACATCAACTCATATAATGTAATGATGGATGCTGCATGGCAATGTATCTCGGAACGGCTATGGAAATGTCGTGGTAGGTAGGTATGGTGGCTGTTTTGAGGAAGATAGTTGGCTTATGTGTAGGAGAACTGGATGAAGTTCTCCCACAGAGTTGGATGTACTCGCGAAGTATGCACCAATCTCAATGTGAGAGAGGGCATTGCGCAGCACCGAAGAGGCTAGCAAAATATGGAAGTGGAAGTGCCAAAAACCAATGCTCACAATGCATTTCGTATATTGCAAACAACTAGCAGTTTCAATGTTCCACAAATGGTTAGACACACCCCGAGAGGGATCGTGGCGGCGACACAAGTGCCCCGTTGGCTTCCCCGACCGTTGCAGTAACTACCCACTAGGGACTTATTTTCAACTTAGTAGAATTCATGACATATTAGCATTGTTGACTTAGGTTGTTTAGTTTAGAAAAGTACAACTCCATGCTTTAATAACACCTCTCCACTAATCGGCTCTAACATCATTAACCAACACATTTTAACCATTAGTTATTTTAGTGCCTCAAAACAATTGAAGAGTATCAAATTATCCACATAGTGATCTACAAAACTATGCAGGTTTTTTCTATTTCATACTACTGCCACATGCATAGCACTTTTTTGATCTAACTCATTAACCAAGCAACCAAAACAACTCTCCAACAAATATAAGTGAAGAAAAAGAGAGTTTAATTTAACAACTAGCAGCTCTAAATAAGATAAAAGTTAAAAGCGAGAGCTTACTAGAAAACAGACAGTAGCGAAGAATACTCAAAAAGATATAAGCGAAGCAAAGGAGTATTCAAACGAAAAAGCGGAGCGTGTCTCTCTCCCACACAAATAAATCTAGGATACAACAAAGATATGACCAGCAAACAAACAAATAAAACTGAAAGTAAAAAGACGCTCCAAGCATAGCACATAATATGTAAAGTGATAAAAACGAAGTTCAACGAAGACGACCTTATGATAGTCGATGAAGATGAGGGGATGCCTTGGGCATCCCCAAGCTTTGATTCTTGATAGTTCTTGATATTCAGAGGGGGTGCCATGGGGGCATCCCCAAGCTTGAGCTTTGATCCATCCTCGATTTCTTCATATTCCTCTCCTTTGGAACTTAAAAACTCCCTTCACACAAAACTTCTCATGATTTGATTAGAGGGTTAGTCCTCATAAATTAAAACGCACATGTGTTCAACTCATGACAAATTGCAAACCAACTTTATTAAACATTAGCTACAGTTTACTAAGCCTCAATGTGGCACTCCACCCCTAGAGTATCACATATGACGATGGTAAAGAGACAAATGCAAAATAAAAGCTGAATCTGTCAAAATCTGAACAGTCTGTAAGATCGAATTTTTCGAGGCTCTTCTGCAGCTCAAATCAAAAAACTTAAAACTAACGAAAGATATATAAAAGCATCAGGCTTGCTGTAAAAAATTATCAGAAAAATATAAAATCCTGGCGATTTTAGGATTTTCGTGCAACAGGCACACAGAATCTGTTTTTGGACAGCAACACAATACCTCGCACTTTCAATGCATTAGAGGCTAAACTTGGCACAAAAAACCAAAATAAAATGATACAATAAAGTTTCTACAGAGGCAATAACTTCATGACTCAAGAAAAGCAAAAAAAAACTGAAAATAAAAGATGGGTGTCCTCCCAACAAGCGCTTTTCTTTAACGCCTTTTAGCTAGGCTTAATGATTTCGATGATGCTCTAATAAGAATAAGAGTTGACAAAAGAGAGCATCAAGAAATAAATACCAAACATATTTAAGCCTAACCCACTTCCTATGCATAGGCATCTTGTACAAAAATAATTCATTGAAGCATAAAGCTAGTAGCATAGGAAGACAAAGCAAGTGCAACTTCAAAACTTGCAAGAAAAATAGAGGTGTCTTAGTAACATGAGAACTCCAACAACCATATTTTCCTCTCTCATAATAATTTTTAGTAACATCATGAACAAACTCAACAATATATCTATCACTTAAAACAGGCTTTTCATGATCTACAAGCACATAATTTCGGTCCATCTCAAAAATAGTGGGATCAAACCCACTTTCAGTAGAATTATAATGTTTATCATCAAGTAACTTAGGACCATCGTCAAGAGCATTATCATATAAACTTTCTAAGCACAACTCTTCATTAACATGTATCTCAATGGTAGGAACAAATAAAGGATTATCATAGGATTTATCAATATAGCACAGATTATCATAAATAACAAGATCATTTTTATCAAAAAGGGATGTTTCAAAAGAATCAATGGGATCATAGCATTCATTCTCATTTTGTAAGGAAGGAGGACAATCAAATAATGTATGAGCTAGAGAGTTACTCTCATTAGAAGTTAGAGATGGGTAGCTACTCCATTATTCCTCCTCTTGTTCGTCACTCTCCTCCTCATTTTCATCCAATGAGCTTCCAGTTTCAATAATTTCTTCTTCCATAGGCTCCTACACGGCATTAGTCTCTTCTTCTGGGGGAGATAAACCCTTAAGATATTCAGTAATATAGCAATTTTCATCTTTGTAATTATCCATGCAATAATTAAGTATAGCAAAACTTTCAAATTTATAAGGAGCATCATCATTATTTTCAATCAAAGAAGAAATTTCATAAGCACCCTTCCACGCAATAAATTCTTCAATAGGTTCCACATCATAAAAATCATAGTTTCCCTTAGCATAAGATGCTAAGGTTTCATTATCATTACCAGCACATTGAAAAGGAAGGTGTTTAAAATTCATGCTACAACTAGACTCATCACAGCAATAAGATATATCATAATTTAAGCACAAGTCTCTAGCATAATTGTTCAGAGTATTAATTATTTTCCATAAGTGTATCCCTTTTTGTGACAAGCGGTATTCCTTATAATATTCTTGTTGATCCTCCGTGAACCCGCTTTGCCAATAAGATCTATTTTCAAAGAAGTTAACCATTGAGAACAACTAAATAACTAAGCATACTAACAAAACAAAAAAAAAACTACACTAATTTTTGGGGTCTTAAAATTTTGAAACAGGAAAATAAACTAAATGAGATATAAAGCAAGCAAGACAAAAACAAAGTAAAGAGATTGAGAGTATGAGACTCCCCTTGCTGTAGCTCCAAAGTCCCCGGCAACGGCACCAGAAAAGAGCTTGCTGTTGTATTAAAATAAGTTGGGTGGTGCCCCAAGCGAAGGCGGAATTGCAGCTAGTAGCAGTTTTCCCTCAGTTTAACGAACCGAGGTTTATCGAACCAGTAGGACTTTGAAATCAACAACGAGGTGAATGTTGAAGATCTCTGGCGCTTGACCTTCAACAGACGTGGACCTGCACACACTCAACCAAAATACTTTGGGCCCAACGGCGGAAAGGTTGTCAATCTTTCCGGTCTCGCAGAAAACAAAGCGGTTAATTGTATGATGAAATAGATAAAATATAAAAAGTGACCAGAGGAATAATGATAATTAAAATCAAGTAAATGAGGTTGTAAACAATGTAAAAAGATGGACCGGGGGCCATGGGTTCACTAGTGGAGTCTCTCAAGTAAATAAAATATGCTTGTGATGGGTGAACGAATTACAGCTAGGCAATTGACAAGATCATGACACAAACCCAATTTAGCTATGACAAAAAGTACATGATAATATTTATGAAGGCATCACGACAAGGAACAAAGACCGTTGAGTCCAACTGCGTCTTTGTCTAAAAAGTCCACCGTGGGATCGCTATCCAGCCTGTCACCCAACGGTATTAAGTTGCAAGCAACAGACAATTGCATTAAGTAAAGTGCATGAAGTAAGCAATACTAATATCAAAATAGACATAAACACCGTTGTTTTACCCCTAGTAGGAACAACACACTCTCGCTCTTAGACGTTTCTGTCACTCGTGCCCAGGAACAAAAGGGGGCATGAACGCACTATCTAGCATAAATACCCTCTCTTGGAGATACACACAATCACTTGGCCAAAGTAACTACGCACATCGGAGAGCATGCAAGAACATAAATTACTCATATAAGAATCATGCACAATCTGAACATAACTTCATAATCCATCGGATCCCAGCAAACACATCACATAGCATTACAATAATTGATCTTGATCATGTTAGGCAGCTCACAAGATCATAAGACATGAAGCACAAGAGAGAGAGACTACCAACTAGCTACTGCCATGGACCCGTAGTCCAAGGTGAGACTACTCACAAATCATCCCGGAGGAAGGCATGACGATGAAGAGCCCTCCGGGATCGATCTCCCCTCCGACAGAGTGCCGGGATCAGCTTCAGATTGGACCCCAAACTAGGGTTTTCGGTGACGGTGCGTCGGGGTCGAGTTTCTGGAAAATAATGGCTGCCTCGATGTTTTTAGGTTTAATGTGAATTTATAGGCGTCGGAGGGGGCCGAGGAGGTGCCCCACGGGTAGGGGCGGGCCCCACCCGCGGGTGGCCCCCCAGGCTGCGGTAGCAAGCCTCCCCTGGCCTGTGGGTGGCCCCCAGGGCTGCCCTTTGGTGTCCTGGTGCCTTCCGTCGAGTAAACATTCCCCGTAAATTTTCGTCCAATTCCGAGAATATTTCCAGAAGTAAATTTTCTGAAATACAAAAATAGCAAAAACAGGGAACTGGCACTGGGCATCTTGTCAATAGGTTAGTCCGACAAAATGCATAAAAATGATATAAATGACAGTAAAAACATGTGACAATAACACAAAACTAGCATGGATCAATCAAAAATTATAGATACATTTGAGACGTATCAGGGCTCCACCCCCCTCCGGCGTGTTCATGATCAACATGTACAGCAAGATCATCTCCATCTCTCCACTGTAAACTCTTGGCAAACATGATGTATGATGCAATATACTATTCCCTTGATCTATTGTGTCTCCCCATCTTTGTTTGAGAAGTGATTGGTTCATGGCAATAGTGAAATAGTTCGTTGTTTGGTTGCATACAAGTTTTGTTATCTTTTATGATTGTCTTTATGTACAATATATGAGTGCACGCATATGTTGGGGAATGCATGTAAGGTGATCACCGGTAATGTAATGGAGTGAGGGAGACTTGGGAGGACATGTAAACCTGAGACCGAGTCATGAAGTTACTTTGTTGGGGGATATACATAGGGGACCTTAGAACTTAAGGCTATGGTGGGACCTTTATGTCTTAATAAATCTTGTGCAGTCATTTACTTGGCCATAAGAACCATCGTAAGGAGTTTTAGTTCATTCACTTGGCTACACCTATTTATGGCTCCTTCCTAGAAGAAACAATTAAGGCTGAAACATGTGCTTCACTAATTGTGACAACCATACGAATGAAATAACAATTGCTAGAACATTTGCTCCCTTGAGATATTTGCTACTTGAGATATTTGCTACTTGCTACTTTGAGAAACTTGCTTGAGAAAACTGCTGAGAGAAACTTGCTCTAAGAAACTTGCGTTCGAAGCTTGATTGAGAAACTTGTTACTAGATAAACACATTCCACATCACTTGCTTTCATTAGTTAGTTCCTTTCATATTTCAACTTATTGCCTTGCACAAACGGCCATATAAGAGGGTTATAGGGCTTTAGAGAATAGATAGTTTACCTTCAGTTCCTTGTGGGTTCGACACTCAAATACTTATCGAATTGTGCTACAGTGATTCCTTGCTCTTGGGGATTATCACACATTGAGGCTTAGTAAACAGTATCTAATGCCTAATAAAGTTGTTTGCAATTTGTCTTGAGTTGAACACATGTGCATTTTAATTTATGAGCACTAACCCTCTAATCAGTTTATGAGAAGTTTTGTGTGAAGAGAGTTTTTAAGTTCCAAAGGAGAGGATAATGAAGAAATTGAAGATGGATCAGAGCTCACGCTTGGGGATGCCCCCATGGCACCCCCTCTGAATATCAAGAACCATCAAGCGTCAAACCAGCCGGCCACCGCCCACGTCGGCATCTGCCAGCTCGCCGGCCGTCGTGGAGGGTGCTCGTGGAGGTGCTCGCCATGGAATCGCTCGCGTCGTGGAGGAGGCCATAGTCGTGGAGGAGCTTGCCGTTGTGGAGGAGCTCGCCGTCGTCAAGGAGGTAGCCCGGAGCAAGGGGATTCGCGACCGCGCCAGCCTCTAGTTCATGCTCGACCGCTGCCGAGCTCGTGGTCGGTGGCCATTGGGGGTCGACGTCTCCGGGGGGGGGGTCATGCTCGGCTCGAGTTCGTCGGCACGGCTCTGCTTGAGTCTGTCGGCGTGGCCCTTCTCATCGGTGCTCGTCGTCGCCGGGCGCGGTCGAGCATGGAAGAGCACAACAGCATGAGGATGCGGCGGCTGGAGGAGCTCGGGAGGGAGGAGGACCATGGAGCTCGAGAGGGAGGGGAGAGGAGAAGGGATGGAGAATGAAGGAGAGAGGAAGGAGAGAGGAGGAGAGAGGAGGAGAGAGGAGAGAAGGAATAGGGGTGGATTGTCTGCCCCCTCTCTACCAATCAGAGACAAGCACGGACATGCACACAGATCGTGTGTTTCTTTAAATCGCTAGGAGCCGTCGGATAGTGAGCACACAGATTATGCCCCTCAGGTTACCTGTGGCACACCTCATATTGGTGCGCCACGGCTATATAAGTACCCGTGGCGCACCACTCTTCCCATGCGCCACGGAAAAGTTAGGCCCTTTATTATTTTTCTGCCCAGAAATCTTAAATCTCAAAAAACTATGTGTTCCCTTTCGAATTTTGGGATTCTGTAGACTGAAAACAGCTCAAAAGGCCGTAGCCGATTTGATTTGGATGTAACTTTTCGTCTAGTTTTTTTTAAGATATTAAACGTCGAAATCCGAGTTCGTATGCGAAAGTTATCGTCGTTTTACCGGAGCATAATGTTTTATTGCAAAAATATGTCTAAATTCATATTTATTATTTTACCAAAAAACTAGGTTCCATAACATGGGAGCACAAAGCAGCAAACTTACCGGTGGCGCACCAAAAATATGTCTAAATTCATGTTTATTATTTTACCAAAAAACTAGGTTCCATAACACCGGAGCATAATGTTTTATTCTAAAAATATGCATGGGAGCACAAAGAAGCAAACTTACCCGTGGCGCACCAAAATAGTGATGCGCCACGGCTATGTGGGGTCAAAATTTTTGGCTCCGGTACCATTTTTTGGTGGCGCATTGGAATAATGTGTGCCACGGCTATAGTTTTACCCGGGCGCACAACGGTTGGGTGCGCCACGACTAAGGAGGGTGCCCCTCCGTCGACCCAGTGTGCACTTAGCCGTGGCGCACCGCTACTTTGATGCGCCACGGGTAATGGTCTACACGTGGCGCATCTATGTCTGGTGCGCCACGGCTATATACTCGTGGCGCAAAAAAATGGTGTTGCGCCACAGCTAAGTAATCCACCTATAAGACTTTTCCTACTAGTATACTAAGTATAATCTCAACGGTTGTAAGATACTTGGGATTTCCCTACCGGATCTGGCTGGTAGACGGGGTGTGCAACTTGTCACGTCGTCAAATACAACATTGTGATAACCGTTGATGATCTCTTAAACCTTCTCTCTCTCCCTCGCGTCGCCTCCCTCCCAGGCGACCGGGGGAGAAACCCTAGCCCCAGCCGCCGCCACCCCCTCCCCCTCCTCTCTCCTCTCGTCGTCCCCAGAGGCAACCGCCGGGGAACCCCGCGCGCCGCCGATGAAGGGGACGGCGGGACTCTCGCGCATCACGGCCGTGTCGCGGTTGGGAGGGACTGCGCTCGGCAGCGTGTTGGATCGGCGGCGCGATCTTCGGTGGCTGTTTCTCCCGGTGGCGCGGAGTCACTCCGGCGGCTTCGTGGGGACAGCGGTCTCGCCATGACGTGCTCTCCGATTTGCAGCGCAAGGATCCCGGAGCAGCGGCTCCATACATGGCGGCGGCATCCCCTCCACAGGGATCGCTTGGCCAGGAGGCGGCTCCTTGTGGCGGCGCTTGGGGGCGGCGGATCTCGGGATCCCAAACCCAAGCTCGTCGCAGGAGGCGCGTGGCGGCCGGAGCCTTCTCCGGCGTCGACGGCGCTGGATGCGGGAGATCCGTAGCCCTTTCAGCCTGCGGATCGGATTTGGTGGTGGCCCAGCTGGTCTTCGAGCGCCATGTCGCCGATCTGCTACATGTGGTCCTCCATGATCTGGCTGCCGACGTGTTTCGGTCTTCCCATCGGGGATCTCCGGTTTGGCGCATTGCGTCATTGGATATCTAGATCGGTTTTGATCCGGTCGTGCGCACCCTCATTTATGGCCAGAGATGCTTCATGTGGGTGTGGCGCGAAGCTTCGCTATCTTGTCGTGGTCATGCGATATGTCTAATAGATTTCCATGATATTGACAAGTAGCGAAGAAAGTCATGGTGGCTGTGATCGGAGGCTTGTGCTGGCGGAGTGGAGGTTTGGTTGCATTGAAGACTCTAGGCACAGGTTTTCCTGTGTGTCAGGTGTTGGGGACTTGCAGCAGCGGCCTTGACAAGAGGGGGCGGCAACACGGGCGGACTGCTTTCCGGTGGTACTAAGTACCGAGCCGTGATGTTCAGGGTGAAAACTCAAGGTCTGGCCTTCATTGGCTGTACCTGGCAATGGCCTTGCTGAAGGCATTGTTTTGGACTCCCGGTCTTTCTTCAGGGTGAAAGCCCAAGGTCTGGCCTTCATTGGTTGTACCTGGCAATGCCCTTGCTGAAGGCATTGTTTTGGAGAACCTTTTTGCGATCCGGGTGTTGTATTTTGGTGGTGGTTAGAGTGTTGCTGTTGCGAGTGTTCCATCACTCCGACGGGGTCTTTTGTTTTTTGTTTTCTCTCTTTTTTATTTTTTTCTTTGGCTGTGTGCATTCTGGATGTCTTTTGATATCTTGTTGGTGCAGAGTCTGGGTGTAATTGATATCTCTCGATATTAATATATTCTCTTTATAAAAAAAGTCATATTTACTTACCGTTAAATGGTATTTTTATTTCCAAAGTAGAATGAGCGAAGTGACGCGGACCGAGGAGTACTCTATTTTTTTTCCCACGGTGGTATTTGTATTGGTTTCGAGAGTCTGTACACTTGCCACCTCTGAAATTCTCTGACCAGATGTTACGTGTTGTTGCCAACGAGCAACCTAGCTACCACTCAGCTCACAGTGGTGATCGAACGGAGGTGGAAGAAGAGGAACAGAGAAACAGAAGTCTGACGAAACTGAATTTTGGTGTGCA
The DNA here is from genome assembly GCA_012064385.1 of Puccinellia tenuiflora. NCBI lineage: Eukaryota > Viridiplantae > Streptophyta > Magnoliopsida > Poales > Poaceae > Puccinellia > Puccinellia tenuiflora. The sequence goes on along the minus strand of QRDG01001717.1, from coordinate 170,868 downwards.
CTAACACTTTTGCCGCACTGACGGCTCTATTTCTTGCGAGCACTAACTCAACATTGCAATGGAGTACAGGGGGTGGGCTTTATAGGCCGCTCTAGCTCGCCCTAACGATGCCACGGCCGCGCACTAGACTGAGTCCACGCGCCCACCTCATCCAAGATCCGCCCGTTCCGGCTCACGCTCTGGACGCGCTCTGACGCGTTCGTCGTGGCCAGCTCGCCGTGCTGGACCTGGTCTCCCGACTGACTCGCTACTGCACCTAACGGACTAACGGGACGCACACACGCACACGCGCACAGACGCGCCACACACACGCACGCGCCATGCCCGCCATGGACCTCGACACGGTGCACAGACACCGTGCTCACGGCAATGGCGCACATGGCTTATTGCCAACATTACGGACCTACCTAACAATTTTTTCTCTTCTCTCCTATCTAAAAAGAATCATTTGTTCCTTAGTCTGCCGTACGTCGTTCCGTTTCGTCCAACCTTCCGTCCCACGCCCGCCCCGACAAGTATACCCGCGAATTCAGCCCGTCAGAGGATCTCCCGTTAACTTCGCATCTTCCTATCAATTCCATCCGCACCGCAGCCTCCACCGCCTCCCGTGCCGCCGCCTACACCACCGCGAGCCTCCGCTCCCCTCTGCCCCAACCAGAGCACGCGGCGGTGGCCCCATCAGCGCCGTCGTCGCATGCGTCCAGTTCGTCAGATAGTGGCGGTCGCGAGCCGCGCCCCGTCTCATCGTTCCCCACCTCGCTGATCCCGACCGGAGATTGTGACCCCATCGCCATGGTGGTGCGCGCAGGATTCATGCGGCGTCGAGTGGGCCATCTCCGTGATGCCCTTACCCGCCGCCGGCCACGGGCGACCGCGTCCCGCGCTGTGAGCGCTGAGGCGACAGCGGATACACCAGCAGCTCGTCCGGGTTGCCATCTACCACCAGCAGCTAGCCGTCTCCCCATGATTATCCCAGTTAATCAGGTTTACCAAGGCAAGATTTGAGTATTATGGCTTCATCTGATGGACCGACAGCTGCACAGCAGAAATTGTAGACACCTGCACGCTAGATGTTTGATCCTATTCCTGAAAGGTGGATATTGATGTTGCTATGTTCTTATAGTCCGTCATTAGTCTAAGATGTGAATAAAACTTCAGTTTTGTAGGACTGACAATGGAGCATCAGTCTGTAAGTTCCCTCTTCCCAAGATGACCTGGCTTTTGCAATTACAAGTTGGTAGTAGATAATTGTTAACTGCAGTTGATATGTTTGCTTACTACATGCAGATGGTTATGTAGTGTAATCCGGGTTGCCATCTACCACAAGCAGCTAGCCGTCTCCCCATGATTGTCCCAGTTAATCAGGTTTACCAAGGCAAGATTTGAATATTATGGCTTCATCTGATGGACCGACAGCTGCACAGCAGAAATTGTAGACACATGCACGCTAGATGTTTGATCCTATTCCTGAAAGGTGGATATTGATGTTGCTATGTTCTTATAGTCCGTCATTAGTCTAAGATGTGAATAAAACTTCAGTTTTGTAGGACTGACAATGGAGCATCAGTCTGTAAGTTCCCTCTTCCCAAGATGACCTGGCTTTTGCAATTACAAGTTGGTAGTAGATAATTGTTAACTGCAGTTGATATGTTTGCTTACTACATGCAGATGGTTATCTAGTGTAAACAAAAAAAATTATACTGCGTTTGGGATGTCTTATTAAGCTCCCTGGTGATTTTCTTCAGTGCCTAGGGTGGGAAATAGTGAGTATTCCATCTTACATGTTAACCTGGTATGTCGTGTTTAGATGATAATCTGTACTTAAAAGTACAAATGCCTCTTTTCAAGGTCTTCACCGTCGACTTTGTTATGAAAATGCCATGAAAATGAGTTGGTTAACCTTCTGTCTTGTAAATTTTAATTATTTTTCGTGTCTCATATGCATCTGATTTTAATAGTCTCAGGCAGCTGTATGAATTGTTACCCTTCCCGAAAATATTAGTGGCATATTCATTGTTTGTTTAAACAACTTATCCTTTTTTTTTGTGCAGAGTGGCATATTCATTGTTTGTTTAAACAAGCGTTGCAATATTTTTATCTACATGTGCTATACAAAGTGATCTTCACATATCAGAACATGTGAGTGGTCATAGCATATTTCTCCTCTGCAAATTTATTTAATTTTTTATTATCGTTGTATGCGTATGTTGCAACTTCTGCTTATTGTTTACTTCGTTTCGTGAAGGAAGCACCAGCTTTCCGCAATTTGAGCATGGTTTTTCTTTGCTCGGTGGAAGTTCATTTCTGTTTGTCCTGTTCGGTCCTCAGTTTGTCTAATATGCTATGACATGTTAATTATGTTATTTCAAAATGGCGAACAGAAAGCAATAGCTGAGAAGGGGGGAAGTCGTGTTAGCCGCGGAGAAGAAGAGAAGGGAAGTAGAGGGCAAACTAGCGAGATGATGATTTTGGCGATGATGACAACATGAAAGAGAAGTCGGCAACAATGACTGTCAGCAGTGGCAAGGATTCGACAGGTAATGAGGGCCACTGCAAGCCTAAGTAGTATTATCTCAATTATTTGCAAGAAGTAACACTGAATATGTGTCATATTACCCAATCTTAATCCTCTTTTATTCTCCCCACAACTACGATGGAATCAGAACATGTGAGTGGTCATAGCATATTTCTCCTCTGCAAATTTATTTAATTTTTTATTATCGTTGTATGCGTATGTTGCAACTTCTGCTTATTGTTTACTTCGTTTCGTGAAGGAAGCACCAGCTTTCCGCAATTTGAGCATGGTTTTTCTTTGCTCGGTGGAAGTTCATTTCTGTTTGTCCTGTTCGATCCTCAGTTTGTCTAATATGCTATGACATGTTAATTATGTTATTTCAAAATGGCGAACAGAAAGCAATAGCTGAGAAGGGGGGAAGTCGTGTTAGCCGCGGAGAAGAAGAGAAGGGAAGTAGAGGGCAAACTAGCGAGATGATGATTTTGGCGATGATGACAACATGAAAGAGAAGTCGGCAACAATGACTGTCAGCAGTGGCAAGGATTCGACAGGTAATGAGGGCCACTGCAAGCCTAAGTAGTATTATCTCAATTATTTGCAAGAAGTAACACTGAATATGTGTCATATTACCCAATCTTAATCCTCTTTTATTCTCCCCACAACTACGATGGAAGTCAACAAAGTCTACATATAGGAATATGCACAATGACATTTATAATTATAGTGCTCCAATCAATGATCTGCAATTTATGCATGTCTTTTGGGAAGCTTTTATGCCTGTCGCCATTTTTCCTCTCAGATCTGGAGAATGCAATTTGCCATAATAATAGAAAATAAACAAAGGTATGCACTTTTCCGTTTGCAAATGCAATTTGTCATTATAACTTAAAATACTATTCTTATCGTGGATATACATACTGCACTTTTCTGTTTGCTCATTAAAGATGAAGGTTACTATTTTACATTTCTCAACAAGAATAGAAAGTTTTAAGTGTCAACAAAGGGGTACCATATTCTGTTCCACACGTGCTCACATGAATCATATTGTATGTAGGTATCTTTACTTATTTGTAAGGAGTATCTATGTGACTTCGTGGAAATGACAAGTATAGACTATTTCTCCGGTAACATATCAACATCACGAAGGGGCCACTATGGTCTTGTTCACACTGACCTGAAACTTCAAATCCTACGGGAACAGGTAGATGAGGCCATTGGACTACTTCTGTAAAAGAGAAATTAGAATAACAGGTTCATCGGCAACAAGCAGTTGCAGCAGCACGAACAGAGAGCGCAAGAAAGAATAAATCCTGTGCATTTCAGCAAAGTGATGATCATCTTGGGGAGATATTGGTTGTCTAATATGATGTTGTGCTATGATATAAATGATGAGATATTGATGAACAAGCATGCCGGTAAGATGTGAAACCACTGATATAAATTCCGCTTTCTTCAATATTGTAACTGTACGTCGAATCAAATTAATCTTCCTCTATGGGAGCTAGCAGTTTGTTATATTGCAAATTCCTTTTCTGGACTGGTTAGCCCCTTTCTAATACTGATATAGTGATATGTATAATTTTCTGGTTGTTTATATTCCAGGTAGAATTAGTTTTCTTTTCAATTCAGGAACCTGCAGGGCGTGCCATACCTTAACTTATAAATACGGAAGCGTATCAATGGGTTTCGAATCATACATATAAGGTATTGCTCTGGAGTTTCCAAGCTTGAAAGCCCATATTTCTAAACATTATTAATTAGTACTCTTCATTACAAGCTTCCAATGTAAAATTTCTTGGCCTACGAAGAGATGATCTGCAACTTATCCCTTGGAGTGCATTCCAAGAACTGAAGCCTCATAATATGCAGATCGCCAAAAGCCTGCTGTCATCTAAGTTTCTCCAAGTGCGTCTGCTATTCCTCAACTTTTAGAGTATGCAACGTGTTTTTAGTTATATCTACATTCTCGTGCTTTCCTTTTATTTGGAAATAGAACTATTCCTAAACAACATAAACAAATCCAAGCTCTGTGGGTGCTAATACATTGTTCTATATTCATGTTTCTGGCTATGAACGCTAATCGCTGCAAGAAACAATAACTTGTTTTGGATCCAGTTTAGTGTGATCAGTTCAGTCACATTACCCCTCTTCTAGAATACACCAGAGCCCATTATGTCCTTAAATCATTTTTTCTTTTTAGAGCCTTCTTCACGTTTGGCTCTTTGCATGAGTGCGTATGAAGCCTTGATTCTCGAAAAGTATTGATTGCTGGATAGGTTTCTCTTGACTTACTAGAATCGCTATTCAAAACAGGAAGTGTGTCATTACAACTGAATTACTACTTCTCTTAGCAGCTGTATGAAATTGAAAATTTGAAACTAATCAAAATTGGATAAACTTCAAGTCATCTGCCCGTGCGTTGAGCATGGGAGTAAAGACTTGCCTGCCATACCTGTGGCGCAGCAAGGCTAGCAACCCATTCGTGAACCTGAAGGAGGGCATCTTTTGGCAGGAGGACAACATCCCCTTCTTCCAGAGTGCCACTCTCTCCAAGGAGTGACACAGACTAGAAGTGCTACATCTCACTATCAGAGCAGGTCAGGGAGAGGTTTGGCAAGATTGATCCTTACTTCGTGAAGCTTGCTGAAGAAGTGCCACATCTCACTATCAGAGTTCCAATTCGTGTGTTTGTTCTAATCAATTTGGTTTGGTTCAACTTTCATATTGATGAATACATCGCTGCATTCCAGGGTGCAGTATATTTTGTTTGAAGCTTTCAGCCAATGAACTATTCTCATGTTAATTCTGGCAGTCTGCTTTCAATAACTAAGACGTGTAAATCAAATATAGCTTCCTTAACAGACAAAAAATCATGTAGAGATATAATGCAGAAATAAGATGGTCAAGGTCTTGCATAATGTATATGGTTTAGGGGTAATAGTTACAGTCGAAATACCAGATTGGTCCTATTCATATATTTCTTATATCTTTAGTTCGACGCCCTAAGATTCAGAAGACTTTGTATAAGAAAACTCAGTTTTGCTATTGCATCTAAACGATGTCTAACTATGGAAATCTAATGTTTAGGTCACAATCATTAGGGACTATTTTTTCGGAAATTCATTCGGGAACTTGGGAGCATATGCTCCCACCACTCGGAAAAACATTTTGGAAAGCGGAATTTATTATGAACAAAAATATGGCGCGTACATCTCGACGTTCTATGTGCGCACAACAAGTTTCGCGAAAAAACGATGTTTTTTTACCTACATAGAAAAGACAAAACAAATATGAAAAGCCTTTTGTTAGCATCAAAATTTATCTTTTTTACATATGACATAAGAAATGTTGGTTTTTCGTGAAACGACTTCGTGATCATATAGAATGTCGAGACGCACGCATGGAACTTTTTGTTTGAATTTTTTGAAGTTTCAATTTTTTCTTAAAATGCATTTTAAAAAAAATTAGAGTAATTGGTGTGAAGGGATTTTGGGCCCCGAAAATAAATGTTTTTGTATGTTCCTATCACTTTTATGCATTCAAGAAGCTATATATTGTATTCTTATTTCTTTTCTATAAATTATTTATATTTATATACCATGAACTCTTAGGACCCATTAAACTAGCCCAAACAAAAGATGCATGAATAAACTTGAGCACTTATTTCGTAATTTACTTTGTTGTGACCCCAACTATTTTTTATTATTTAAAAACTGATCTCCAAGCAGATTGTAAGATTATTTATTTTGATTTTAGTTATTGTTATTTTGAGGGAACATAACTTAGCAAGATGATCCGATACTGTATTGGGACAAATTAATTATATTTGTGCTTGGGAGGATGAGGAGAAGAAGAAGATGAACATGCGATGGATGTGGTGTTGATGGCGAAGACGACAATGTGGAGGAGATCAAGGCCATCAATAAACCCCTGGGGCCGCTCGACATTGCTACCTCCACCAACATCAACAATAATGAACCGCTCACGAGGCAGCTGCTATCCTTGAGGCTGCTCGACATTGCCACCTCCACCAACAATAATGAACCGCTCGTGAGGCAGCTGCTAGCGATGTAGTCCGCTCAAGAAGAACACACAAATGATCGAGATACTCAATGAGGACGAGAAGGATGAGAAAGATGACCACAAGAGGAAGCAGAAATGATGTCCACGACCATGAGAGATAGACATTAATACCATGTGATGTGCATGAGGATCGTAGATACGATTAGTGTTGAACCACTAAAATATTGATGACCCGTTGCAACGCACGGGCATTTTACTAATAGAAAAAAAAAAACTCTGCATTTATCACCGCACCTGTCCACATAACACCGTCGTACTAACAGCGACCCAAAGAGGAAAAAAGTACAGTAGTAGCACCGAGAGTGACGGTTTGAAAAGAAAACACTAGCACCTCATCAGTAACAGTTTTGGAAAAACGAAATATGGCAGGTGTCACTCGCCCTGAACCGTCGCCGCAAGACGCCAAGAGGATCCACGGCGACTGGGACGCGTGTGAGACGGATCCGGCAGACTCCAAGGGCCGCGAAAGAAGAAGAAAAATATCCTGGCTCAATAATTCCATGTCGTAACGTAGCGCAAGATTCGCTCAATTATTGGGCCGGCCATGCCGACCTCTCTCTCCGTCGTTTCGGTTTCGTGGTTCGTCAGGAGGAATGATGGTTTTGGACAGGAATACTGCCCATGTCGCGCGGCCACTACGGTAGTATGTCGAATTAGACTAGCTACAATGGGGTGTAACATAGAATAGTAATATACACATATTACTACTTTATGTTACTATCTCTATAGTGGGTAGTATCATATGTGTGGTAACATAGATAAATACATTTATTGTTTCGTGTGATCTATACTAGTATTTCAACTTTGTGATCTATTTGTGGCATGTAGCGATATAAAGTTTTATTTATTAATACGCAAGGATAAATACCAGAACAAAATCAAATAGAATTAATAATTGCCAAAGAGAAAACAATGGTATTCGTCACAGTACAGGATCTGAAGGCACCAATGCGCACATATACATAGCTGCCTTTCATTCCTCGGTTACACTACCGATATTGATTTTAATATCGGGTCAAGTTCACAACGATAGTAAAAATAATGGACAAAAAGCTTTGTAAATTGCACAAACAGATTGTCAAATTTGAGGTACCGGACTTGCATATGTACGCATCAAGTAAATTAAAACAGAGAAATATACAGGAGCGAGGGAGCTATATAGATCAGATAAAGGTTTTATGCAAACTTGATCCATTTGGACTGTGTGAATTTGTTGGCGGTGGAACTCGTCGGGGGGCAGGGAATGAAGTGCTCCAGCTAGATCTCACCATGATTCAGGTCGTGCCGATTTCTTCCGCCGGCCGCCGATCTCTTCCGCCGTCGGTCGCCGCAGGCCTCTGCCGTCGGCCGCCGCCCGCCGCAGCTGGTAGGATTTATGGAGAGCAGAGATGGAAGATGGAGGCGGCTTGGTAGGAGTGGAGGAGCTGGCCGAGTGAGATTGGAACGGAGTAGGAAGAATACACGGGATCAACTTGGCATTAATTTTTATCATAACCTGCGCTATGATACGGTATCCACTCATGTTACCGTACCCCTCTCTCTCTTCCTTAATTCTCTACCACGTCAGCGTTTTTGCTGAGCTGCAGGTTATGATACCAGTTATGTTACCCGCGTTGGGGCCGGTCTTAAGGGTTTCGCAGTGGCGCGTCTGGCATGTCATGTGCTGCCGCCTACTAGGCTGGTTTCCGATGCTTCTCGAACCTTTCTCTTACACGCGTCTTGCATCTCCTTAGGCTGGTGCCAGTGCACCGCCCGTTATAGCCCGGCCACGTCAGCTTTACCCCCACTCTCACCCTACGGTGCCAATACACGGGCTGTAGTGCCAGCTCTCACTTCTCTCTACTCCACATCAGCATTTCTTTTTCAGATTTAGTTATTTCACTCGCTTTTGTTTAGACATTCGAAATAATGCAAGAAAATAATTTTATTGAACTAAAAATGTTACTGATTACATAATAATTAATAAAATTGCATAATAAATAAAAAAATTACATAATAAATAAAAAATACATTGTAATCCTCCTCATCCTCATCATCTTGCAGCCCAAGCTCTTTTTCCACCATCTTCATGGCCTTCGCATGTGTGCGTTTTTCTGCTTCGTCCATGTCGGTGGTTGATCGGTCCTTCATTTTGTTCCATTGCTTGAGTAGCTTAGCCTTCACTAAACCACTCCACATGTTCTTCATTGTGAAGACTTTACTTGCTACCTCACTGCTTGATGAGGATTCCTTCCCCTTCCTCCTTCCCTTCTCCCTCCGTGCCGTCGCCTTGGCCCTATCGCGGCCTATTGGACGCTCCTCCTCCGTCGCCTCGCCAGAGCTGTACTCACCAGAAACTCCGAGGCGGCTTCTCTTGGCAGTGGAATCGGATCCACTACCAGGACCATGTTGTCCTTTCCACTTCGGTTCATTGCGAACAGCTTGCCACCAGTGGAAGCGTCTGAAAGGCTGAGTCACTCTTATGTCATTCTCGTACCTCGCCATTGCCGCCTTCATGACCATTGCATCGTCTGCTCCACTCTGACGTAACCCTTCTTCTTGGATGTAGTATCCATTAAACATGGTCACCTCACGGTTGTAGACGTTCCAATGATCCTTCAGTTGCTTCGCGGTCCGATGACGGGAAGGTGCCGAGGTAGAGTTGAAGGTGTCAGCTATCTGACCCAAAAAACTAACGCCGGTCTTGCTATTACCGGCGATAGAGTCCTTAGAGTGAAAAATCCAAGCATGAACCTACCCCGAAATAGATATTGTTAGTCATATAAAAGAAAATTCCATATTAAATAGATGACGGGTAATTAAATTACCAGTTTTTCCTCGTCCGCAGTTGTCCAGTCAAGCCTCTTTGGACGCTTAGGTTGGATTGTTTCCGCGGCTTCGTTTTGAGACTCGGAGCCGGAGCTTGGAGCAGTGGGTGTAGGAGGTGGTGGGGGTATGGAGCATATGGCGCGTATGGAGCATATGGAGGTGGAGCATATGGACCGTACGAAGGTGGTGGGTACGGAGGTAGAGTCCCACTCCCGCTACCTGTAGGTGGAGCATGTGGAGGTGGAGGGTATGGATACGGAGGTGGAGGGTATGGAGCATATGGCCCCGGAGGTGGACGGTATGGACCATATGGCCCCGGAGGTGGTGCGCCGGAGGGGAGTAATACTCGGGGATGCGGCGAAGAACCGACATCGGAGCGACGATGTGTCGGAGAGAAATCATCTTGGGGAGGGGCTGGTGACCCGTCGGACTGCAAGAGATCGGTGAATGGGGTGAAATCTGGAGACCAACCCGACATGATGGAGAAGATTTGGGAGAGTGGAGGAGAGAAATGAGATGAAGTGGGGTGTGGAATGAGTGAAACCAGGTGGGGGTATTTATAGGGGGTTGGGGATGAAATTTGGAATTTTTTACAAATTTTTTTCGAATTTTTTGAAGCTCCAACGGATACCTCAACGGCTAGCTGACGTGGACGAATCAGAGCTCGCCACGTCAGCTAGCCGTTGCCACGCCGCGCTCTCGCCTCGCTCTCGCCCCGCCCCGCCAGCGCGCCGCCCCGCTCCCGCCTCCCTATCGCCTGCGTTGGCACCAGCCTTACGACGTGGCGTTAGCTAGTGATGGCCCAGCCCTACCGCCTGCGTTGGCACCAGCCTTACAACGTGGCGTTAGCTAGTGATGGCCCAGCCGTCGATGCGTCTGTCGTTTTCCCAATCGCATTTCATTTCCCTCCATCGATTCTTCTTCTTTTTCTTCTACTAGGCGCGCGAGCGCGACACAGAGAGATCCGCCGCAATGAATTCAGAAAACGAAATACCTGCAACGGGACAGGGCTCCTCTCTCTCTCCTCCTTCGATTTGCCCTTCACGATCGCCGAAATATCTGGGAGCACCGATGGGAACGCGCGCGTACGCTTGTTCCAGCTCGCGCTTTCGCGATTCGGACCAGAGGTTGCCCGGAGAGGAGATTGGCGCTGTCGATTCGGACCGATGGGGAAATTATTGCAGCGCGGAGGAGAGGAAGAGGAGCCATCGCGCGTCGGCGTCGGATCCAGACGTGTGTTTCCCGCGGTGGTGGCGTCGGTCATGTCGATTGCCGGAAAGCGCTGGTTGCTTGCGGCCGCGAAAAGGAGAAAGCTCGGCCGCACCCGCACCAACATCATCATCAGCTTGTTTCGCAAGGGAGCTAGCGTAGCTGGCTGATTGGTTTTTGCTTATGTGGTGGATGGGTTTCTTGTTAGGCTGGACTTCTGCGAACTAGCCGTTGCTAAACCACTAGCAATAATAATGATGAGCATCAATTCCTTTTTTTTCTTCTTCTTTCTTAGAACTATACTCCATGGATGAATCCGGTAATGATGACGTTAAAATAGGGTCATTGCTCGAGATGCTCTTGCCCTAGCATCTCCTATGTCCCGCCGAATCCGAGGATGGTGTTCTTTTTGTCGTTCCGTGATACAACTGCCATCGAGGCCCAAGCCGATGTCCGATTAAATTGGGTTGTGTGCACCTCACGGTGGCAACGGGTACAGGGATGACTCCACCATCCCCGTTCCGATCCTCGTCAATCCCCATACACATCATCCTCATGAAGCTTCGCGGGGACAAAATGATCCTCATTCCCGTTAACAATGGGTAACGGTTACCCATCGGGTATCCATGGGATGTTAACACTAACTGAGAAAGGTGAGATTAGAGAGGGCATGGTTGCTAAGAAAGATGGAGAAAATAATTATATGAATTATCTAGGTTTTATTCAATTTATTATGCATATATATAGTATATATTTTTCATCCCCATCCCCGCTCAGCGAGGCTAACGGGTACCCGCCAGACAATACCCATAGGGAGAATTTGTCCCCCATCCCCGCTCCATAATGGTTAAATCCCCGCGGGTACCCGTCCCCACGGGGAATATTGCCATCTTGATGTGCACCTTCTAATGTACTCACTCTGTTCACAGAGTCAAGAGTCAAATGAATTACGCCAATGAAATTATTTAGAGCACCTCCACCGGCACTACTAGGAAACTAGCTATAGGTGGAAGTTCTTTTTGTGGCGCACCAAAGCTGTCGTGCGCCACTACTAATATTCTGTGGCGCACCATTTGGGATGCGCCACAGAAAGATGATGTTTTCTGTGGCGCATTCCTGTCCAGTGCGCCACTAAATTGGCACTTTCTGTGGCGCACTTGTTCCCATGCGCCATAGAAAACATGTGGGCCCCACCACCAACGGCTGGATGGCATCCTACCACACCATTTCTGTGGCGCATGAAGTTTGATGCGCCACAAAAAGTTGCATTTCAGTGGCGCATCTGGAAGTATGCGCCACAGAATATTGTGTGGGCCCGGCACCAATGATTGGGGGAGGTGTTTCTGTGGCGCATGGGGAAGGATGCGCCACAGAAATATGCATTTCTGTGGCGCATGTGGTTCCATGCGCCACAGAATGTCTTTCCAGATATACAAAAAGGGGCAGCCTCCCACCCACCACCCCCATTGTCTTCTTCTTCCCCTCTCCTCCCACCTAGAGCAGCTCGTGTTCCTCCTCCCTCCCACCCCATTTTGCTCATACTTTTCTCCATTCTTTGTAGTTAAACCTACTTTATTTGATAGGTACTTGGTGAGGGGGCCGGGGGAGGCTCCATATATACTCTACTCCTCTCCCAAATACATCTCTTTTTCTCTCCAACACCGCACACTCTCTCTCATCGATCGCGGTCACGTCTCGGTGACAAATCTACTAGGTGAGTATAGTTGGATGGACATGCATATGCATGTTTTGTGTGGCCGGCACAAAACATGCATATGAAGGGGCGGTTTGCACGATGGCGAGACGTTTGTTTGTTGTGCTCCGACCATCGTGTCGTGGAGATGTGGATATTTTTGTGAAATGCTTGCAGGTACCCCGAGAGGCCCTTGAGATTGCCGGAACGTCGATTAACTTCCGTTCTGGCGAATTCGGGTACTCCATATGTCCCTTTTTTTAGCAAAGGTCATGCCGAAATTTTTAAAAATTTCGGCACGACCTTTGCTGAAAAAAAGGGACATATGTGTGTGTGTGCGCGTGTGCACGTTGCGGTTTTACTTAACATACTCTCGTTTCTTATTTCTGCTTTTATCTATATATAGCAACCATGGTCATCAAGATGAGCTCTAGTCAAATCGGTAGATACAAGGAAGAAGCAAAGGCGGACATGATTCGGTGCAACAGGCACCAGATAAGATGTCCGTGTCGAACATGCAAACTCGTGAGCTGGATCGACCCTGATTCCGGACAATTGGAGGAACACCTGCTCAGGCATGGTTTCTGGATAGGCTTCAACAAGGCGCCGACAGCAAATGGTGCGCATGAAAACGAGGGCGGGCGAGAAGACGAAGAGTCTCCCGGACATGGTTATCATGATGAAGGAGATGCAGGCGGACAAGATCATCATGACGAAGGAGATGCCGGCGGACAAGATCATCATGACGAAGGAGATGCCGGCGGACATGGTCATGATGAAGGAGTAGATGGTGGTGGAGAATACGCGGACACGCATACCTCGCTAACTTCGGCCTTGCAGGACCCTCATGTTCAAGAACTCCTACTCAAGGAGACGAGCGACGCCAGAGGTGCAGCCAGAGAGAAAGCCAAGCTGGAGCAAATGAAGAAAGACGTGATGACTCCGTTGTATCGTGATTGCCGGCCCCAGCATACGCGCTTGCATGTAACGCTTGATGCTCTACAGATGAAGGAGGAAAACAGATGGACCGACGTCAGCTTCAGTAAGCACCTGAAATTCTGGTACGATCGTCTTCCCGAGGGGAACACATTGCCAAGCAGTATCGAGGAGGCCAAGAAAGTCGTGTGCCCTCTTGACCTACCGTACGAGAGATACCATGCCTGCATCAATGATTGCGCAATTTATCGGGGCGTGTACAAGGACAGAACCACATGTCCGGTGTGCGGCCAGGGACGGTACAAGAGTGGGAACAAGAATGTTCCTCGAAAAGTGGTATGGTACTTTCCTCTCATTCCCCGTCTGCAGCGGTATTTCGTGGACCCTAAGGAAGCAAAGCTCATGCAATGGCACGCGAAAAGGGAGAAGCCCGAAGAAGATCCAGAGAAGGGCGTGATCCTGACACACCCTTCATACGCTTGCCAGTGGGAAGCATTGGACATGGCCTTCGAACATTTCGGGCGCGACGCAAGGAACGTCAGGCTGGGTATGAGCACCGATGGACTCAATCCGTTCGGCAACCAGAGTAGCACGCATAGCACCTGGCCCGTGTTTGTATGGCCTTACAACCTTCCCCCGTGGCTGTGCACGAAGCAAAAGTACATACACATGAGTATTCTCATTCAGGGGCCGAAACAACCTGGTACCGACATACATCTATATCTCGCGCTATTGAAAGAGGAGTTAGCCAGGTTGTGGGAGATGCCAGTCCGTACGTGGGACGCCTACACTGGAGATTATTTCGATATGAGAGCCGCGTTGATCACGACGGTGCAGGACTATCCTGGTTGCTCATATGTATCAGCACAGGTAGGCCATGGATTATGCGCATGTGTCAGGTGCATGGATAAAACCCCGCATCTCCAGCTACCAAGGGATCCCGGGTCTTCGAAAACCGTGTTCCCAGGGGCTCGAAGGTGGCTTCGCATGGATCACCCGTGGAGGAAACGCGGTGATTTGTTCAATGGTAAAGAAGAGCTCGAAAGAGCCCCGTGCCCGAGGAGCGGCGAAGAAATCGACGAGATTTTGAAAAATTGGGAGGAGTGCCCTGCGCCGGGAAAGAAGCGATCGAGGGTAGACCCCCTGCTGGGTGTATGGAAAGCGAGGTCTGTTTTCCACGACTTGGAGTACTGGAAGGTACTCCACACGCCCCATAGCCTCGATGTAATGCACATTACCAAGAACGTTACCGAGAGTCTGCTTGGCACTCTTTGCAACATGTCCGATAGGACCAAGGATGGGAAGAAAGCAAGATACGATCTGAAATGGCTTGGCATAAGGAAAGATCTTTAGGCACCCGATAGTGATGACGACGATGATGATGATGATCAGACGGAAGGGACTCAAGGTCGCCGCAAAAGGGTAAATAAGAACGTGGTGGTGCTTCCCGCTGCCTGCTTCACTATGAGTCCGGAGGAGCTCGAGAAGTTTTTTAGATGCCTCCTAGGAGTCAAATTTCCTCACGGTTACGCGGGGAAAATAAGCAGATATCTGGACGCAACGAAGAAGAGGTTCAGCGGGATGAAGTCTCACGACTGTCACGTGCTGATGACGCAGATACTCCCCGTTGCAATCCGAGGGCTAATGGACGAGCATGTCCGTGATACGCTGCTTGGCCTTTGCAACTTTATCGACGTCATCAACAGGAAGTCGATTGGCGTGAGGCAGCTCCACAGGCTACAGGAAGAAATCGTGGTGATATTATGCGAGCTCGAGATTTACTTCCCGCCCGCATTCTTTGATATCTGCGTGCATCTCCTTCTCCATGTCGTTGATGACATCAGGCAGCTCGGGCCGACGTTCCTGCACTACATGATGCCGTTCGAAAGGAAGAACGGTGTCATGAAACGATACGTCCGCAACAGGTCCCGTCCAGACGCAAGCATGGCCAAGGGCTTCCTGACCTACGAGTGCATCTCCTTCTGCCAGAATTATCTGAGCACCGAGAACCAGGATGTTGGTCTGCCAATCAGGACGCATCTCGGCAGGCTCGAGGGATTTGGTCACCGCGAGGGCTACCGCTCACTGCATGTCGACATTCATGGTCGACAAGATGAATTCAACAGGGCTCACCGGGTCACGCTACAACACTTACAATTGATCGAACCTTGGGTGGAAGAGCACAAAAGCTTAATCGAGCAGAATTACATCGACCTGGGCCGACCGAGGAAGAAGGGAGACGTAACCAGAGAGCACAACTCCAGCTTCACGCGTTGGTTCAAGAAAAGGCAACTGGTTCAAGCAAAGAGCATACCGCCAGCTACGGAAGATGAAAAACTCATATTCTCCTTATATGTGGGCCCTCCCCCGCGCTGCCCTTTCTTCCCCAAATTTTCCTAAGGATTCTCGCGCGCGCTTAGCTCGACGAACCACCCTCGCCGCCGGCAACCCGACGCCACCGCCGCCAGCGGAGCCGCCCCTGTATCCCCGAGCCTCCCCTCGGCCGCCTCTCCCTCCCCTCCACCGGAGGACCTTGCAGCCTCCCCGCGCGCTCCTCCCCTGCGGCCACCGGAGCCTGCCTCCCCGCTCCTCCCCTGCAACCCGACGCCACCGCCGCCACCGGAGCCGCCCCTGTCTCCCCGAGCCTCCCCTCGGCCGCCTCTCCCTTCCCTCCACCGGAGGACCCTGCAGCCTCCTCGCGCGCTCCTCCCCTGCGGCCACCGGAGCCTGCCTCCCCGCTCCTCCCCTGCAACCCGACGCCACCGCTGCCACCGGAGCCGCCCCTGCCTCCCCGCTCCTCCCCTGCGGCCGCCTCTCCCTCTCCTCTTCCCCTCCACCCTGCCTCCCCGAGGTGCATGCTGCTCCTTCCATCCCCTCTCCCTCCCCTCCACATCTGCACACAAGGTGTTTGGTCAAATGCCAAACCCAATTTTTTTACAGAATTTGTATGATTTGTTGTTGATTGCTTGCTGCAAGTAGTTGCTAATGCTTCTAGTTGGTAGTAGTGGTGTTAGGAAAATTTTGGAAACCCACAACATTTAAAATTTTGCTAAGTTAAATATGGTCACTGTTTAAACATGCCTACAAAAATGCCTTCAATTAAGGTTCTAGATGTATTCAAAAAAATATTTTTGAGCTTTATTATGAAGTAATAACATAGTACAAGAGATCCATGAAGGTACATTTTAAATAGGATCAAGATTTGATAATTTTGTAAGCCTCCAAAGTTGGTACTTTTTAACTATTTTGAAAATGCATTTTTAGTTGCTGCTAGGTGCTTTTGGTCCATATCATTTCTGTTTGCTTTAGTCTTTTTCTTCAAATGCCGATGATTAAAATGAAGTGACACCATGTGATCCCGGGGATGGCGCTAGTGAGCCTTGTATATGCACGAATACACATCATGCATCCTACTTGGCTCACTCGCACCATCCCTAGAACTTTTGTGTGTCCAATCTAAGTATGAGGCACACATCCAAATTACTTATAGTATTTTGTAAGCCTCCAAAGTTGGTACTTTTTAACTATTTTGAAGATGCATTTTTAGTTGCTGCTAGGTGCTTTTGCTGCTAGCTGCTTTTGTGAAATGTGTGTGCTAGATGCTAAATCATGGTTTGGTTAATTTATTGCAGCACCACAAGGAGCACCTCCACCACGCCGATCTCGACCCGAGCCTCCCTTCCCTACCTGAGGTAGTTCCTCTCTGCCTCGATGTGGATGTGGATGTGGTGATGTATGTGTTGAAGTGATGCTGTTGCCGGCCAGCGATGCAGGCCGGAAATCTGTTGATGTGTTGATGTGATGGATGCTGTTGCCGGCCAGCGATGCCGGCCATTATTTGTGAAATTCTTGTGCAGGTACCCCGAGAGGCCCTTGAGATTGCCGGAACGTCGATTAACTTCCGTTCCGGCAAATTCGGGTACTCCATATGTCCCTTTTTTAGCAAAGGTCATGCCGAAATTTTTTGTGAATTTTGGCATGACTTTGCTAAAAATATGACATATGGGGTATTGCGACTAATGCATGGGGCGGGGTATCTTAGTACTTAGTTAAGTGATTTTTTCCTTATATTTGGTGTACTAACTTCGACGTTTTTTTTTCTTATAGGTGCGAACATGGCTGACAATAACGAGGCCGGGGGTTCTCGAACAGGAGGCGAGGAACCGATAGAGGAAAATAGTATGATTCAGACGGTCATCGCACAGGCAGTGACAAAGACGTTGGCGTCGCTCTTTCCTACCGTCTGTGAGGGTGTCAGGGTATGGATTGAGGGAGGGAAAAAAGGGCCTCCCCCAATGATCAGCTTCGGCTCCAACAAGTACTCAATCAATGTGGCTACAGAAGATGCATCCCCAGAGGTAAAGAAGAAGAAGCACATGAAGAGAAGTAAGCCAGCTCCTAAGACGACTATCCGGGGGTATGAAGACATGGTATCACCCCGTGCGGATGGCGTGACCCGAGTTCATGAAGCTGGTCAACCGATCCTGTCTCGGGAGCTGCTCCACCTTGCAGACGGATGCATGCTCTCTTTGCAAAATGCTATCTTGACGCTAGAGGGCAACCTTCTTAAAGAAGAGGATCCAAATTACCCGGTGTTCATTGTCAAGGTGCCAAAGTACTTGGCCGACTTCGTCCATGAAGCCCCCGCGGATTATTTCTTCATATCGTACGAGGACGTCTTCAAGCTGTTTCACTATAGACGGTTGTACTATAACTTGGTCCGCCTATACGCGCTCAACCAGGCGATGAGGATCAGGAGAGATAATACCCCGTACGTCAAGGTAGTGGATCCCTACTACATGCATGACAGCCAGCTGGTGGAAGGATCAACGACACGGGCCATGGCCACGGAGTTCCTCCAGAGAATCATGCTGAACAACCAGGATAAGAACAGCCTTCTTCTGCCTTTCTTTTCCGAGTAAGTACACATCCGATCGCCGATCTCGTATGTTATGCTTTCTTATAGATTTCTTCCATTGTTGATCCTTTCCAACATTCCGTGTCAATTGTGTTGAGCAGTGACGAGTACTGCGTACTCATCGTCCTAAGCCCGAGGTGGTCCGTTGCCACTTATATCGACTCGGGGAGTCTTAAAGACTACACCAGAATAAAGGGTGTTCTCGATGAGGCTCTCGAGGGCTATGCCCAAAAGGGAGGCCACTTCCACGTAGAAAAGAATGGGGAACGTTTCACGAAGGAGAAGAAACACATTTTCTGCCATGGAACCGGGTTCCATTGCATCAAGCATGCGTCTAGCAGCGTGAAGGATGCCTTCTACATCCTCCATCACATTAAAGGGTTTGTCCGGGATGCAGAGAAAACGAGGTGGCCATCTAGTCTCCAAGAATGGACCAAACTTAGAGGGGAAATCACCGACGCTGATCTTAGAGAAGAATTCCATCGCATCCGGATGCAGTTATCGCAAATCATCGTGGAAGATGTCATGACAGAAGGGGGGTCCTTACACAACCCCAGAGGTAATTTGTCCATCTCCAGCCAAATATATATCCCAATCCACTCGATATATTATTAACCAAATATATATCCCAATCCATCTGCAGGGATGTCTAAGTGGGAGATCGAAGACCGCCTAGACAAGCAAAATGACATGAGGACGTGGCTGACGAAAGACTGCTTTAAACCGTTCCCTGAGCCGATAAAAAAGAAGGCTCAATCCTGCAGCTACCAGTGGAGCTAGACGTGTTCTCCATTAGCAACCCAGCAAATTAGTCATAGTACAAATAAAGTGACCCAGCAAAGACCCCAGCAGCGACTCAAGAAGAAGAGACTCCAGCGGCTCCTCCGGCAGAGACCCTCGACGAGTGGGCTGAGGCTGCTTCAGCGTCGGGCGCAGGAACCGCCATGATAAGTGGGCCCTAGTGATTGCTTAGACATTAAGGGATCACTAGGCCCCACTTATCATCGGAGGTTCCTGCGTCCGACGCTGAAGCAGCCTCAGCCCACTTGTCGAGGGTCTCTGCCGGAGGAGCCACTGGAGTCTCTTCTTTTTGAGTCGCTGCTGGGGTCTCTTGCTGGGTCACTATATTTGTACTATGACTTATGTGACATGAGATGAACTTTTGTACCCCTAAATTCAGCACTTGTAATCAATGTGTGAAACGATTAACTTATGTATCATGACTTGTGTAATAATCATGTATCTTGGGCTCTAAGTAATGTGATATACCTGTATTTCCTATAATATATACTTGTATTTCCTGTAATAAATCTGTAATTCCTATAATATACCTGTATTTCTGTAATATACCTGTATTTTCTGTAATATACCTGTATTTATACAGCAGGCAGCAGAAATTTGAAAATACATTTAAATTATTCTATGGCGCATCTTTTTATTTTTCTGTGGCGCATGGAATTCTGTGGCGCATGGAGAAATGATGCGCCACAGACATAATTCTGTGGCGCACCCTTGCTGGTGCGCCACAGAATCTTGGTATTTCTGTGGCGCACCGCCTGGATGCGCCACAGAATTACATTTTAGTGGCGAGATTTCCGTGGCGCATCCCACCATTTCCTGGATGCGCCACAGAAACCCTATTTTGGTGCGCCATAGATGACCTGTTCCCTAGTAGTGCGGGGCGCCTAATTTGTGTCCGGTACCCCCTAATCGGAGGCCCCTTTGGGTGTTGGGCGCTTGTTTGGCGCTTTTTTTTGTGTCTCTCACAACGGCATCCCCCAAACAAAATCCTCAAAGCAAATTTTCTCAATATTGCAAATAATTTGATTCGATTGAAATACAAAGTTCGATACAATTTGATTCCATTTCGATACAACTTGATTTAATCTAAACCCTAAACATAATTCTATGTCCTTGCTTAGCGACAGACTCCAAACTTTCCTCGCCGGCCAGAAGCTCTGAGCTTGTCCTCGCCGGCACTGCTCGAGTTACTTCTTACAGATGAATATATCGCTGGTCAAAGGGACGTTTCAGGCTATGATCGACGTAGCAAGTGGAGAAAGCTCTCCTTGACCAGAATCCTGAAAGCCCTCGTCTGGTAGGAAATCGATATCAATGGTCGGCGCAGCTTGGTGGCGGAGGAAGAGATGGCTCCTCCTCGTCGGACACCGGCTTTGACGTCTCGTCGTCGGTATCGCTGGTGGAGAAGTTGTGGAGGCAGCTGGCGTGCTCGGCGTTCACCATGACGTCCCAGTACGCCGCCGACGCGTCGAACGAAGGCATATGGCTCCCCTCCTCCTTCGTGACTGCGCCGACGACCTCCGCTGCCACAACGACTAGATGTACTCCAGCCTCGCCTGCCCGGTGAGGGGTGACGCTACCGGGACGTTGTTCAGGTTGACTAGCCAGCCGTCCGGTAGGCGGCGGTCGGCTGACATCGGGACGTAGTCGCACACGAGCTGATGCGCCTCCTCGACCGTCATCGGACGACGGTCGTCAGGCGCGTCTGCCTGTGGAGGTGGAGGCGGTGGTGGTGGCGGTGCCACAGCCCGGGCCGCTGCAATCCGGATCCCCTGGATCTAGTGTTGCTTGTTGCGGCATTGGCAGCGCAGCAACGAAGCCGCGTCAAGGCAGCAGTGTCGCTCGTTTTCCTCCTCCGTCGGCTGGACACCTGCTCCGCGGTGGTGCATCGTGGTTGTGCGAGTTGAAAGAAGGGGAGAGGGTCGGTGGTGGAGTGTGTGAGACGAGAGGGCCGGTGGTGGCATTTTAAAGCAGGTCGAAGGAGCGGGGATGGCTTCGGCATTAACGCAAAGACGGCATGCATGCCGTCGCGTGGGCTCTGCAACACAGCTACGAGACGACGCTTCACTGTGCCGCCCACCTAGCCACTGAAACGACGCGCCGCCTGCAACGATGCGATGACTCGGCACTGAAACGATGCGGCGCCTGCATTGCTAAATTACTGTCGCCTGCGCATCGACACGTCACATCGTTTCCTATGGATGACAGGCGGACCCAATCGGTCGGAGGCGCGGGCCCGACAGTGTCCGGCACCGCCAAGCCACCTTAAAGGACAACGATGTCACCTAGAGGGGGGGTGAAAAGGTGATTTTTTTTTACGATTATGACTTGATAAATGCAGAATAAAAGTAGTGTTTAATTTATCAAGCACAAAACCTAATATACTAGGTTCACCTATGTTCACCAACAACTTATGCTAAGCAAGATAACAACAAGGTGATAGCAAGATATAATACTTCAAGCACGAAGACTATCACAATGTAAAGTGCATAAGTAAAGAGCTCGGGTATGACAATAACTGAGGCACACGGAGACGATGATGTATTCCGGAGTTCCTCCTTTTGAGGGAGTACGTCTCGTTGGAGGGGTGTGAGCTCGACACAACAGGCCTACTCAATGCCACAAAGGCCGCACCCTATTCTCCGATGAATCGCACCACAAAGGTTTGGTTCACCTTCCACTAACGGAATCCTTCAAGGCAAGTCCAGAGCCTTTACACCACAAAGCTTGGGGCACACATCCACAACCGAATTGGAGGCTCCCAAGAATCACCACAAAGCCGTCTAGGGTCCAAACACCCAAGAGTAATAAGCTCACAACTTTCACTTCCATGAATTCCCGTGGAGAGCACAAGCCGATGCACCAAATGCAATGGCAAGAGCACAAGTGCTCAAATCCTTCACTCTCAAATTCCAACAAAGTAACGAATGCTTATGAGGGAATAAGAGAGGAAGAACAAAGGAAGAGAATCACAAAGAACTCCCAGATCTAGATCCACTAGGTTCCCCTCACTTAGAGGAGAGATTGATTGGTGGAAATGTAGATCTAGATCTCCTCTTTCTTTCCCTAAATTTGAGCAAGAATCATTGGAGGGATAGAGAGAAATCAAAGCTTTGGAGGTCAAGAATGGAGAAGTGAGAGAATCTCCAAAACTTGGAAACCATTGGGGAATATGAACCCTTAAACAGGTTTCCAACAAATCCAACCGTTATGTGCAGTTTTTCCTGCGCGGGTCGGAACTTCCGAGGTTTACCCCAGAATTTCCAGACCCCCTGGAGTGACCCGAACGCCCTGGGAAGCTCCCTGGACATAGTCCGGAACTTTGGCAGGATATATCCGGGGGCCCGGAATTTCCGGCCTAAGGACCGGAACTTCTGGCCTAGTGAAAAACTGCAGAAAGAGCAAAACGAAAATAGCAATATCTCTCGCATCCATACTCCGTTTTCGATGATCTTGGGCTCGTTGGAATCATAACAACAAGCTCTACGAGATCATGCAGAGAAACATCATAGTACATCATGTGAGGAGGAAGCCAAAAGGAGAGAGTTTGACCTCTCTAGAAAAGACAAGCCGGAAAAACCTCCAACATAAAAAAACCAACAAGGTAAACATATGAAATCCGTTTTTGATGAACTATAGCTTGGTACGGAGATGAACACAAGCTCTAAATCCTCACATGGATAAAAGACAAATAACAACAAAGAAAGATGATATGCCAAGAATGCAAAGGTTTGAGCTCTCCACAAAGATGCGATCAAGTTACTCACTTGAGAGCCCCTCTTGATAGTACGACATCTATCGTTTAACCCGGTCTATCAAATAACATCATGAGACCGGTAAAATAGAAAACCTATCAAGCTCATACCTTTGCCTTGCGCATAATCCACTTGAGCTTGATGATGATGATCTTAGCCTTCTCAAGTTGGACCATCTTTCTTGATTGCGCTCCGCTTGGTGAAGACACACATATTGCTCCCTCATACACCAATATGGGAGAGGCACTCTTCTTCATATCTTCACTTGGCCATTAACAATGGCGATCACCATGTGACGCCATCCTCCATGAGCTACAAAGGATCTTCCTCTTGATTCATGCTCATGGAGAAATACCTAACCCCACATAGAGATACCAAGCACATAGATCATGGGTTAGTTCACAAGGCTATATTTGACATTGCTTACCATACCATGAGATCATAAAATCCCTCATGGTACATCACTAGCCTTGTGTGTTGATCAACTCGCACTTAGCCTTGATCAACATATAATCTTCTTCCCTTAGCCTTGACTCCAACATATGGAGATCAAGTATTGCTTATGAACACAACCTACAAATGACATATGGAGAAGTAATGATCCCTTTTGTATATGCACTTTGTATTCAAATGCAAATCTCAATATAATTCATGAATCTTGGGGGAGCTCTCCTTTATTATTTAGAACCCTATCTTATTAATTGATATTTGATCCTAGTATATTAGGTTTCGTGCTTGATAAATTAAACGCTAGTTTATTCCGCATTTATCAAGCCATAATCGTAAAAGTTTTTAAATCACCTATTCACCCTCCTCTAGGCGACATCGTTGTCCTTTCACCACCCTGTAACAGCCCCACTTTTGGTACCCGAAAATATGAGTAAAATTTTCACTTTTTGCATCTCATTTGCATCATGGCATCCCTCATTCCCATTCGCTTCACATGAAATAATAAGAAGCAACAAATAAGAAACCACAGAAGTTCCAGCAACAACAAATATGATTGTTGCCAAATTTAATGCAATGGCAAATGCAAATATTTGAATAAAGCCCTAAAATGCAAGAGAGCAAATTCTGAAATGTTACCACATGAAATGTTTTTCAAATGGGCTGCAAATTTTACCACAGGTTCCAAATAATGTATTATGGCTCTGTAAAATTTTCCAGAATTTTTAAAATTAAATAAGGGCCTCAATTAAATACCTAAAATCTACTGGAAATTCTGGAAAAACAAAAATGAGAAATCACTGACAGTGGGTCCCCACTGTCAGCACCATCGTCACTGTGGCGACAAGGGAAACCCTGGCGCCATGGCCGTGCCCACCATGGCCTCCACCGCGGGCCCCCTCGCGTCCTGGCCACCCAAGGAGGACAAGAAGGACCTCCTCGACCACATGCTCCTCCTCCCCCTCCTTTTTCCCCCGTGCAGAAACCCTAGCCGCCACCCGCGCCATGCCCGTGACCTAGCTGGACGCCGCCGCCGCATCACCGACGACCGGAGCCTCCCCGGGATCAGCTGAGCTCGCCATCGTCTTCGCCTCGTCGTCTACGTCCCTCGGTTAGCAGCAATCGAAGCTTGGAGCCCCGGATCGACGCCGTCGTCCTCATCTTCTCCGGCACGGCCGCCACCGTCGTCCATGAATCGCCGCCGTCTCTTTCCCTCCCCGGCCTCGCCATCCGCATCACCGAACTCAGGGTGAGCAGGCGACCTTCCTGGACACCTCCGTCCTCTTCCTCCTCCCCTAGATCGACGTATCCGTGCTAGTTGCCGTTCGGCCGTCCGCCGTCCGTCGTCGCCGAGGTCGCTCCGGCGACCATAAGCTGGCGGCGCCACCCGATTCGAGATCCCCATAGCACATCGCGTCGGATGCGTCCCCTCCCGGGCTCCCTCACGCACTCACGCGACGGAACCGTCCACGCCGTTGCCGTCGGTCACCGCCGTCCCTCGCGCCGGTCCTGGCCTCCCTCCAGTCAAACCTGACCGTGGGCCTGTGCTCCAACGTGGCCGCTTACGTGGCCCGGGACCCAGCCGTCAGTGGCTGTGGTTATCCAGCCACTGGGTGAAAAACGATTCGGCCACAATTCCTGAAATTTAATTAAAAAGACAGAATTTGAATTGAACTTTGAAATTGCATATCTTTTGAACCGTAAGTCCAAAAAATACAAATAATATATCAAAATGCTCAGGAAGAAATTATCTATCTGTTAGTACCATTGGTGGAATTAATTGACCAAAATAAATTGTCTATAATTAATAAAAACAGAGATGGCAGATTTAATTCAAATTTTGGAAATTGTATAACTGGAGTTCTACTCGTCCAAAAATTATGAATAAGCTCTCAAAATGTTCAGTGAACAATTATCTACAAGTTTATGTTATTTGAGGGAATTTTAGATGCAATGTTGGTGCTGTTCAATAAAAATAGTTAAAATGGCAGAATTAAATCAATTATTAAAAATATCATAACTTGTTGAATAATGATTCAAAAATTGCAAATGATATATCAAATTGATCAGCAACTCAAATGCTATCTATACATGTTAATTTCATAGCATGCAAATAACTTTTACTTTGATGTCAATTTCGAATTGGTTTAAAATGATTTAAATCGCATAACCGTTTAAATCACCGTTTCTTCATCGTTAATCGGAAAATTGCAAACGAAGTACCAAAATGATCAGTAGGACAATATCTATCTAATAATGTCATTTTCATGCATTTAGGACCCATAATTCAGTACTGGACATTTTTGATAATAATGCAATTCACTAAGTTAAATATGGAGTTGTGACCTGTTAATTGCTATATTTAATTTAGGGGTTCTATTTAACTTGTGGGACATGCCCAATATGATTCAGTGCATAAATTGACCATCTCATCATGATTGTGCATTGCACCTTGTATTCGTGTTATTTATTTCGTTTCCATTATTGTTGTGTTCCGTTAGATTCAGGAGTCGAGGTTCCACCACAATACCTCGACGATCAACGCGCCCAGTACTATCAGCAAGGAAAGAACTAACCTAACCTTCTTGGCATCTAGCATCCTAGTATTTTGTAAACTTATTTTCTCCACCAGACTATTGCATGCGATTCAAATGTCACTTTTGGTCAAGTAGGACATCCTATGATATGCATTGTTCCCTGAACCATCACATGCTTCCCCTCCTATGAAACCTAGGGTTGATGTGTTGGCCTGAGACAAAGATATAATTGTTGTATTATATGCTTAGCAATGCTTAGCCATGCTTAGTTAAATGTTTAGTTGTCCGTTGATTTAATTCCATGATATTGATGTTGATGGGATGATTCGGACATGGTGGTGATGATCGGTACTTAACTAATTTGTTAAAAGGCTTGGATGAGTTGCCATCGGGGATGGTGTTTTGTCTCATTCTTGTCGCCTAGGCTGAGAGTGCTTTTAGCTAGAACCAAGAACCGAGCGTGCTACCATCGGTGGGGGTATGGGCCCCTTACTAACTGAATAACTTGTGCGGGCGTATCCAAGGGTCCTCTAGTTTGCGCTTTCCATTTGTGAGTGTGTGTCCGGTGATGATGATGACGATGATGATGTGATGACGATGGTGGTGATAGGAGTGACGATGGGGCAGGGTGTTGAAATAGGCACTGAACTTGTCCCGTCGTCACGATGACCCTTGGATAGTCTCATGCGAGGTAAAGGTTTAACCGCGCCCGCCCTGCCGGCTTTCCCAGGAAGAGAGCTAATTGTACAGGCAAGGGGTCGGACGGTACCAATGGATAAACACAGTACACCCCTGTAGGGTTTAATCTTTTCGAAAAGCCGTGTCCGCGGTTATGGACGAACTCTTGGGAAAGGCGGATTAGCTCATAGAGAACCTGAACCTAATTAATGAATTGGCAGCTAGAGGTTGCAATACAACGTGTGATAAAAGGTTCATTTCCTCGAGGGTGATTCGAGGGAGTGCCTTGGTGGAGATGAGATGTTTCTGGTTACAAAAGGGTTCGTTGAGAACCACAGATGAAAGTTTACTCTCTTATCCCTTTTCGGAAAACATTCTGAGTAGACGATGCAAAGGTTCCTGATGTCTTTTAAAATGGAAAACTAGCTTTATGCAAAACCAGCTACCTTACACAGCATTAGAGCCTCCGTCAGCATCGGGCCTATATCGCCCTACTAATTCTTGCGAGTACGTCGTACTCAGCCTTGCTTTGTTGATTATTATTTGTTTCAGAGGAGGACGCCACCGAACTGGAAGGTGGGTTCTTTATCGACATCGACGAGTAGTCTGGGGTTCCCAGGTGGCAGCTTGGGACGTCTCGGAACAGGCTGGCTGGGATATGTTATTGTAGGCCTCTTAGGCCATAATTTGGATCTTGTTGTTAGACAACTATATTTGCTTTCCGCGTGATGTAATGATGGGTCTGCGACCTCTGATTGTGACATTTGCTATCTTTCTCATATATGAGTTGAACTATGATTTCTTGTGTCGTAGAGTCTGTTATGCGCCAGTTGTTCCGCAGTCTTGGTCTCTTTGCTATACGTCAAAGCGATGTCTGAGCTTATGGCATGATCGAGGTGTTGTGTGCCGATGATGTATTCCGAGCACGCCTGCCAATGAGTTTTGGCCTGGGATTGGTAAACCCAGTAACCCTTGATTGTGTAGCATGACCGGTTACACAACGTTTCACTGTATAGCTCTGGGGTCGGGGCGCTACAAATTGGTATCAGAGCAGTACTGCCTGTAGGAAACCCGTTCTACTGGTCGATGTCGAGTCTAGTGTTCGTGAAAAACTATTTTTACCTAAAAAGGAGTTGTGAAAACCATCTTAGGATTCTTTTTACTCCTTATCCAACTCGCTCTATTCTGAGTTATCTTACCTCTATTTGATTTAATGATGCTTCTGCTCGTCTGTAAAATCCAAATCTTTAGGATCACGGGGTTGGGTTCTATCTTTAGTTACTGGTTAACTTTGCTCGTCTGCCAATTCTAAAGCCCGAAGAAAGGAAGTGTTGCAGATCGTCAAGAAATTCCCTTGCTTTATCCCAAGATCTTGAACCGAAGGTCCCGGATTGTGCTAGGGTTCCGGTGTAATTATTCATGAGGGCTGTCACCCTTGTGAGTATTATGCTATTCTAAGCCCCGGTGCATGAAGCTGATCTTTAACCCAAGATCTTTTCCGTTGAACCCTGACGTTAATTGTCAAACCCTACATCAGGTTGGCAAAATCTGAAGTTAATCCTCGAGCTCGAGCTTGCAAGCCGTAATTGACTTGCTCAGCAATGCTCTTCTCTGTCACTAGCCGTATCTGGACTTTTTGTCATGAAACCATCTGGATCACGACAAGATTGCTCTTAGCGAGTTTTCTATCAAAGTTTGTGTTTTCCTCCAATAACACTTGTTAGTAAAACCCTTTCAGCACTAGTTGTTGGAAGAGTGCTATCTTGTGCTTCTGCAACATCTTGGGATTCCTCCTAAAGCATGTTCCTTACTCTTAATCTGTTGTTCGACCTGTGTCTGTCTGTCGACAGTCAAGTGTTGTCGTGCATTGGTGTGTTCTGATGCATGTTACCCTTGTGGTCCGTCAAGACATTTCACATCGAGATGTTAGGAGAAACAAACTCCGGTACCTTCTCCATTCCTCGGCCAGGTCAAAGTTTTGTAATTCGCGGAATAAGGGCTTGTCTAGATTTGATCTGTTCCACCTTGGAGTGTCACACTCTTTCATATCAAGAGGTCGTGCCTAGTCTCATGACGTACTTGTTGAAGTGATCCTTATCCATCTACCTCCGAGATACT
Organism: Puccinellia tenuiflora; assembly: GCA_012064385.1. NCBI lineage: Eukaryota > Viridiplantae > Streptophyta > Magnoliopsida > Poales > Poaceae > Puccinellia > Puccinellia tenuiflora. The sequence continues at coordinate 142,370 of QRDG01001717.1, read as the reverse complement.
CGGGCTCGAGATTGTTGAGGATGCATATTGAGGTAGTAATCGGATATTCTTAGCAATTGTTATTGTTTTGAAATCCAAGAACCTTGATGGCGCTCTTAGCATGATTGGTAATAAGATCATCAAGCCGAGTTGACTGTGCTGCCAAGTCCATTGTTCAGGTGCACACCTTCGGTCAATAAGTTAGATTCATGTCAAAACTCTAAAGATCACAGCGTTTCGCTTGGAACCGCAATCCTCCTCTCGCAAACTAGCTAGTGTTCTAGAGCTTGACGCTGTAGTCAATTCTTGAGAACCTTACCTCTCGTTAGCTGCTGTAACTCCTACCTCGGACATGGCAGGTCTGAAATATCCACACGCCCAGCCCGATCTAAATCTCCGACAGAGAAGATGGTTGGAGTTGATCAAAGACTATGATGTGACCCTCAATTACCAGCCTAGCAAGGCAAATGTGGTTGCCAATGCGCTGAGCCGCAAGTCTGATTGTAACACCTTGATGGTTGAACGAGCTCAGCCCGCTCTTCATGAAGAATTCGCACGTTTGAATCTGGAGATTGTTCCCTCCGGATATTTGGCTAACCTCGAGATCAAATCAACTCTCGAGGATGATATCAAGGCCACCCAGCAAAATGATGCTGAAATCTTAGAGATCAAAGAGAAGATAGCTAAGGGGAAGGCAAACTGTTTCTCGATTGATGATAATGGTGTTGTCTATTTCGGTGACCGTTTAGTGGTGCCCAAGAGTGGAAACACAAAAGAGTTGATCCTCTCAGAAGCTCACGAGTCACCCATCTCTATTCATCCGGGTAGCACCAAAATGTACCAAGATCTTCGCCCTCAATTCTGGTGGTCTTGCATGAAGCGCGAGATCGCCGAGTATGTTGCAGAATGCGACGTGTGTCGTCGGGTAAAAGCTGAACATCAAAAGCCAGCGGGTACTCCTCGCCCCATAGCCATTCCCGAGTGGAAATGGGATGAAATTGGTATGGATTTCATTACCGGTTTTCTGAGGTCACCCAAGGGGAACAATGCCATCTGGGTAGTCATTGATCGTCTATCCAAGGTCGCCCATTTCCTCCCTGTCCGCGAAGATATCAACTCTGTTAAATTGGCGGAGCTGTATATGGCCCGGATTGTTCCTTTGCATGGGGTTCCCTTGAGGATCATCTCAGACCGTGGTAGTCTGTTTGTGTCCAAATTCAGGCAAAGCTTCCAAGAGGCTTTGGGAACCCGCCTCAACTTCAGCACAGCCTATCATCCCCAGACTGATGGTCAGACTGAAAGGGTGAACCAAGTTCTTGAGGATATGCTTCGGGCTTGTGTTATCTCCTTCGGCAAGGGTTGGGAAAAATACCTTCCCCTCGCTGAGTTCTCCTACAACAATAGCTACCAAGCCAGTTTGCAAAATGCTCCCTTTGAGGTCCTTTATGGGAGAAAATGCCGAACACCTCTCAATTGGTCTGAAACCGGAGAGAGGCCACTCTTCGGTCCTGATGTGATCAATGAGGTAGAAGAAAAGGTCCGTGTCATTCGAGCCAATCTGAAGATTGCTCAGTCCAGGCAGAAGAGCTACTATGATAAGCATCATCAGGAAGTTCACTATGAAATTGGTGACAAAGCCTATCTTCGAGTCTCTCCCCTCCGAGGCGTTCGTCGTTTCGGAATCAAGGGAAAATTGGCACCTCGTTTTGTTGGCCCTTTCACTGTCCTGGGTAAGCGAGGTGATCTCTCCTATCAGCTCGAGCTTCCAGAGAATTTCCCGGATGTGCATGATGTGTTCCATGTCTCTCAACTCCGTCGTTGATTCAAAGATCCTATTCGTGGGGTCAATCATGAAGAGTTGGACATTCAGGAGGATCTGACTTACCGTGAGCATCCTGTCCACATCTCGGATGAAGCAGAGAGGAAGACTCGTAATAAATCCATCAAGTTCCTCAAAATCCAGTGGTCTAACCATTCTGAAGACGAAGCAACCTGGGAGCGTGAAACTAGTCTTCGTCAGGAATACCCCGCCTTCTTCACTCAAGCCTAGAATCTCGGGACGAGATTCCTGTAAGGGGGGTATAGTTGTAACATCCCCACTTTTGGTACCTGAAAATATGAGTAAAATTTTCACTTTTTGCATCTCATTTGCATCATGGCATCCCTCATTCCCATTTGCTTCACATGAAATAATAAGAAGCAACAAATAAGAAACCACAGATGGTGATGTGAATGATGAACAAAATTTCAAGCAACTAAACATATTTGTCCAGGAAGTTCCAGCAACAACAAATATGATTGTTGCCAAATTTAATGCAATGTCAAATGCAAATATTTGAATAAAGCCCTAAAATGCAAGAGAGCAAATTCTGAAATGTTACCACATGAAATGATTTTCAAATGGGCTGCAAATTTTACCACAGGTTCCAAATAATGTATTATGGCTCTGTAAATTTTTCCAGAATTTTTAAAATTAAATAAGGGCCTCAATTAAATACCTAAACTCTACTGGAAATTCTGGAAAAACAAAAATGAGAAATCACTGACAGTGGGTCCCCACTGTCAGCACCATCGTCACTGTGGCGACAGGGGAAACCCTGGCGCCATGGCCGTGCCCACCATGGCCTCCACCGCGGTCCCCTCGCGTCCTGGCCATCCAAGGAGGATAAGAAGGACCTCCTCGACCACATGCTCCTCCTCCCCCTCCTTTCCCCCCCGTGCAGAAACCCTAGCCACCACCCGCGCCATGCCCGTGACCTAGCTGGACGCCGCCGCCGCATCACCGACGACCGGAGCCTCCTCGGGATTAGCTGAGCTCGCCATCGTCTTCGCCTCGTCGTCTACGTCCCTCGGTTAGCAGCAATCGAAGCTTGGAGCCCCGGATCGATGCCGCCGTCCTCATCTTCTCCGGCACGTCCGCCGCCGTCTCTTTCCCTCCCCGGCCTTGCCGTTCGCATCACCGAACTCAGGGTGAGCAGGCGACCCTCCTGGACACCTCCGTCCTCTTCCTCCTCCCCTAGATTGACGTATCCGTGCTAGTCGCCGTTCGGCCGTCCACCGTCCGTCGTCGCCGAGGTCGCTCCGGCGACCATAAGCTGGCGGCGCCACCCGATTCGAGATCCCCGTAGCACATCGCGTCGGATGCGTCCCCTCCCGGGCTCCCTCGCAAACTCACGCGACGGAACCGTCCACGCCGTTGCCGTCGGTCACCGCCGTCCCTCACGCCGGTCCTGGCCTCCCTCCGGTCAAACCTGACCGTGGGCATGCGCTCCAACGTGGCCGCTTACGTGGCCCGGGACCCAGCCGTCAGTGGCTGTGGTTATCCAGCCACTGGGTGAAAAACGATTCGGCCACAATTCCTGAAATTTAATTAAAAAGACAGAATTTGAATTGAACTTTGAAATTGCATATCTTTTGAACCGTAAGCCCAAAAAATGCAAATAATATATCAAAATGCTCAGGAAGAAATTATCTATCTGTTAGTACCATTGGTGGAATTAATTGACCAAAATAAATTGTCTATAATTAATAAAAACAGAGATGGCAGATTTAATTCAAAATTTGGAAATTGTATAACTGGAGTTCTACTCGTCCAAAAATTATGAATAAGCTCTCAAAATGTTCAGTGAACAATTATCTACAAGTTTATGTCATTTGAGGTAATTTTAGATGTAATGTTGGTGCTGTTTAATAAAAATAGTTAAAATGGCAGAATTAAATCAATTATTAAAAATATCATAACTTGTTGAATAATGATTCAAAAATTGCAAATGATGTATCAAATTGATCAGAAACTCAAATGCTATCTATACATGTTAATTTCACAGCATGCAAATAACTTTTACTTTGATGTCAATTTCGAATTGGTTTAAAATGATTTAAATCGCATAACCGTTTAAATCACCGTTTCTTCATCGTTAATCGGAAAATTGCAAACGAAGTACCAAAATGATCAGTAGGACAATATCTATCTAATAATGTCATTTTCATGCATTTAGGACCCATAATTCAGTACTGGACATTTTTGATAATAATGCAATTCACTAAGTTAAATATGGAGTTGTGACCCGTTAATTGCTATATTTAATTTAGGGGTTCCATTTAACTTGTGGGACATGCCCAATATGATTCAGTGCATAAATTGACCATCTCATCATGATTGTGCATTGCACCTTGTATTCGTGTTATTTATTTCGTTTCCGTTATTGTTGGGTTCCGTTAGATTCAGGAATCGAGGTTCCACCACAATACCTCGACGATCAACGCGCCTAGTACTATCAGCAAGGCAAGAACTAACCTAACCTTCTTGGCATCTAGCATCCTAGTGTTTTGTAAACTTATTTTCTCCACCAGACTATTGCATGCGAATCAAATGTCACTTTTGGTCAAGTAGGACATCCTATGATATGCATTGTTCCCTGAACCATCACATGCTTCCCCTCCTATGAAACCTAGGGTTGATGTGTTGGCCTGAGACAAAGATATAATTGTTGTATTATATGCTTAGCAATGCTTAGCCATGCTTAGTTAAATGTTTAGTTGTCCGTTGATTTAATTCCATGATATTGATGTTGATGGGATGATTCGGACATGGTGGTGATGATCGGTACTTAACTAATTTGTTAAAAGGCTTGGATGAGTTGCCATCGGGGATGGTTTTTTGCCTCATTCTTGTCGCCTAGGCTGAGAGTGCTTTTAGCTAGAACCAAGAACCGAGCGTGCTACCATCGGTGGGGGTATGGGCCCCTTACTAACTGAATAACTTGTGCGGGCGTATCCAAGGGTCCTCTAGTTTGCGCTTTCCATTTGCGAGTGTGTGGCCGGTGATGATGATGATGATGATGATGATGTGATGATGATGGTGGTGATAGGAGTGGCGATGGGGCAGGGTGTTGAAATAGGCACTGAACTTGTCCCGTCGTCACGATGACACTTGGATAGTCTCATGCGAGGTTAAGGTTTAACCGCGCCCGCCCTGCCGGCTTTCCCCGGAAGAGAGCTAATTGTACAGGCAAGGGGTCGGACGGTACCAATGGATAAACACAGTACACCCCTGCAGGGTTTAATCTTTTCGAAAAGCCGTGTCCGCAGTTATGGACGAACTCTTGGGAAAGGCGGATTAGCTCATAGAGAACCTGAACCTAATTAATGAATTGGCAGCTAGAGGTTGCAATACAACGTGTGATAAAAGGTTCATTTCCTCGAGGGTGATTCGAGGGAGTTCCTTGGTGGAGATGAGGTGTTTCTGGTTACAAAAGGGTTCGTTGAGAACCACAGATGAAAGTTTACTCTCTTATCCCTTTTCGGAAAACATTCTGAGTAGACGATGCAAAGGGTCCTGATGTCTTTTAAAATGGAAAACTAGCTTTATGCAAAACCAGCTACCTTACACAGCATTAGAGCCTCCGTCAGCATCGGGCCTATATCGCCCTACTAATTCTTGCGAGTACGTTGTACTTAGCCTTGCTTTGTTGATTATTATTTGTTTCAGAGGAGGACGCCACCGAACTGGAAGGTGGGTTCTTTATCGACATCGACGAGTAGTCTGGGGTTCCCAGGTGGCAGCTTGGGACGTCTCGGAACAAGCTGGCTGGGATATGTTATTGTAGGCCTCTTAGGCCATAATTTGGATCTTGTTGTTAGACAACTATATTTGCTTTCCGCGTGATGTAATGATGGGTCTGCGACCTCTGATTGTGACATTTGCTATCTTTCTCATATATGAGTTGAACTATGATTTCTTGTGTCGTAGAGTCTGTTATGCGCCAGTTGTTCCGCAGTCTTGGTCTCTTTGCTATACGTGAAAGCGATGTCTGAGCTTATGGCATGATCGAGGTATTGTGTGCCGATGATGTATTCCGAGCACGCCTGCCAATGAGTTTTGGCCTGGGATTGGTAAACCCAGTAACCCTCGATTGTGTAGCATGACCGGTTATACAACGTTTCACTGTATAGCTCTGGGGTCGGGGCGCTACACACCCCCCATAGTTGGAGGCCCGGTTGGCGGTGCTGGACAGTATTTGGGCCGGACAAAGCCTTTAGGACCCCCGGTGTAGCCAGTTTTTCAGTCTGGCACCCCAAAGGGACTTTAGGTGCTCCTTAAGGACCCCCCGGTGGAGGTTCTCTTACAACATTTCCACCGGTGTTTTCGAAAGGCCAGTCATCGGTCCAACGGGGGTTTATAGATTTAAAAAAGACAACAGTGCCTCCCGATCCGGGCGGTCGAAAAACTGTCAGGCATCCCATGTCCATCCCCAACTTTCAGTGTTGGATCGGGAGCATTGAACACGTCAGATATGTTGGCCATGTAGATTCGAACAAGCGGGTCATCTATTCATCCGCAAGACGATTCTGCCCATTTAAATAGCACCGTTCAGCCTACTGTCTTCTCAGGCGGCATTGATGACGCGCTGAAGATAAGGATCCCAACACGTCACCAATATTTAGACCAATGTGTCGCCTCCTCACCCACCCACCACTTCCTGCATGAGATCTCCTCCCCGAAAAAAAGGCTCGTTGTGTTGCCGTCTCTCACTATGCTCACAATTCGCCAGCTCACCACATCCTTGACCACCCTGACTGATGCGGCACACGTGCCTTTCCTGCCAGCGCTGTAGCCATCTCATCCAACTTTCGTCGATGATGATGAGGAAGAGGATGATTAGGATGTCGACAACGGGATGGGAGGGGTTGGGGGAGGGAGCATGAGATGTCGATGTTCCAGGAGCATGTCGCCATGTTTGCCTCCCACGACACCACACGATGGGAGGGCCACGACCGGCCGATGAGGGCGGTGGACCTTGAGCAGAGGAATGACGCCATCACGGGTTCTTCGTCCTCACTTCTGTGAGGGAGGAGGCAGCCCAACAGTTCATCGAGGGAGCGGCAAGCTTTCGCTACACTAAAAGCCCGTAGGGAAGGAGAGCATGCTGATCACCGTGAGATGGAGGAGGCGCACCACTGGCGGCACGTGAAGCAACAACGAAGAGGGTGGTAAGGAAGCGCCGAGGGTGCCAAGAAGCGACAGAGAAGCATTGGTTGGTGCGCAAGGAAACAACAAAGAGGAGGAGCCAAGTTGTCCATCCGCTGGTAGCGAACGACCGTGTGGCTGGCCTTAGCGAGACCTGGATTGAAGGCCTAGCTTAATTATTTTACTTTACATTTCATTGAAAAGTCCTTAAATTTTAATGAGATATAATCCGTTTGTTTTAAATTTGGGTTTTCAATTTTTTCAAAAGAAATTATGTGGGTTCCCATCCCGAACGGATGGAACAAGTGTCTGACACCCCCGATAGAGGACACTTTTTTGGCGGATGCCGAATGCAATACAGGGTGGTCCGCAGAGATGCTTTTACATCATCTCCCGGTGTCCCCGAAAAAGTGTCTCACATCCCTGAAACGGAGCCCCCTATGGGGGCGTACAAACACATGACCGGAGCTATGGGGTCGGCTACCCTAGCGGCGTCCCCCTCCCCACAGGTGCCAGGTTATCTTTCTTTTATTTCTAAAAAAGCCACTCATTAAATATTCTATGAAATTTCATTGTAGCCGATGAAAAATCATGACACATGACACGTCTAGCCACACAAAACCCTTTGAACGGGTCACTTGAGAGTGGGCGGTCCACTCGAGATCACTCACCAGATCTTTTATGGACAAAGAATTTATTTATTTATTGTAGCCCATGATAAAACATTTTATCATGACACACGAGGGCGCTAACCACACAAAACCCTGGTAATGGATCTCTTGAGGACGGTACACTATCTTCACCAGGGAAGGAACCAGGAAAATAATACAAGGGAGGCCAATTGCATGTTAACAAGGTAGGAGGGGGCCATATAGGTATTTTTGGTTAAATTTGGAGCTGAAATCCACACATTCTAAGGGGTGTTTAACAAAGAAAATTGACCATGGGGGGAGCCATGGCCCCAGGGCGCCCCTGGTTCCATCCCCGATCTTGACCACATAAAAAATATTTGTTGTAGAAACGTCCCGACCGATCGGTGTGTCGCTCGGGACCGATTTTGTGTTTGAACCCCCATTGAACCGATAGGGAGGGCTGATACGTGTCAAACATATCTATAATTTTTTATTGATCTATGCTTGTTTATTACTATTGTCACATGTTTTTATCATATTATTATATCATTTTAAGCATTTTTATTAGACTAACCTATTGACAAGATACCCAGTGTCAGTTTCCTGTTTTTCTATTTCAGAAAATCCACTTCTGGAAATATTCTCAAAATTGCACGGAAATTTACGGGGAATTTTTATACGCAAAGGCGAAGCCACACACGAAAAGGCCACCTCGGGGCCACCCAGGGGCCAGGGGCGACCCCTAGCCGCGGTCCCACCTGGACCCGCGGGTGGGGCTTGCCCCTGCCCCCTGGGCACCTCATCGCCCCCCTTGACACCTATAAAAACATAATTGACCTAAAAACATTGGGGCGGTGATTATTTTCCACGAACTCGACGTGAAGCCGCCGCCATCTTGAAACCTAATTCGGGAAGATTTAAATGTCAATCCCGACACCCTTCCGGAGGGGAGATCGATCTCGGAGGGCTCTACATCACCATGCCTTCTGCCGGGATGATGCGTGATAGTTCCACATTGGACTACGAGTCCATGGCAGTAGCTAGATGGTTGTCTCTGTCCCTTGTGCCTTCATGTTTATGATCTTGTGAGCTGCCTAACATGATCAAGATCGATTATTGTAATGCTATTTGATGTGTTTGCTGGGATCCGATGGATTATGAAGTTATGATCAGATTGTGCATGGTTTTTATTTGTTGATTTATGTTCTTGCATGCTCTCCGATGTGCGTAGTTACTTTGGCAAAGTGATTGCTTGTATCTCCAAGAGAGAGTATTTATGCTAGATGGTAGGTTCATGCCCCCTCTTGTGCCTGGTTACGAGTGACAGAAACATCTAAGGACGAGGGTGTGCTGTTGCTACTAAGGGTAAAACAGCGGTGTTTATGTCTACGTGATTATAAATATTGCTTACATAATGCGCTTCACTTAATGCAATTGTCTGTTGCTTGCAACTTAATACCGATGGGTGACAGGCTGGATAGCGATCCCTAGGTGGTCTTTTTAGACAAATATGCAGTTGGACTCAACGGTCTTTGTTTTTTGTCGTTATGCCTACATGAATATTACCATGAACTCTTTGATTTGGCTAGATTATGTTTGTGTCATAATCTTGTCAATTGCCTAGCTGTAATTTATTTACCCATCATATGAGTATTTTATCTTATAGAGAGACACCACTAGTGAACCCATGGCCCCCGGTCCATCTTTTTCCATTGATTACAACACCGTTTACTTACTTCTCATAATAACTTGCTCGCTGGTCCGTTTTCATATTTTCATCCACTACACTATATATTTAACCGCTTTGTTTTTAGCAGACTGGAAAGATTGACAAACTTCCTGGCGTTGGGGGCAAAGTAATCGTTTGAGTGTGTGCAGGTCCACGCTTGTTGACGGTTAAGTGCTAGAGATCGTCGACGTGCACCTCGTTGTTGATTTCAAAGTCCTACTGGTTCGATTAAACCTTGGGTCTTCACTGAGGGAAACTGCTACTTGCTACATCCATACCTTCGTTTGGGGTACCACCAGCATTGTTAACTACGTCATCAAATTTTCTGGCACCCACTCTTTCATCACCAATCAAGTGCTATTGGGAGCACAAATGCTCTTATTCCTCTCATAAATTATTGTGCTCATCAATTGTTAAGAGAAGAAATCACATGTATCATTGAGAAAAAAGAAGGAACACATTGGGTGTGATTGTATGCACTTGTGGAGAGAGAAAATAAATGAAAGTTGCGATAAATTCTTTTGATTTACCGAAAAATCTGTAAAAAGAGCGGCCTGCCAAATCCAAATGGAGGGAGCACAAGGTGGATTTATTATGAAAATCCCAAATGGAGTCATGACAGCCCTACCCTATTATTTTGAAAATTTCAAAATTGAAATTTGTAAGTTCCAAAATATTCTAAAAAACTCGTGGATGTAGATAATGCCGAACTCTAGCACCGTGCAAAATTTCAATGCAATATTAGTTGTATTCCAGGATAAAAACAAATGACAAGTGTGAGAAAATTTCAAGTTTTTTACGGATTGTATTGTTCACCGACCCTGATCTACACACTTGTCATTTTTGCACATCCTAAAATATAACAAATTTCGGATAAGATTTTGCACACTTGGAGATCATATTATATCTACTTTTTCCCCAATTTTTTTAGACCCCAAAATGCAAATTTATACTTTTGAAAACCGAGCCCCCTTGAGCTCGCCTCCAAAACAACTCATTCAAATTATTATTATTATTATTTATCTTACTATGTCACTTCATGCTCACTATGGGAACTAGTGTAGGAAAGAATAAATTTTATATTAGACATGGTGTCTTTTAGAAAAAGGGTTTCGACCGATAGTAAATTAACAATGCCCTTAACGACCAACAATACAAGCGAGAGAGATGATGATGAGAAAACCAGCTTTACGAATAAAGCATGCGCCAACGTGCTTGGAAGAATAGCTAACAAACACAACAACATGTAGACAACACATAACAAAAAGGAGCAGAACCTGTAGATGTCAAAGTTTTCATCCGCTAGAGTGCTCTATGACCTGGCAAACCAAAGTGAGAAGGGTCTTCGTCTATCTCGAGCAGGACAGTCGTCACATTACCATCCGTCCATCGCTGAAAGGGGCCCTCTGTCCCCTCTCACTGGCTCGAAGGACGACATACCGTCAATCGACAATAAGCTCACAAGGAGCACAAATGACAACAAGAAACCAGACCACCACTAAAGAAGAAACTCAGAGCTCAACTACTAACGGTGGACATCTCACGCCCTAGGAAACACTGTAAACGTCCAAGCATACAAACCCACCACGACCAGATGAAGAGGCCCAAGGACCCTAGGGCGACGCCTTTAGGAAGGGAACGATGTTGAAACGTCATCGCCACGAGGTCCGGCAAACAGACCAAGGTTTTCACCCTAGGTCCAAGGTGGAGGGTACAAACCCATAGCAGCACCTCAAGAAAGGGAAACACGCTCGAGAAAACCTGGGGGAGGCGGTGTCTCCATGTGGAGCCAAGCACGAGATCCACTCACAACATTGAAGAGTAGGCCGCACCAAATTCGTCCATACACGCAGATCATTACCAGTAGAAAGGAGAAGGGATGGAGGAGGAGGCAGGAAGGCCTCACCGCCTCCGTAGTAGTCTGGCCGCCCGCCGACGACTGTGGCGAGTAGGGAGCTCAGGGGAGGTGGCAGGGAGGGGGGGGGAGGTAAATCCTAGCTGCCCCGAGTTGCCTACAAGGGACGATGCGGGTCCTTTATTTGCATTCTTAAGCACATCTTAGACATGATTATAAAGTCAAGTTATTTATAAAAGCCCCAAGTTTTCCGAGTGTGAATAAGGAGAACATAGGAGAACACGAGGCAATTTACACAGGCTTTTAAAAGATGTATTAAAACATCTTTAAAAAATATCAAAAAAATTAAATAACATTTCATGCATACATCTCGTATAAACATGTGTGCGGCACAAAGTTTCATGAAAATTTTCTTTTATTTTTTCTCCATAAAAAAGAGAAATTTTTATGACATATAACACATATATTTTTATATTTTTTACACATGGCAAGTAAAAAGTAGTTTCTCCGTAAAACTTTCGACGCACACATGGAACATGCAAAATGTACGCACACACATTTTTTTTGAATTTTTAAACATTTCGGAAATGTATTTCCAAACCAGGTACAAATGTCTCATGTTCACCTTGTATTTTCCCAAGTTTTTTTTGAAATTTGTTATAAGTTTTCTCGTTCCCTTTATTGTTTTGACGACAACAGTATCGATTGCGTACCAAATAGTAAACCATTGCTGAAGCGGTCCTGTAGTTCTGCTGACCATGTTACTTTTTGTACTCTTACCCCACCCACGTCGTTAGGGCCAGGGCCACCTCGACCCCTATCACCATTTTAATACGCTCGTCATCACGTGTATGATAACACACAAAAATCCCAGGGATCGCATCAGTGATCATTACATTAAGTGATCATCACTACGTGCGCTATGATACTCCAGTATTATTAGGATGAATCCTGACCGTCGAAAACCCGGGAGACCAGTACGTACAATACAATAATAGGCGACAGTCCCGGGCTTGACAGGTCAGTTCCTGGCTGGCTCCCGGCGCGCCGTTTGGCGGGACGCCGGCGGGCAAAGCGCCAAAGCCCGGCCCCCACGCCGTCGAACGGTCGAAGCGAAACGTGTGCATGTGTTGGCCACCGGGGCGAGCGATCTCGCTTGTTTTCTTGCAGAAAAAAGATCGGATCTCCTTCTAGCATCTCCGGCGACGATGCGTTCCCGAGGGGACGGGATCTCGGCCAGGGGCCAGGGCTGTTTTTTCCTGGCGAAAAATCTGGGATCTTTTCCGGCTGCCGCGCTGGGGAAAGCTTAGTGGCGGCCATTGTTAACCAAACAAATACTAACGATTTTGTTTGTTGCTTCCGCTTCATCTCTCTCTCTCTACACATCACATGTGGCATCTGGGCAGTTGCTTCGCCTTTTTGTCCTCACTCTCGTGGAAGCTGGCCTTCTTCTACTCCTCCCTCTCCCTTTTCTACTGCCAGCAAGAGGCAGGCAGTGAGCAGGCAGATCAATTGAGAGGCTGGCTCCTATTTGAGCTGCTGCCCGACTCTGCCCGCCTCTGATCTACCGCACCGGGGGCCGCCGCTTCTCCGGCTTCTGTGTCCAGCTCTCTCCTTTCCTTGCCGAGGTATGCGAGTTCTGCAAGATTTTCGTTTTATCCCGCTGGTAGTGATTCCCTTGTTCGGTGTGGGGTTGATCCTGGTTGAGCTGCAGGTGCAGGGATCCTTGAAGATGTCTGGTGCCGCTCTGGTCGCGATTGCGGCCTCCATCGGTAACCTGCTGCAGGGGTGGGACAATGCCACCATTGCAGGTAATTCTTCTGCTCGAGCCAGATTGGTTCTTTACTGGAGATATTTTAGTCATCGGTTATATCACTCTACCGAATTTCTTTGTGAGGATTCCTTGGCCAGTTCAGATCAGATGGTTTTCAGAGCTAGTTCTGGCTCATCAAAGTAGGGGGTAATTGGGTAGCACCTGAGCAAGTCGACTTGGTTTCTTCTTCGATTCTAGAAGCAAACTTGCTGCTAATAATCAAGAAAAGAGTTCTGGTTTTTTGATTTGGAGAATACCTTGGTTGGTTATCCCTGATCTGTGCTACTGAAGGCACATACAGTATATATGTGTTGTCCAGCGATTACAGTTTGCAATCCTTTTATTTCGATTGCGCATATGGTAAACATTCCTGCTCTGTTCCCTCTCCAGGTGCCGTTTTGTACATAAAGAAGGAATTCCAGCTCGAGAACAACCCGACAGTGGAGGGGCTGATCGTGGCCATGTCACTCATCGGCGCAACCATCATCACCACCTTCTCCGGGCCAGTGTCCGACATGGTCGGCCGGCGCCCCATGCTGATCCTCTCCTCGGTCCTCTACTTCCTCAGCGGCCTCATCATGCTCTGGTCCCCGAACGTCTACGTGCTGCTCCTGGCGCGTCTCGTCGACGGCTTCGGCATCGGCCTCGCCGTCACCCTCGTGCCGCTGTACATCTCCGAGACCGCCCCCTCAGAGATCAGGGGCCGGCTGAACACGCTGCCGCAGTTCAGCGGGTCGGGAGGGATGTTCCTGTCATACTGCATGGTGTTCGGGATGTCGCTGCTGCCGTCGCCTGACTGGAGGATCATGCTTGGGGTCCTCTCGGTCCCCTCGCTGTTCTTCTTCGGGTTGACGGTGTTTTACCTGCCGGAGTCGCCGAGGTGGCTCGTCAGCAAGGGCCGGATGGCCGAGGCGAAGAAGGTGTTGCAGAGGTTGCGTGGAAGGGAGGATGTCTCAGGTCTGTTAATACCGAAAGCTTGATGTTCAGTTCACCTATACTTACAGGCAGCCGACTGATTCCTTGAAATTGCCCCCTGATAATCTGATACTGAATTGGCGATTAATGTGAGAAGTGATATTTGCTAGTGTAAATTCGAGTGACACAAAAGTTACTTTAAAATAAAAATTAATTTAGAATTTGTACAGGCTGCATAGTTTTTTTTTTTTCCAAAGAGCCAAAGGTTTTCAGTGTTCTGGACATTCATTCATTTTTTCCGAATTCATGTTCCACTACACCAAAGCATGTCAATGTAGTGGTATATCTAGGCCTATTTTGCTGTCCTAAATTTTGAACAAATAATTTGGTTGGCGAAGCTCAAATAAACTATCTGTTGGTTGGTAAATGGACACGAGTACGCAACTAGAGCTCTCTAACTTGCATTATCTGCTAATTTCAGTAAGACATTCAAGTTAGTTAATTTGTTCTTTAAAGAATTATTCTTGGTAGTCCTGAATTTTACAAATCAGTTTTTATATATGTGAAAGCATAAGCAGTTCGCAAGTTGTGTATCTGTAACCATTTTTTCTGAATAAGCTAAGTTCTTTGGTGATTTATTACTGGTCAAATTTCAACTGTTGGCTCAATCATAGTTAACTGTGCATGTGTTCATCAAAGACATCCTCAGTACAGTTATTTTGTTGTTCCAACGAAATTGTGCAGGAGAAATGGCTCTTCTCGTTGAAGGTTTGGACGTTGGAGGAGACACCTCAATTGAAGAGTACATCATTGGACCTAACGACCATGCCGACGATCATGTCGTTGATGGCGATAATGAGCAAATAACTCTATATGGGCCTGAGGAGGGCCAATCATGGATTGCTCGACCTTCCAAAGGACCTAGCATGCTTGGAAGCGTGTTTTCTCTTGCATCTAGACATGGCAGCATGGTAAACCAGAGTGTGCCCCTTATGGATCCTCTGGTCACGCTTTTCGGGAGTGTTCATGAGAACATGCCTCAAGCTGGAGGAAGCATGCGGAGCACATTGTTTCCCAACTTTGGCAGCATGCTCAGTGTGGCAGACCAGCATCCAAAAGGTGAGCACTGGGATGAGGAGAACGTTCACAGGGATGACGATGAATATGCATCTGATGGTGCTGGAGGCGACTATGAAGACAATGTGCACAGCCCGCTGCTGTCACGGCAGACCACAAACACGGATGGGAAGGACATTGGACACCATGGTCACCACGGAAGCACTCTGGGCATGAGAAGGCGAAGCATGTTGGGAGAGGGTGGGGAGGCGGTCAGCAGCACCGGTATTGGTGGGGGGTGGCAACTCGCATGGAAATGGTCGGAGCGACAAGGCGAGGATGGCAAGAAGGAAGGGGGATTCAAAAGAATCTACTTGCACCAAGAGGGAGTGCCGGACTCAGGGAGGGGCTCTGTTGTCTCACTTCCTGGTGGGGGTGATGCACCTGAAGGCAGTGGGTTTATACATGCTGCTGCTTTGGTAAGCCACTCGGCTCTTTACTCCAAGGATCATCTGGAAGAGCGTATGGCGGCCGGTCCAGCCATGATGCATCCATCGGAGGCAGCTCCCAAAGGTTCAAGCTGGAAAGAGCTGTTTGAACCTGGCGTTAGGCGTGCACTAGTCGTTGGTGTTGGAATTCAGATGCTTCAACAGGTAGAGATTATACCACTGATTTCTTCAATTACTGCATTCCAGATATGCACATATAAATATGAAATTGACCTCCAAGTACTAGGCAACAACATTCTTCTTCAAGAGCAACTCACCTTGCTTTATTCTCTTTCATGTTGTCTAATAACTGATAGCTTGCCATACAAGACTTTAGTTATATCCTAGTGAGAGTTCACTAACACTTTTGGAGTATTTTCATTGTATAGTTTGCTGGAATAAATGGAGTTCTGTATTACACACCGCAAATTCTGGAGCAAGCTGGTGTGTCGGTTCTTCTTTCCAGTCTTGGCCTCAGTTCAGCATCAGCATCCATCTTGATCAGTTCTCTCACGACCTTACTCATGCTCCCTAGCATTGGTTTAGCCATGAGACTTATGGACATATCTGGAAGAAGGTAACTTGTTCTTGCATCATCTCAGTTTTATCGCTTACCAGATCAGTGGAAGTTAATTTCGCGCAAAGGAGCACTGTATCATAAATAAATTGTTTCCCTTTCTGCAGATTTCTGCTACTGGGCACAATTCCAATCTTGATAGCATCTCTAGTTGTGCTGGTGGTGTCCAATCTAATCAACTTGAGCACGGTGCCCCACGCGGTCCTCTCCACAGTTAGCGTCATCGTCTACTTCTGCTGCTTCGTCATGGGCTTCGGTCCAGTCCCCAACATTCTGTGTGCAGAGATTTTCCCCACGAGGGTCCGAGGCCTCTGCATCGCTATATGCGCCCTGACATTCTGGATCGGGGACATCATCGTTACCTATAGCCTTCCAGTGATGCTGAATGCTATCGGCCTAGCGGGTGTCTTTGGGATATATGCAGTTGTTTGCTGTATTTCCTTTGTGTTCGTCTACCTCAAGGTCCCGGAGACAAAGGGCATGCCCCTCGAGGTCATCACCGAGTTCTTCGCAGTCGGGGCAAAGCAAGCGCAGGCCAACATCACCTGATTCATATGGCGCTTTGCTTTCGTTTTGTACACCGTAGACTGCAGGACTGGCTGAGTTGTAAGTGAGAGGAAAGAAGATATCTGTTTATGCTCCAGACGCAAGCAACACAAAGCGTTCATCACCAGGAACGGGAAGCTGCAAAGTAGGAAAAGCTCATGCCGTTTGTAATCACTTCTTGCTTGTTAGTATTGTATTTCTCATTAGTTGATGGTAGGGATATTCAACTTGCTAATCTGATTCGGAATCTCTATGCTCATGTTCTAAATAAAGAAAAGTCATGTTTTTTCTGTGTCAGTTTGCAAGCTTTTGCACTTAGTTCAGTGTGTTTTTATGTTTTGGGTAAATGGAGTATTTTCCTTATCAACCTCTCAGCAACGGGAGAAGCGGTAATTATTTGTTAGCCATAATCTTGAAAGTCATGAAAAGATTGCTCTCATCAAAGGAAACTGAATACAATATTGAAGTTACAAAAAATGACTCTGATGTGAAACTGTCACTCGGGTCTTATTTAGAGAATTTGTGTCACTCCCACAATCCATGAAAGATAAAACTGTCGCTCGTACACTCAGGTCCTATTATATTTGCGATTTCATGACATGCAAATTCTATTTGCAATATGAGGATTTTATTGGATGCATTTTTATTACGTTGCAGTTTGACGGACCGACCAGGGATCTACTCCTTCCACATTTGTTAGTACAAAGTTCATTGCCTCAATACAATTAAGCCAACATAGGTTTCCAGCCATATGGTAAGCTATTCTGTATGGAAGATTAAAAGTATAGTTTGAGAAAACTGCACCTTAGACAGATCCAGCCATATGCAACATCTTGAAAGACAACTGTTTGAGAAAATGTTTCTGGTTTTCCTACTACATCAAAGTCCAAATCTTGTACTACCTCTGTTAAAAATTGTAAGATGTTTTGGTAGGCCATATTAGCCTATCAGAACATGTTATATTTTTGGAACAAAGGTAATATTTCTCTAGTTGATGAAAGTATGTGCCAATATGAGAGCACAATAGAAATATAAGGGAAGACCAGATCATAAAATATATATCTGCCCCAATTTCAGACCCTGTGGACAAAACACACCTAAGCCAAACCTAAGTTGCACGATAACACACGAGAAGCCTTCGCCAAACTGCACCTAAGACATATTCATGCACTCTAAAACCTTCTCGGGAGACATTTAAAGTGTACCGAAATAGAAACAAAATTTTGCTCCCCATCTAATTTGTAACTCAATGGACGTAATTACAGCAAGCTAGACACTCATACACTCTAGAACTTCTGATGAGCTACTTAGGTAAGTGGGACATGGTTTAGACAAACTTGATCTACGGTCCTCGTTTTGCAGTACTGGTAGCTCTCGCCGGTGGAGTTGATTGGGTGGTACTTCTTCGTGCCCCTGTCGGCACTGCAATAACAGCAGAAAAAAAAGGATGTAGAAATAATGTAATAGTACATCCCTTGCAGAAAAATGTTCACCACCCGATGCCAAGAATGTGGATATAATCTAGGGATTTGAATAGCCTTCGGTGTTAACAATCAATAGTCTAGTAATGATAAGAACAGATTATCTACAAAAAGTATCGTTTACAAAAAAGTATCATTGTCATGTTCCGTTTGTATCAAACATCATTTTGTCAACCTTGGCATTCTCAGAAAATTAACTTGTAATCCAGATGCCAACTTAGACCCATCATACCTGAGGGTTTAGGAACAGGAGGATCCCTTGGTTTAGGCCGCAAGCCTGATGCTTTTGGGACCGTCAACTTCTGAACTCGAGATACCGCTTTTGTCCTACATAAAAAAAAGTACAAAGTCAACGACAAACACTATGTCCACGGCAAAAGTTCCACTTAATGGAAAAGCTGTTCAAATTCGGGAAATGGAACTATTATCTGAGACTAAGGAGAACTGGAAATACGCACAACCGCTCTTTCGCAGCGCTAGAAGTTTTCTCTTGCCTTTGGTCCACCGCACTGCTTACTGAACTGTCAGTTTCTGCACCGGTGGAATTACCTCCATCAGATGCATCACTTAACCTTCCGTCAGAGTCAAAATCACCAAGACCAGAAACCTCAGGATCAATGGAGAGCATGGATCCAGCTTCAGATTGCCTGTCACTAATGTCAGAGAAGTTATCAAGATCAGAAGCTGCTCCGCTGCCAACACTTGAGACCTTTGCTAGTGATGTCATGCCCGGAGAAGAGGAAGAATGCTTCAATAGAGAGTCAGCTTGTCTGTTGGACTTCAATCTGGAGGAGGTAGTATTGAGTAGTTGCAGCTGTTCGATTTCATCGTCCTTCTTTGAAATAGTTTCTTTGAGCATCGAAAGCTGAAGGGCGAAACATTAATGTCAACAACTATATTTCATTATGAGAAAATCTTGTGGCACATGACATACTGTTTTGAACTTTGACATCCAGTATGGCATCCTTAATTTATTTGTACACCTCGGTATCAAGATCATGACACAGTTATGCTAATAGGTTGCAATATCACTATGTATTCGTCGCTTTGGTGAACTTTATATTGTGTATGTGCATGTGTTGGTATTGTGTGGAGGTATCCGAGTGTTTTACCTGATCCATCAATTCTCTGACATCTTTGCTTTCTTTTCCCTCCTTACTAGTCCTTGCAACACCTAGTTCCACCCCAGACACTCGCTCCGCAAATTAAGAGTACTTAAGGTCTCTGTATAAGATGTAACATCTGGGTTGACCTGCACAAACATTAGCGTCTTCGCATGTCCACCTGCATATGAAAACTTTCCATGTCATGAATCTGTATACAACATGTAATTATGTGATGACAATTAGTTCTTCAGTGAAGAAGAATACCCAGAGAAGTTTGCAAGACTTGTGTAAGCTTGCTATTTCTGTATGGTACATGCGCATTCTTCTGTGATAAAGAAAATATAACATCTCCAAGAGCAGCCAGAGATTTGTTGATGTGTTGTGCTTCTTTGAGCCTGTCTCCTGTAACCGCAGAGCGGTCCACCCTCTCACTTCCAGCAAGATCCACAAGGTGTAGCGCGCCACGTAAAGTATTCCCAGTTTTCAGATCCTGACCCCGTGCATGAATTGTCACCACACTGCAAGATTACCCGCTAATAAGGAGGTTTATTCCCACAGGAAAAGAGAACTGACACAATTAACCTACCTGTGAGATCTGCTGCTTCTCTCGTTTAAAGCTGTTGCACTCATGGCTCTATTGCCATGCCCAGTTTGCATTAGCTCAATAACATGCGAAGTTGAGTGTACAGGACACATCGTTGCGTCAGGAACAGCAATTCCATTGGGCTGGATGGTATTCTGAATCCCTATTGTGTGCAAGTTAAGAAAAATGGAAAAAGCAATTGTTTGAATTCCTACAAGCAAGACTATGGCAATACAATCTCATGAATACTCCAAACACTTACTTTCTAATAATATTACCAGAGGAATCCAGAATGCATGAAACCATGGGTACATTGTTAGAACTTGGAAAAACACACACACAAACTACTATGCGCGACTAAAGTTGCAATATTCTATTAACACCTATTCCAAGTAATTTCTTTCTAATAATATTGCCGAGACATCCACGATGACAATGGCTAATTTTGAACTGGCAGAAAACACGCACACATACTATCCAGTGGAAGCCTACAATAATGCAACTTTGGACAAAAAGGATATTTCTTCTGCACACCACCAGCAACAAGGAGATCACGGATTTGCTCATTATAGATCTCAATCATTTGAACACTAATTTCATATGTGATTGTATCTCGCCGATCTTGGGAGATATTGAAAAGGTCATTTAGTGCTCGATAATTGACGCCCCATTCCTTCTCAGTTGCCTTTTCAGGACCCATCTAACAAATCAATAGAAACAATGTATTATAACCATCGTTGACTGTAGGAAAATATTATTAGTTCTCCCATGAAAACAGAAACAAAATGCTGAAGTTCGTGTTCTGAGAGCTTCATACCATAGTGTATGTTTTCCCTGATCCAGTTTGACCATATGCGAAGATGCAAACATTGTAGCCATCAAGAACTGATCTAATTAGAGGTTGAATATCCTTGAAGACCATATCTATTAATAAAAATATGGAGATAAGAAACTCAAAGTATGCTATACAACACTATATGAATGCATTGTTATATCATAAATTAGAACTCAAAGAAGGTAAGTTGCATAGATTGCATTACTATGAGTACCTTGTGTAGTCGTAGGGCCAAAAACTTTGTTAAATGTGAAATTCTTGCTCCCTTCCTTCGGTTTTGTAGGATTCGATAAAACAAGTTCACCATTTTCACCAATATATTCAACTGAACTGGATTTCTCATCCTCCCCAGGTTGAAAAGGTCTTATCCGACATAAAACTCTGATATTTCCTGCTCATTAATACTATGTTAGCTTTACCACCTTTAGTTAATATAGATAGCCAAGCAATCTAAACCCCAAAACACTATTCACATAGTACAAAATTGGTACCTTTAAGTTCCTGGATCTCATTGAATAATTTCCTGTTTTCTGCAAGAGCTGCATGATATTTTTCTGCAGCATTGGTTACCACCTTAAGGTTTTGTCCTATAAAAAAAGTATAATGTTACTTGTGATTTATTGATGAAAATTTGGTACAAAAAGATCCATAACTACTCACAGTGTTCAATCTTACCAAGGCCAGCTAGTTCTTCATGCCATCTGTTTTGACAATTTAGAATTTCATGCCTAACTGAAACAGAACATAGCCTCAAATCCTGATAAAACAAAACACTATTCACGTAATTGCAAAATTTCGGAACTCCGCAAGGAAAGTAAGAGAAGGTATTCATTTGACTAATACCTGAACGTTTTGTATTTGCAAACCCACAAATTGGTTGACCACTATTCCTTTTTGCTCCCAGAATTGGATTCTAGATTTCAATACTTCCTCATGTTCTTTTCTTCTCTTGATAGAATCTTCTAACATGAGCTCTACCTCTTTTATCCTTTGTTCCAACTCTTCCTTTAGTTGGGAAGCTCTGGTCTCTAATTGCTGACTATGTGTCTCATGCAACCTTTTTGTTGCTTCAAGCTCTTGCCTGAGTTGCAGAATAATACTAGCATTGTCTTCCTTATCTGCAAGAAGCCTAACTACATCCTTCTCCTTAGATTCTAACAGTTTGCAGGCTTCCTTATATGATGATTGTAATGATTCCATTTCCAGGTTAACTTTCAGAATTATGTTGTTACCATCCTCTTTTTCCTTCATCAACCTACGAATTTCGTCATTCTCCTTAGTTGACCTGTCTTGTCTAAGTTGCAAAATGATACTGGCAGTGTCTTCCTTTTCTGCAAGAAGCTTAACCATGTCTTCGTTCTTAGATTCTAACAACTTGCAGTTCTCCTCATGTAACGATCTTAATGCTTCTAATTCCCGCTTGAGTTTCATAATTGTATTGTTAGAATCCTGATTTTCCTTCATCAACCTATTTATGTCACTCTTCTCCTTAATTGATGTGCGTGCAACTTCATCGGTTGACTGCTTCATGTTTTCAACTGTGCCTTTCTTCAAGTCAACCTTATCTTCCTTCTCCTTCATCAACATGAACATGTTTTCCTTCTCCTTCATTAGTAGAATTATATCTTCCTTCTCTTTAAGAAATCTAATCATCTCTTCCTTCTCCTCTGTCAACCTGGCCACAATAGTGTTCTTCTCTGCAATCAACCTATCAGTACCATCATTTGTTGTTTGTTTTTTGTCCTTAATACTACCATCTTCTAACTTAGTCATATCTTCTTTCTCTATTGACATAACTATATCTTCCTTCTCCTTCATCAGTCTAACCATCTCTTCCTTTTCCTTTGTCAATCGAACTATAGTATCATCCTTCTCCTTAAGCAACCTATCTTTTCCCTCATCTGTTATTCTTTGTGTTTCTTCAACCATGACTTTTTTTAAGTCAACCATATCTTCCTTCGCCATTAACAAACTAACCATATCTTCCTTCTCCTTCAACAACCTAACCATTTCTTGCTTCTCCTTTTTCAATCTAACTATACTATCATCCTTTTCCTTGAGTAACCTATCTTTTCTTTCATCTGCTATTAGTTGTCTTTCTTCAACCCTTTTCAAGTCAACAATATCTTCCTTCTCCTTCAATAATCTAACCATATCTTCCTTCTCCTTCAACAACCTAACCATATCTTCTTTCTCCCTCAGCAACCTAACCATATCTTCCTTTTCATTCATCAATCTAACCACCTCTTCCTGGCACTTCATCAGCCGAGCCATATCTTCCTCTGGTAGTTGTCCTTTGTCTTTGAGCTTATCTTTCTCCATCTGCATGATAAAAGTGGGCTTTCATAAAGAAACGGGTAAAATTTATCCATTGATGATAAAGCTATAGTCATTCGAGTGGATGAATTCTCATTATTTACAGATTGAACAAGAAAGTCAATCATCATTGCTGTCATTTTAAGCTTTGGTACAGACATAAACAAATGGAGTTCTGCTGTTATTATCAGTGTGCCGATTTGTGTGCGATTTAATGGAGACGAGAGGAGCTCTAAAACTTATCTCGAGCAAGCAAACAATTTACTTGCAGTGTACATAAATTCTGGCAAAAGCACTCAAACAAGGTGCTAGAATTTACATGTGTTTGCCCGCTTGCCCCACCTGCTAGTGCCTCTAGCACTCTTATCCTTGACTGATACTTCTCTTCGCGAGCTTTAATCAGGTTATTTTGCTGCACACAGGTAAGAGATCAGAAGGGACTATTCAATACAGAATAAATAAGTGTAACTATTTACTTACATTTCGTATATGCCCGGCCTGAGAAGACATACGCCGTTCAATTTCAACTATGACCTTCCTCAGCAAGCAAGCAATGCGCTACAATGAAATATTTGTATTCATTTACACAAGGGAAGATGTTAACACATATAGAAACAAACCTCTTAAATATGGAAACAACAAAGTAAACTAACTATATTGCTTTTCTGAGAAGCCTACATAAGGTATCTGTCCATTCTTCCTCTCGATGCTCTCATCAACAATGCTGTTCATGACTCCGAGAAGTGACTGAGTGGGTGCATTCTGCAAAATGTGTCAGTTCGTCAAACATGATGAACGTCTCAAGTTGGCACCGGAGAATAACGTAAATTTTCTCTTAATTTTAGTGTCCACAAGAACTGGTTATTTATCTCATTTGAGGTGCAGTTTGCAGCATTGTACTTACATCCAAGCTGGAGGATTTCATCAAGTCTGAAATTTTGCAACCAGGAAGATCAGCATACCCGCCTTGTTTCATCTGAAATACTCCTGACGGAGAATACAGATCGGCTCCTAATGAAGGACTGGACGGTTCTGAATAGAGAGATGGCAAAAGATGCCTGTCATTATCATAATTCCACAATATTACTGCAAGTACAGTAACAGGACTCTCACCTGACATAATCGGACTGGTGAGCACTCTTTGCAGCTTGGCCTCCATGTGCTTTCTGCTTCCTTCGCTATCGCTTCTGGTGAGGAAACTAAAGCCACGTTCTTCGCCGATGTGTGATCCGAACCGATCCCTGAGGGCAAGAATGCAGTTCACAACAGCTGCCATTTGACCCTGGATGAATGTCAACCAAGGAGGAGAATTTATTAGCGTGGGAGGCGCAGGGCCCAAAAGAACAACAGTTAGCAATAAGGCAACCAACCCTCTCGAGGTCGAAGGCGCTGAAGGTGGGCGCGCCCATCCGCTCGACGGCGGCGCGGAACCTGCCTACATTGTCCGTGGAGGCGTCGTCCAGCAGGGCGCCGGGGCAGATCTTCCTGAGGAGCGCGCACAGTAGCCTGCCGCCGGCGAGCGCGGCGTGCAGGTCGTTGTCGGAGGCGTCCGACGGTGTCGGGAGGGGCACCTCCGGGAATACCCCGCGCAGCCACCCGACGGCGTCTGCCCGCCGCCTCGCTGCGCGGTAACCATTCCAAGAATCAACCAATCGACAGAGATGGACCAGCAGAAAAACAAAACGCGGGTAACCAAGAACAAAGAAAATCGATCGGGTAAGTGAGTTACCTGGGTCTGACATGGAAAGAGAGGTGAAACGGAGCGGCGGGGACGGGCATGCGGTGGGTATAAGCCGCCCAGCATCGAGGGGGCGGCGAGGAGAGGAGAGGGGCGGTGATGAGGTGAGGACGGGAGGGAAAGGAGCGCGCGAGATGCATGGAGGCGGTAGCCACGCGGGTCTCAGCGCTATTTTTAGGTGGCGCGGCCGCGCGGCGGGGGTGGAGACTCGAGAGGGGAGACTCTACAGTGTGACGCTCGACGGGAGGTTGAAGGGTTGAAGGCGACGAGTCTTTCCTCTGCTTGCTTCCGTCCGGGCCGGAACTAGTCCAGGACACGATCTAGCCCAAGTAAGCCCACCAACCTCTTGGAGCAAATAGCCTCAACAAAATTTCAGCCGGGCCTTTAACTTTTTTTTTTGCGAATTAGAGGCTTTATTAATTACTCATAAGGATTACAAGTAAGTTGAATACAATCTTGCAAAAATAAGGAATAATTAACCCAAAGGCATCTCCTTTTAACCTCATACGCTTTCTTTGCGCATTTGATGCTTTGATTAGTTTGATCATTGAGGTGGTGTAGGAAACTAAAGTTGCACGAACGTCGGCGACTATTTGTGGCATTCTAACGTGGGGAGTAATCCCTAGTCCGAGTCGGTAACAACCCTCATTCATCCATGTAACACATCTGTTAATAAATAAAATATAAATATAATTATTCTTCTGAATAATAAAAATATAGTGTAACGTGCATGCCCGACTTCATAAAAGACGTGGCACGATATGGAATTAAGCTTGAATCTCACTTCTTACCATGCATGAATAAACCATTTATGATTTTTCAAAAAAAATGACCATTGGTCAATAGTATTAGCAAATTCCATAAAAAAGGACAAACCTGCTTGAGCTGTTGCAGAGCAAATTCCAGCCCTATCCTACTCTACAAAGCTCAATGACTTCCCACTCTCCCTCAAAGCTCGTGTCCTACATGTCCACCTTATGGCAAAGCACCGAGAAGAATACAAAGCATCAAAGACAGAGGAGATCATGCAAATTTATCCACTGATCATGCTAACATATGGATCTGAAGACCCAACAGGACTCAAAAGAACAGCCTTTTCCTAATTTATGATCAGTAGTTATGTATACTAATGCACCAACGCATGCTTCCTTTCTTAATTTCCTGCCTACTTGTCGCGAAACCTGAAAGCATTGTGAGTAAGCATATTCTTTTTTTTTTGCGAATATGAGTAAGCATATTCTGATGCACCGCGTGACCCCAAAGCAGCTGATTAGACCAGCTAACCTGCCTATCTGCTTCCTACACACGAAGCATTAGCTGGTAATCATTAACAAACTGCAAAGTGTCACCTTTCCTTGTTGCTTCATGTTTCTTTTTTCCTTCCTTTGGGAAGCTACCGGATGGGAGTAGCTAGACCGCCGACATGGCAGTAGCTGCTGCTGCACAACGTGAGACATGCAAATTTCAGACAAGGGTATTATAACGGCGAACAATTGACGCGGTGATTATCTTCAGACAAAGTTCTTGGTTTGATAGTAAGAATTAGTTCTGTCGCGGGTCAAACATGGGAATATGTCAAACATGATATTTTCAAGAGGTTTCAGTGAAGGCTTCAGTGAATGAAATGTTTTTGAGCACTATTACAGTACCCAAAATTATTATTAACCGTCCATTATTCAAGATCCAGCGATCAAGGTTTACTGGTACTCCACAAAGAGTCCAACGGAGTACCGCTACTAAATATCAAGGAGTACCGTGATTCTGAGGGCAAATTAGTAATTCAGGAAATATTTAACTACCATTAGCGTTATAAGATCGGATCTTCAAATCTATTGTTTCCTACGCGTGTGTATAGGTAGGCACCCCTCCAGGTTTGAGTTTAGAAACACGTGTTTAGGGTTTTTGCGTGAGGCCGTGCCTCTCCGCATCTCTTCAATATATATATATGATCAGCACAATACATACGTACATATGTGTACAAATACAACGACAGGAAATACACAAGCTAGACCTATTTTAACATTCCCCCTCAATCTGAACTGCTACTCTGTACAAGATTCAGATTGGTTCTAAAATGGTCTAGCATCTGTCGAGTGGCTGGTTTAGTGAACACATCAGCCAGCTGATCATCGGAAGAGATAAACTTGACCTGTAGGGCTCCAGATGCCACGCGCTCTCGCACAAAATGGAAGTCGATCTCAATGTGCTTGGTACGTGCATGGAAGACTGGGTTAGCGGTCAAGTATGTAGCCCCTAAATTATCACACCACAATATGGGGATACGCTGCTGGGATACTCCTAACTCCGTGAGTAGTGACTCTATCCATATGGCTTCAGCAGCTCCATTTGCTAACGCCTTGTACTCTGCCTCGGTACTCGATCTCGAGACAGTGGGCTGTTTCTTCGAACTCCAGGAGATGAGGTTCGGTCCAACAAAGACGGCGAAACCTCCCGTGGATCGGCGATCATCAACACATCCTGCCCAATCTGCATCAGTGAAAATACTAACACCGGTGGAGGAAGACTTGCGAAAATTCAGCCCTACATTCAATGTTCCCTTGACATATCGCAAAATGCGCTTGACTGATTCCCAATGAACATTAGTCGGCTGTGAGAGAAACTGGCATACTTTATTCACTGCAAAAGATATATCTGGGCGGGTGAGAGTCAAATACTGGAGACCTCCAACAACACTGCGATACCGGAAAGAATCATCAGTATCCAGGGGGGTGCCAGACGCACGTGCAAGACGCTCCGTTGTAGCCAGCGGTGTAGAAGTGGGTCAACAATTCTCCATACTCACACGGTGCAAAAGGTCCAATGCGTACTTCCGTTGAGTGACTGTCATGCCCCCTGAATTGTAGGACGCTTCTAATCCCAGAAAGTACTCCAGCTTACCAAGATCCTTAATAGGAAAACTGGCAGAGAGAGAGCGAACCAGACCATCAACTGCTCCTGGAGTAGACCCAGCAATCACAATATCGTCGACATACGCCAGCATATATATCTGAACACCATCCTGGGAGAAGGTGAACAAAGACGTGTCAGCCTTGGAGGGAACAAAACCGAGATCAGCCAAAAGACCACTGAGCCGAGCATACCAAGCACGCGGGGACTGTTTCAGACCATATAGAGCTCGCTGAAGCTTGCACACATGAGAGGGATACCGCTCATCCTCAAAACCGGGAGGCTGCTGCATGTACACATCCTCATCAAGAAAACCATGGAGGAAGGCATTACTGACATCAACTTGTCGAAGACTCCATCCGCAGGAAACTGCAAGAGAGAGAACCAAACAAACTGTGGCTGGTTTGACGACAGGACTGAACGTGTCGCCATAGTCGATGCCATGCTGCTGGGTGAATCCACGAGCAACAAGACGTGCCTTATGTTTATCAACAGAACCATCTGGACGATATTTGGTCTTGAATATCCAGTTACTGCCGACAATGTTGACACCAGGAGGTCGGGGAACCAAGACCCATGTCTTGGTGTGATGAAGTGCAACTACCTCATCGGCCATGGCGTCTCGCCAAGCAGCTTCTTGAAGAGCATCGTGGTGGGACACAGGTGTCGCAAAGAAGGCACGTCGACTGGGATTATAATGAATTGTGCCATCAGTGTATATCTTCTAACGGCGTGTCTAATCACGTGTACGAGTGACCATGGCATGGC
Source organism: Puccinellia tenuiflora (assembly GCA_012064385.1). Lineage (NCBI taxonomy): Eukaryota > Viridiplantae > Streptophyta > Magnoliopsida > Poales > Poaceae > Puccinellia > Puccinellia tenuiflora. The sequence goes on along the minus strand of QRDG01001717.1, from coordinate 114,076 downwards.
CGGGGTCAGCCGGTGGTGTCGCGGTCAAGGGGACAATGGCACCCTCGACGGAAGGCGACGCGGGCTGAGCAACTGGGGCCGGCCCAGCTGCCGTGCCGGGCGCTGATGGTGGCGAGCAAGGCTGGCTCGGTGCGGTGGGCGGCGTGGAGCACACCGGCCCAGGAGAGCACGCTGGAGAAGGCGTTCCACACGCAGGCCCACGCGCGGGCGATGGTGGCGCACCGGGCGTCCTCGGGACGCGTGCATCTGCATGCACGTCAATAGCCGGTGCATGCATGTCGATCACATGCGACGGGGAGGTGGCTGCTTCGGCTGATTCCTGCACAATAGAGGAGATGCCTGGAATAGACTGATCAGTGGACAAATAAGACAGGTCGTATTTACGCATAGTGGTACTCGTAACCGGTTCATCGGAAGGAAAAGACAATGCATCTTCAAGAGTGGAGACATCAACCGTAACACCGGGAGAGGCGTAAGGGAAAATGGACTCGTCGAAGATGACATCACGAGAGATATAAATTCGTCCCATGGAGTGATCCAGGCACTTGTACTCTTTGTGCATCGGACTGTACCCTAAGAACATGCACATAGTGGAGCGGAAGGCAAGTTTATGGGTGTTTTACTTGCACAAGATGGGCCAGCATGCGCAGCCGAATGTGCGAAGGAAGGAGTAGTCTGGCTGGATTTTGAGAAGCCAATGAACCGGCGTATCCTGCTGCAAGACAGGAGTAGGCATGCGGGTAATACGATAACATGCCATAAGAAAAGCTTCGTCCCAAAACCGCAATGGAAGGGATGAATGTGCTAACAAAGCAAGGCCGGTTTCCACCAAGTGACGGTGCTTGCGCTCGGCCACCCCGTTTTGCTGCGAGGTATGAGGGCACGAGACGCGATGAGCTATGCCAGTGCGCTGGAAATATCTATGCAACTTATGATACTCGCCACCCCAATCCGACTGAACGGTTTTGATTTTGGTGTCTAAAAGACGCTCAACATGAGCCTGAAAAGCGTATAACACTTGCTCAACATCAGACTTGTGTTGAAGGAGATAAATCCAAACAAAACGGGAGTAATCATCAACAAAGCTCACATAGTACTTATACCCTCCCGAGGATGCAACGGCAGGGCCCCAAACATCGGAGTGAATTAACTCAAGTGGCATAGTAGAAACATGAAGGGAAGCATTATAGGGCAATTGTCGACTCTTAGCACATTGACACGCATCACAAACGGAAGTCTGATTATGAGAAGAACACACTAAATCATTATTCCTAACAATAGTTTGAACAACTTTATTGGTGGGATGGCCGAGACGATGATGCCACAGAGAGGCAGTGGCGCGGACGCTGGATGAAGCCTGGCGTGGAAGCGAGGATGACGCACGACTGACCGGGATAGGGTAGAGACCGCCATGGCTTCTACCGTGAAGAAGAATTTTCCTCGTGGCCTTGTCCTTTACAAGGAAAAAGAAACGATGAAATTCAACAAAAACATCATTGTCACAGACTAGACGATAAACTGAGAGCAGATGCTTGCTAATGTGCGGAACATGAAGGATGTTCTTCAAGTGGAGAGATGAACCGGTTAATCTAGAGTGACCAATATGCGAAATAGACAAACCTGCACCATTGGCCACTTGCACTTGATCCTTCCCGCCATAGCGTTCGTGAACGTGGAGACGCTCGAGATCACTCGTCAGGTGATCAGTAGCACAGGTATCCAGGTGCCAGTACTGCTCGGTGGAGGAGGTCGATGCAGCGTTGCCGGTGCGCTGATCCTGGTCATAGCGCCTGCGGCAGTCCACCGCCTCATGCCCCCAATTTTTGCAAATTTGACACTGGGGGCGTGAGCGTCGGTTGCGACCATTGCCACCACCGTTGCCTCCTCCATTGCGGCTGGCCACCATGGCCACCGGTGCCTTGGCCATAGCCGCCCGGAGCCTGGCCGTGCTGCCCCTGCGGAGCACCACCCGCGGGACGGCCACCACTAGGGCGGCTGGAGTCGTATGTGCGGCCGGGATTGTTGGGGTAGACCGGACGCGCGACGAAATTTGCTGATGATGCCCAATCCTCCGTCTCTGCTTGCGTCTTCTGTAGCGCTACAAAGTTCAGAACTTGAGAATAAAAATTGGCAAGCGTGATGCAAACCCCATGGATGCAGCTATAGGGTTGTAGGCGGAGCCGAGACCAGTCAGCATATAGTCGATGATCTCGTCATCGCGAAGGGGGGCTCCAGCGGCGGCTATGGCGTCGGCAAGGGCCTTCACCTTCTGCATATACTCGCTGGCGGACTTGTCGCCCTTCTTCAATCCTTGGATCTGGCGCCGAAGAGCTCGGACGCCAGCACGGTTCTCAGCGGCATACATGGCATGGATGGTGCTCCAGGCCGCCGCTGCGGAGGTGCAGCCGATGAGTTGGGCTGAGATATCCTCGTGCATCAAGCCGAGAAGATGGGCGAGTACCTTCTGGTCCAAGGTCCACCACTGCGCATAGTCAGGGTTGGGGACATCGCGCGCGGTGTCGCCGGTTCGTTCCTTGACGGTGGTCGGCGGCGCTCGCACCGATCCGTCGAGAAAGCCATGCAGACGAGCCCCCGCGAAGGTGGGGAGACTGAGAGCCTTCCACAGCATGAAGTTGCTGCCGTTCAGACGGACGGCGATGGGAGGAAGAACCAGCGTGGACGCCGTCGCATATGGCGGCGCAACGGCAGGGCCGGGAACAGTGGCGGTTGGGCCAGACAGAGTGGAGGTGAGACTCGGAGAGGAGGACAGCGTGAGCGCTGAGGTTGTCATCGCGGCTGCGGCAGCGGAGCCCTAGGCTCTGATACCAAGTTTAGAAACAAGTGTTTAGGGTTTTTGCGTGAGGCCGTGCCTCTCCGCATCTCTTCAATATATATATGATCAGCACAATACATACGTACATATGTGTACAAATACAATGACAGGAAATACACAAGCTAGACCTATTTTAACAGTTTGGGCGTTTGGCTAGCGACCTGCGGCGGCGGACATGAATGGGATTTTTCATCGGAGTTCCTTTCACTCTTTCATACGTTGTGTCCTTCTCATTGATGGACGCGAGCCGAGAGTTATCTTCCTCAATAAAAACAATTTTGTATCTTCAAGAACAACGATATACAGATTAAGAAGATGTGATCTGCTAATTGTTTCGCTATGCTATAGCCACGATCTGACAATGATTTAACCCGTGCGGCCTTAGATCCGCAAAGATTCAACAAGGAGCGACCCCATCGAGTACCTCTGCGTGTCCTACCGTTTGTAAAAAACATGCACCCTCCGGCCGTTGGCAGCTACCTCTCCGGCAAAGGCGAAGGACCACCAGTCAAGGCGGTTACCAAGGACACTGCGGGAGAGCGGGCATCCACAGTCAATTCGGCCAATGCCGTAGATAACATGTTGTTCATGCACATGTGATTTTTCTGGCTTCAGATGAATAGGTTATTTCCGTGGTGATCGGCAAAAGTCTGAAATGAACCCTGATTTTGTAGTCAAAGTCTGAATCTATCTCTCATCTTTGAATCCTTGATTTTCAAACCCCGATCTCTCCAATCTCTGTCTTCCTTGATGTTTTCTAGCCTAATCTCGTTTGTACACTCAGTTTAGCTGATGTGGCAGGGATTATGGGGATTGCTGGGTGGGATGCCGTGGTGGGCTATTCAAACCAACTAACTGGACCTGGCCGTTTCGGCCCATACACACTATCTCCCGACTCCCGGTTTCAGTCTCGTACGATGCCATCTCGTTGGGGAACAAAATAGGTTTGCGAGAGAGGCGGCCAGCAGTGAAGGAGGAGAGGCTGCCGGCGGGGGCGAAGAGAGGAGAGGCTGTCGGCTGAGGCGAAGAGAGGAGAGGCAGCCGTCGGAGACTCGTCTGGGCACATTATAACACGGAGGCAGTGACCGGAGTAGATGCTGTCGGCGGTCGATGGGGGCTCGCAAGATGCACCTAAATCGATCGGAGGCGGCGGTCGGAGGATAGGCGAGCGGCGGGCACTCGTCCGGTATAACACTAAGCACGCGAAGGCGACGGTCGGAGTTGAGGCTGTAGCATGGTGCGGCCGCCGGTGCACTGTCGAGAAACCTCGATGAATGTATCGATACTCTGTAGCCATCATGGACAAAACAACTGAAGGAAACTACGCTGAGACAACAACTGAATTAGAAGTCTCCTCAGGCCTTGTTTACTTCTAGTGTATTTTAGGGGATTGGAGGGGATTATTCCGGATCCCCAAAAATCCCCACTAGTTTGTTTACTTCTAGTGTATTTTAGGGGATTAGAGGGGATAATCCCTAGATATCCCCACCAACCATCTTATTTTTGCCCAAAACAAAAACTCTAGTCCATGCTAGTGTATTGTAGGGGAAGAGTATTTGTGGGGATTGGGTGTTCACCAAATCCCCTCCCATCCCCACTCTTCCCATCCACTAGAAAACTCTTGAAGTAAACAAGGCCTCAATGTAATTGGGCCAGATTAGTGGAGTAGGGAGAGAGGCATGGCTTCTAGTAATAGATTGTTGTGTGTGCAGTATCATCTCTGAATGTAGTTGCAGACATTGTACTCATGTAGCAGTGTCATATCTAAGTATAATTGCAGGCAATGTACTCATATAACATGCCATTTGATAGCTAAAAATATGTTCAATCCATGGCAACCTAATTGACAATTATAACAGCAAATCAAATAAGTAGTACTAGATGGCAATCATTCGTCAGCCGCAGGGCACCAACCAAAAGCACATAAATTCAGTGAATAATCTAAAATGATCACACTCGTTGTTCACTAGACCAGGTTCATTACATCACAACGAAGATACAAACCAAACGAACATAATTTCAGAACACTGAACCAAAAGGACAGTCCATCCAGTACAGGAACATACAAGGCAAAACTCGAGATGATGCATGTTCATGATCACTTCTTGGCCTTCTTTTGCCCCCTGCCTGCTGCATTACTATCTTTGCTTGCCTTCCTCTTTTCTGAACTACATTGAGCAGCTTCTTTTCCTTTGCTATGTGCCTGGCTTGTCCTGACTTGGACATCAGTTTGTGATTGGTGGTCATTGGCGCAACATGATGGAACTAGCAGTTAGTATGATGATTTTAGAACGGAGAATAGTACAATTGAGTACAGTTTTGTACTTAGCTACTGTATGCAGTATACAGAAAAGAAAATAGAAGGATTTTGGTACAAATTTGCACTTATCTACTCTATGTATTATACAAGAACCAAAAATAGCCTGATTTAATACAGTTTTGCAACCAGCAGTGTGTGCGCTGTACAGAACCGAAAAAAGCATATAGAAAAGAAAATAGCAGCATTTTGGTACAGATTTGCACATAGCTACTTTGTGTACTATACAGAACCAAAAATAGTCTAATCTAAAACAGTTTTGCAATTAGCTACTGTGTGCCCTATACATAACTGAAAATAGCAGGATTTTGGTACTGTTTTGCAGTTAGCTACTATATGAACTATACAAGACCGAAAATAGCCAGATTTAGTTCTGTTTTGCAGTTAGCTACTATGTGCACTATACATAACCGAAATGGCCGGATTTAGTATAGTACTGTATGCACTATTGGGACTGCACCTGTTGCTTCACTTTGCACAAACCTCTGAGAATCTCTTAACTTTTTCTTGTACATCTTTGCAAATTTTCTAAGCTGCACTGTTTCCTCGTCTTCGCCGCTGTCATCGGAACATGGCACATAATCTGAATCTTCGGATGTGCTGTCAGATTCTTCATCCTCTGCTACTACAGCCCTTTCACCCTGATCTCTCACTTCAGCCCTAGGAATTCTTCCTTGCACATATTTTTGGGCAGCCCTTTGTGAGTTAGGATTTAACACTTGAGAGCTCCCAGTCATAGGGCCTTGTGAGCTATGTCCCTCTTCAAACTTGTCCCTTATAAATCTGTTTGATGTGGTGCTTTTGTCCATGTTCAACTTTGATGGACCACTAGAAACAATGCTAGCATCAGCTTTAAGCACTACTTCATGCTCTGAAATATCAGTGTCTTCATTATCTTCTTCACTTCCTATTTCATCGTCAAAGTCACTCTCACTTTTCTCATTGTCTTCTTCTTCATCCTCCTCACCATGGTACTCTATAAACACTTCTGCTACTCCACCATCAGTTGTCATATCTGAAATTTTCTTGCACCCAAGGTCGTCATTCAGAAACAACAAACCGTTAACCATTTCTTTACCAGGAAGCAAAAAATAGTACTTCATTGATGTTTTTACATTCATGTGTTCACTCAGATGCGCCTTCAATTCCAGCATACATAAACTAGCACGCTCAATATTTGACATGGCCTCATCTCCCCCAACGTACTGTAGCTCCGGACCAATTCTGAGGAACTCACCACCGAAATGAAAACGCACATTCAAACTGTCACAGGGATCCATGATTTCCTTCGCACAAAATACCTACGTTACAAAACGAGAAATAAATTGGACATCCCATCCCCAAATAGATATTTAACTACCAAGAAGAACGAAATCAACATCAATCGATCTTCACCAATCTGCAAACCAAATCTAGCAATGCGGAGAGGAAGAAAACAACATATGTTCAGTACGGGGTGTCGAGTAATTACCTATGTCCTCTCTCTCGCTGTGAAAGTTTTTGCTGCCGCCGAGTTGAGAGACGCAGCTGCCCCTGTGAGTAAGGGACGGCGAGTGCTTCTCCTAGAGACGTTGATGACGAAGGTATGGCGTCGGAAACAACAGGCGCCACCTTGATCGTCTTGCCCCCACCGTGATCACCCGCTGGTCACCATGGCCGCCGCCTCTAAAGTGGAAGAAAGGGAACAAACAATAACTGAATTTCCGGGGTTCCACGCGTGAACGAAGCAATTGCGTTAGGGAAGGAGAAGTTGTTTGCGTCGTGGGGTCATGGTCCAAAACGATCAATCCCTTTACTTGGTTGGACCAGCCCACCATGCCATCCCACCCAGCCGCCCTGTAATCCCTGCCACATAAGCTAATCCGAGCTCACAAACAATATTAGGCCAGAAAACATCCAGGAAGACAGGGATTAGAGAGATCAGGGTTCGAAAATCAGGGATTCAGAGATGAGAGCTTGATTCAGACCTTGGCTACAAAATCAAGGTTTGTTTCAGACTTTTGCCATGGTGATCTGTGGTTTCGGTCCTAGGAAGAAGAAGATGGTAAAAACCCTGAAATGCCCCTATGCATCAAGGGCTAGATTTAACTGGTACTCCTTATCACTCCGGTGGAGTACTAGGGTACCGTAAAATTTCCCAATTTTTAATGAATAGTCAAGATATGTTTTCTTTTATCTGTACTATGTATTGATTAATTTTTAGTGACCAGTCAAGACTTTTAAATCTTTGTTCTGCCTAAAGACTCATTCTGACGATCCACTGATGCAGCAAGCAGCAGCCAACAGCTAGGGCACCATTTGAGTAAAACAATAGGTAAACAAAAGCAGCCTCATTCATCTCCATTCTGCATATAACCCTGCAATTCAGAGTGAAACTAGTGGTGGGTCATACTATGTAGCTAGAGCATATCTAAAATGATTTAGCAGAGCATTATTTGAAGAAGAAACAAGGAAAGAAAAGACCCCAATATTAGTGCTCTTACTTTAATTAAGCACTACTAAGTGTCTCCGGAACATATGGATTAAAGGATATACAGAAATTCACGCTTCCATTTGTCCTATTTGTGCGCACTAACATGGGACTGCAAATATGACAAAAGGAGATAATAAATCGGAACAAAGGTGATTGATAATGCATGCAAATCTTGTTGGAACCTAGGCCTAGAACACACGCGATCACGGTGGATTTTAGTGGATTTGCGATTGCGCCGCTCTGAAACTCTCCCTGCGATGAACACACCAACAACACAGGGAACAGTAGGTTTTTGCGACGCGTAAAAAATTTGCGTCCTTTTCTCTCTTCCTTTTATTCCAGGTTCACGACGTCGTAGCGATCGTGACCGATTCCTATGCTGCCCACGATCCACTTCTTCCGCGCCATCCCACAGAGTCGATCGTGGCCAGGTTTTACAATAGAAACTACTGAAGACTAGGGCCTCCCCGTGAACGAGCACGCGTCAGGCTTATTACAGAAACTTTGACACAACTAAACGTGTCAGACTACAACTTAAGGAAATGTAAATTAAAACGACAACTTGATCAACACAACATTCTCTCCCTTGATCTTGTTGTCTTCAGGTCACTTCCTCCATCCCAATCGCCACCCTCAGTTCATGGAACTTTGCTTTCCCTAGCGACTTGGTCAGAATATCTGCAAGCTGTTCTTCAGTCCTGACGTAGCTAATGTCAATCTTCCCAGCTTCCACACATTCTCGCACAAAATGATATCTGATGTCAATGTGCTTGCTGCGGTCGTGGTACACTAGGTTCTTACTGAGTGAAATAGCAGATTGATTGTCCACCTTCAGTTCCACTTTGGCTGGCTCCGAGTCTAGTATCTCTGCCAGCAATCTTGCCAACCAAATTCCCTGGCATGAGCCTGATGTTGCTGCTATATATTCTGCCTCACACGAGGAAATAGCAACAACTTTCTGTTTCTGTGAAAACCAAGAAATTGGACTTTTTCCAAGATAGAACAGTACACCTGATGTACTTTTCCTATCATCCACATCTCCTGCATGATCACTGTCACAGAAACCTGTCAGCTGCAGATCTCCATCCCTTGCATAGAAACACCCAAGTTTCAGTGTTCCCTTTATGTATCTGAGGATGTGCTTGACTGCAGCTAGATGTTCAGTAGTGGGCCTCTCATAAATCTGCTGACAATATCAACAGAATAGCACAAATCTGGCCTGCTGTGCAGTAGATACCTGAGACTTCCCACAACACTCCTGTAGTGTGTGCTGTCCACTGTTTCAGCAGTACTGGACTTGGACAGTTTCAGCCGTGGTTCCATTGGTGTTTGACTGGAATTGCAATCCTTCATTCCACACTTCTCAAGTATCTTGGAAGCATAGGCTGATTGGTTTATGAAGATTCCCTGTGGACATTGCTTCACTTCTATTCCCAGATAGTAGCTTAGCAGCCCAAGATCACTCATGCTGAACAGTGTTTTCATTTGCTTTTTGAAACACTGAATCTCTGCTGCACTTCCTCCTGTGATCACCAGGTCATCTACATACACACCAACCAGCAGTGCTGCACCCTTCTTAACTCTCTTGTAAAGTGCAGGCTCCGAAGGGCATTTCTCAAAACCAAGGCCAACCAATGTTTTGTCCAATTTTGCATTCCATGCCCTTGGAGCTTGTTTCAGTCCGTACAGTGCCTTCTGCAATTTCAGCACCTTGTTCTCCTCTCCCTGAACAACAAAACCAGAAGGTTGTGCAACATACACTTCCTCCTCAAGCTCCCCATTGAGGAAAGCTGATTTCACATCCATGTGATGTATTTCCCAGCCTTGTTGTGCTGCCAGTGCAAGGAGTAGTCTCACTGTGTCCAATCTAGCAACAGGAGCAAACACTTCATCATAATCCACTCCTTGCCTCTGAACATACCCTTTTGCCACCAATCTGGCTTTGTGTTTGACAACAGCACCTGATGAGTCCCTTTTCAGTTTGTAGACCCATTTTAGCCCGATTGGCTTGTGACCCTTTGGCAATTCACACATCTTCCAAGTGTTGTTGCCTACTATGGAGTCCATTTCTTCCTTCATTGCTCTCTTCCAGCACATCTCCTTCTCTGCTTCAGCAAAGCTAGTTGGCTCCTCTGAGCCTAGCAGACAGAGCCCTGAGAATGCTGCATCTGCTTCCGACAACTCCTCATAAATCTCTTCTAGAAGTCGTTCTCCCTGTGGCCCTTGCGATGGCTCAGACCATGGACTAGCTGAAGTGCTTGATGATGCTGGAGTAGACTGCACAAGGGTGTCCGAGGATGGAGTGGACAGGTGTTGCGGAAAAGGGACAGGTTCTCCATTCCCAGCTCGCCTTGTCTTCACTGATTGACGTGGAGCTGCAGGCGTTGCTGGTTCTCCTGCCGCGGCAGGGAAATCCTCCATTTTCTCTGTCGCGGCAGAGTCTGTCTGCCATGCCGGATAATGAACAGTAAAAACTGGTTCACTGCAGTCTGCTGCTGTTACATTTCCTTCCCAATTCCAGCACCTTTCCTCCTCAAACACTGCATCCCTCGACACAACCAACTTTCTACTCTTTGGATTGTAGAAACGATAGGCCTTTGATCCAGATTCATAGCCGATAAAGACCATTTGGGAGCTCCTATCTGACAGCTTCGTCAGACCCGGACCAACTTTCTTCATGTGCGCCACACAGCCAAATGTGCGCAAGTGATGAACAGATGGCTTTCTGCCGTGCCAGGCCTCATATGGGATCATTCCTTTGACGCTCTTCATCGGAGAACGATTTAGGAGATATACTGCAGTGCATACAGCCTCTCCCCAAAACTTGCCTGGCATTCCCATGGTTTTCAGCAAACTTCTGGCCATTCCAACCACCGTTTGATTCCTTCTCTCCACGACACCATTTTGCTGTGGCGTGTAGGGAGCTGTGAGAAAGTGTTTGATCCCATGATCCTCACAGTAACTGCTGAAAGCATTTGAGGTGAACTCACCACCCCTGTCACTTCTGACCGACTTCAGCTTGACATTCCTCTCTGTTTCTGCTGCAGACTTAAACTTCTGCAGTGAGTGGAGTGCCTCATCTTTGTTGCCAGCAGATCAATCCACATATACCTGGACAGGTCATCCACAATCAGCATGAAGTAGCTCTTTCCTCCATGTGTCTGTGGTGTGATTGGGCCACACAGATCTGTGTGAATGAGCTCCAGTGTTGTGATGCTCGATAGCTGGATTCCGAAGGAAATGGCAACCGACGCTGCTTCGACAGCATGCAACCATCGCAGACCTGCTCAACCTGTTTTAGCATTGGCATCCCCTCCACCATTCCTTCGCTGGCCACTGTGCGCAGCGATCGGAAATTGACATGCCCAAAACGCATGTGCCACAGCCAGCTCTGCTCCTTGGCGTGTGACAACAGGCACACCGGTTCAGTGTGCTGAATATTCAGGATGTACATCCTGTTCTTGCTCCTCTTCACACGAGCCAGCACTTTTCTCTGACGATCAAGTACAGTCATCACACCATTCTCAGCTGAGTACTTGCAACCGTTCTCGTCCAGCTGTCCCAGGCTAATTATGTTGTTCTTGAGCCTAGGGATATAGTAAACATCAGTCAAGATTCGATGCTCACCCGTGTGACACTGCAGCAACACCGAGCCACGCCCAACTATCTCCACTGCAGAACCATCTCCAAATCGGACCCTCCCTTTGACGGATCGATCTAGCTCGGCAAACTTGTCTGATCTGCCTGTCATGTGGTTGCTTGCACCAGTGTCTAGGTACCATGACATGTCATGATCACCTGTCAGTTTGGGCACGACTTTTTCCTCGTTGAGGAAGACTTGTTCCTCTGTCAGAGCTTCTGACTGAACCAGCACACATGTCTCCATCATCAACAGCGCTGAATCATCCTCCTCCCCTTCTGCAAGGTTTGTCTTCTCCTTCTTGGGCTCAGGACAATCAGACTGAAAATGTCCCTTCGCGTTACAATTGTAACATCTGACCTTGGTGATATCGAACTTGCCCTTCTTTTTCTGCTTGTTCCGGTCACCATCAGGTTCTCTATTGGGCTTTGCACGATCTCCTTTCCCTCCAGATTTCTTCCCGGTGGAACTCCCGGAGCCACTGCTGCCTCCGCCCTTCTTCTGCATGAGCTGCTCGAGCGCACGTGTCACGAGCATGAGCTGCTCGTCCTTTCCGCTGCTACTGCGACGCCGAGATCGCTGCCCACTCTCGTACGCCGCCAGTCTTCCCACGGCCTCGGCAATGGGCATGACGGACAAATCGCCCCATTGCTCGATCGTGTTGATGACGTCCGAGAACCTGTCAGGCACACCATTGAACAGGCACTCGATCACATACTCATCATCAACCTTCTCACCTAGGGTGCGGATCTCGGCCACGAGAGTGGTCAGCCTCTGGCCGAACGCCGTAACAGTCTCGCCGTCGTCCATCTGCAGACGGTCGAGCTGGCGCTTCAGCTGCTTGACACAAGCCTTCTTCACCCGATCCTCTCCGACACGCATCTGCCGGATGGCTTCCCACGCCTCCGCCGCCGTCTCGTACTCGGCGATCGCCATGACCATGGCGTCAGGGAGAGACTGCGAGAGCGCGGTGAAGGCGTCCTCGTCCCTGGCCTGGTCGTAGTCGCCCTTCCCGTCGATCGCGGACCAGCAGCCAAGAGTGCGCATGATAATGCGCATCTTGACAGCCCAGACGCCGTAGTTGGTGTCGGTGAGCTGCGGGTAGTGCACCGGTACTCCACCGCGCGGCGAGGATCTGACGGCGAGCGCACCTCCGCTCGCTTCTGCGTCAGAAACCTGCACCGTTCCTGGCGGCTTGTCACCGATCTTCGGCATCGCCGATCTCCCTCACACCACAACGCCACCAACCACACCGCCACCAGATCGCCTCCTGAACCCGAAGGCTCTGATACCAAATGTTGGAACCTAGGCCTAGAACACACGCGATCACGGTGGATTTTAGTGGATTTGCGATTGCGCCGCTCTGAAACTCTCCCTGCGATGAACACACCAACAACACAGGGAACAGGAGGTTTTTGCGACGCGTAAAAAATTTGTGTCCTTTTCTCTCTTCCTTTTATTCCAGGTTCACGACGTCGTAGCGATCGTGACCGATTCCTATGCTGCCCACGATCCACTTCTTCCGCGCCATCCCACGGAGTCGATCGTGGCCAGGTTTACAATAGAAACTACTGAAGACTAGGGCCTCCCCGTGAACGAGCACGCGTCAGGCTTATTACAGAAACTTTGACACAACTAAACGTGTCATACTACAACTTAAGGAAATGTAAATTAAAACGACAACTTGATCAACACAACAAATCTTATATATGTATGCTTCTAAACTTCTGTAGACAGTGATATACAAGGAGAGCAGTCAGAACTTTGTCTCTTTGGAGCATATGCTTCCGCATGATTAGTTAAATTGTTTATAATAAAAAAATAGATTGGAAAATTTTACATCTTTGTTTTTGTTACCTTTGTGCAAACTTTCATTAAGAAAGGGCATATGTTGTGACTTATGAGCAAGTAACTTCTGCACCCAGGTGCATCCGCCGTAAGCGAACGGTAAAATGTGAAAAATTGTTTATAAATTCAAACAAATATAATTTTAAACAATATTATGTAAAGTTTCACGAAAAGAAAGATATTTGTAGTTTTCTCAGAAAAACATTCTGTGTTACAGAAAAATTCGGAGCACAAAGATATTGTCTGTTTTTTTCAGACGCGCTGCCTCTGGCTCTTTCTGCTTCTAACTGCCGATGCTTTGCGCTGCCATTGCCTCATGGCGGCAACGCTTGCAGCCATCTCCTCCTTCCGTTGAGCTGTTGGCCCACCCAGGAGAGCACCCAATCGGCGGTGCTGCCCCCAAGTTCGGCCGGTACGTTGCCTTTCTCTGCGCGTGAGAACGACAGCAGGGCTGCAGGGCCCTCCCGGTTGGGAAATTATTCTGGTTTTCTTCAGAAAACGAAGGACATGTTATCAGGATCAATCATGCAAATGTATGCAGCCTTGACAAACGACGATGCTGCTTTCACTACGGGAGACACTGGCTTTGCCGTGCGGTCACGGCGAAGTCTGGCCCGACAAAGGGTTCTTTGCCGTGCGCCGCTCCGAATTCGCATGGCAAAGCCTTTGCCGTGCGGCCTTACCTTTGCCGTGCGGCGCAAAGCTTTGCCGTGCAAACGGCTTTGCCGTGCGCTGTCACGCACTACCGTGCGGAATCCTTTGCCGTGCGCCTTCCAGCCGCCACGCACGGCAAAATTGCAGGTTTGCCGTGCGCCTCTCATCCACCCGCACGGGAAAGAACTTCCCAGGCATACCCAGGCCAGCTCTGATGATCTACAACATCCCCAACATTTTTTGGGACGGTCATTAGATCATCAGAGATGTCTTGCGGCTGCTTGGATCGAAGGTCGATTTGCTGCTCACGACGACGCGAGACGGATGCGCAAGCTTCTTTCTTATGTTTTCTGTTTATTTTTTCTCTCTTATTTTTTCTATCTATTTGCTCGTGAGTGCCTGCAGCTGGTCACCGTCGTCCTCAGCCATGCAGCAGCGCGCAGGAGAGCGCCCACTTGCGCAGCGTGCCGGCTCCGCTTCACTCTTTCTGCTGCTCCAACAGCTCACCCCTCAAAAGAAGCACACACCGCTGATCCAACGGCTCACAAGGGCTCCAATGAAACACACCGCTGATTCAACGGCTCACAAGCGGTCGAAGGAAACACACGATCCGTGTGCTTGATGCTGATTGGACATACTACATGCCCGCTGATCGATCGGCTCACAAGCGCCAGAAAGAAACACACCGCTGATCCAACGGCTCCGAAACGCTCGAAGGAAACACACGATCCGTGTGCTTGTTCCTAATTGGGCATAAATACCCACGACCTCGTCCCCGGTTCGAGCCAACCCGTCGCCCTCCTCCATGCGCCGCCGTCTCTCCTCCACGCGCTGCTTCTCCTCCGCGCCGGCCTTTCCGATGCCCCTTTTGATCAACCCGGATGGCGATGTCCGGGACTGGCATCCGCCGGGCTGGCACTGGGAGAGGCTACCTTCCGGGGCGGGGACCTTGGTGAGGGATCCAGGTCGCATCGTCGATCCGGATCTTCTTTGGTGGTATTGGCCACGGAATGTGTTCAGAGCGCCGGCCCCTGAGGAGGTGGTACGTCGCCGTATTAGGGAGGAGGACGAGCACGTCCTTCGCTACATGTATTTGTTCAATAATCCAAGTAGCAGGCGTTGGTCGCTACTTCAGAATCCTTATGACGCGAGCGAGTCTCTCATGGTTCCGGCTCTTTGGAAGCAGAGCATCCGCGGCTCAGCACCGCGCGGCTTAGGACCTGGTCGTAGTTAGTTTGAGTACCTATGTTGAGTACTGTGTGTGTTCTCATCTATGTTGAGTACCTATGTTGAGTGTTGTGTGTGTGTGCCCACCTATGTTTTCTTCATATGTTGTTCCTCTTTCTCCAGGCGTCTTGTTTCGTTCCGAAGTTGTTTTTGTATGATATGTGTGGAAGTGCCAAATAGTGCCAAGCCTGGTTCTCCATGTGTATAATACCTAAACAAACCTAAACCTATGAAAAAGTACATTGGTGGAACCTCGCGCGGAGAAATCTAGGGGGGTAGATCGCCGTTGCCCACAGACCGCCGTTTCGGGGGGGGGGGGGGGGGGGGGGGGGGGGGGGGGGGTGGGGGGAATGACCTCCGGAGCATCGGAATCCCACCAAAACTTGCATGTGGACCTATGATATGTGTGGAAGTGTGGTGTAAGGTTTAATGATGCAATACATAGCTCCCCGGTGTGACTTTCTTCATGTTCGGGCGATAACACGTGCCAGAATTCCACAAACACAGCTAGCTCCGAAACCCTAATATATATGTTGGGGGGTTGAAGACGTAGAGTATTTGTCATAATGCAAAAGTATGGCTATACACACATTGTCTTAAGATGTAGTACTTGTCATATATTAAAATAATAAATATAAGTATTAAATTAAGTGCAATAATGAAGTAAAAGAAGAAAATGCCATAAGACGCACGACAAAGGGAAAAACGCACGGCAAAGATTGCTTTGCCGTGCGCCCGCTCTCCCCGCACGGCAAAGGCTCTTTGCCGTGCGTCGTACCTTTGCCGTGCGCCTTCTGTTTTCTTTGCCGTGCGCTGGTTTTTCTCTTTGCCGAGCGGGTTTCTTTGCCGTGCGTCGTCGTTGTTATGTGCCGTGCGTTGTACATTTGCCATGCGCCTTCTCGACGGCCGCATTCTTTGCCGTGCGTAGACGCATGGTAAAGAAGTGCCGCACGGCAGTGCCAGTTTTTCCCCTAGTGTTTAGCTCTTTGTCCATATATTGGAATTGCCGATACCTTTTATTCTATGATTTAAATCCTTGCTCCATACTTAAAGTTCTCACGTTTTGGCTTTCTGACTGTTGGTCAGACGCGTGTCTTCCGAATGACGCTCATATTTGCCACATTTTATGCCATTGCCCGTATAACTTAAGCTCTAAGAAACAAAGTTTCACTTGCGTGCACGGGTGATAAGTATGTTTATGGACTGAAATAGAGCGCTAACGTCTGCGCGTCAGGCACATAGAACTACTTGAACAATGTATGTACACCCAGGTGACACATGCAATAGGGCGATCGATGTAAGTGATATTTTCAAGATTTCAAAATGACGAGCCGTCTTCAATTCGTCCCGACGGAATATTTGAAACTAGACAAAAGTTGTTATGTTTTGACGACTTCTTTCGTATATAAAATTCTAATCCACGGTTTATAGTTCCCATGGTATTGGTATTAAAGGTACAACGTGGCAACTCTTACAAAATAGGTTTGCAAACTTCTGTATTATAGTCTAGCAACAAAAAGACCGTTGTTTTATCCAAACATATCACATGTGATTTAGATTTGAAGCACTCATTGTTAAGAAGCCAACGGGGCCGAATCTTGGATATCGTTGGGGGCTAAACCACATATTTATTTTTGCAAAATCAGTTTTAGATGCATAGATTCGAGCAGTTTCATCTATTCCCGTGTGACTTTTTTTTTCTACGAATACATGGAAGAATTATTATAAAATTTCACCAGAAGTAGAAAGCATCCTAAACATAATAAAAATTACATCGAGATCCTTGGACCCACCAAACTACCACTACTGCCGCCAGCGTGATCCGCCAATGCACCGATGTCGTCGCTCTCCTACCGGAGCTGTTAAACCATGTAATAATCAGTATTTATACAAGTATAGAGTAGTACTCTACCTTGTATAATACATCCGTGTAAGTGCCACGTGTAGGGCTATTCTACACTATATAAACACGCAACCCGACCCAGGAAGAGGGTACGGTTCCTCCCTAGGTTTTCTCACATGGTATCAGAGCAGCCTCCTCCCACCTCGTGAGGATCGGCCGCCGCCCTCAAACCTCACCCGCCGGCGATCGCTGGTGAAGGACCTACAACCAAAACCAACCAAAACCGACAACATCTCGCTCCGGCCGCCCTCTGCCGACGTGAGCTCACAACCAAAACCAACAACAAACTCGCTCCGATTGCTTTTCCGTCGTGAGCCCAAAAACCCTAGATTGAAACTCTCACCTTACAAACCGACGACAACGACCCCCGCCCGCTCTCTTCTGCCGGCGTACGACGACGACCCCGTCCGATCTGATGGCTCTCATCACAGCTGCCTCCGTGGCCTCGTCGGCGTCTGCTGCGGCGTCGACTGCCGCGGCCAACCTGTCGGCTGCTCTCGGTGCTCCGCCATCGGAGAAGCTGACGCGCGACAATCACCTCTTCTGGAAGACGCAGGTGCTGCCTGCCCTCCGTGGTGCCCAGGTCATGGGGCTTCTCGATGGCACCGACCTCGCACCATCCAAAACCGTGCAACTGGAAAACCCTGACAAAGAGAAGATCACGGTCCAGAATCAAGAATATGCAGTTTGGCTCGCTCGCGATCAGACTCTTATGAGTTATCTGGTAAAATCCCTCGATCAGGATATGCTCTCTCAGGTTATTGGTCTTGAACATGCACATGAGATATGGTCTACAATTCAAGCTCTATTTACTTCTCAGTCACTTGCCCGTGTAAATTTTCTGAGAGGTGCTCTCATCAATACAAAGAAGGAAGATATGAGTGCCAGACAGTATATTGCCACCATGAAAGGGTTTGTGTCAGAACTTGCACCTGCTGGTAAAACTGTTGATCAGGATGAACTCAAGGGATATATTCTTGGGGGTCTTGTTGATGATCGATATACTCCCTTTGTGGCCTCTATTAATGCCAATCCTGCCACAACGTGTGCTGATATGTGTTCCCAGCTGCAGGCGTTTGATGATCGTCAGGCTATTATCACTCAGACCGGACCTACTGGCACCGTTTTTCAGAGTTCTGCCAATGCTGCTGCTCGTGATGGAGGGCACCCTCAGCAGCGCCGTGATGACACTTACCGAGATGCACCTCGTCGTGATGACCGCCGCGATGACCGGCAGTGGCGTGATCGCCGCGATGACAGAGACGGTGGTGGCTACAACCGCCGTGATGACTACAACCGTCGTGATGATCGACAGTGGCGTGATCGCCGTGATGATCGACAGTGGCGTGACCGCCGTGATGACCGTGATATGCAGCGCCATGATGGAGGTGGCCGGGGTGGTGGCGCGCCTAAGGGTGGCCGTGGCCGTGGGCGCACTCCTACCCGGTTTGTGGACACTACCTGTCAGATATGCAAGAAATATGGCCATCCTGCAAGTGAGTGCTGGTGGCGCTATGCTGATCGTGATGATGATGATGAGGATTGTGGTCGACATGAGAAGGGTGCATATGGTGTTGATACCAACTGGTACATGGATACTGGTGCTACAGATCACATAACTGGACAACTCAACAAACTGCACACTAGAGATGATTACCATGGTCGTGATCAGGTCCACAATGCCAGTGGCACAGGTATGGAAATTATGCATATTGGTCAATCAACACTTGATACCCCTCATAGCTCTCTACACTTGCGTAATATCCTTCATGTTCCTAGTGCCACCAAAAATCTATTATCAGCTCATAGGATTACCCTAGACAATAATGCTTTTGTCGAAATTCACCCTTTCTTCTTTTTTATCAAGGACCAGGCAACCAAGGAAATTCTGTTTAGAGGACCTTGTCATGGCGGCTTATATCCTCTTGTGCCTCACTCTACTGCCGCCGGTCCTCACAAGCATGCATTCATCACCATCAAGCCATCTTCATCCACTTGGCATCGTCGTCTAGGGCATCCATCTTCATTCATCGTCCAGCAAGTTCTTAGGAGGAATAATTTAGAGTTTACTCCAGAAGTAAATCCATATGTGTGTGATCCATGTCAACAAGCAAAGAGTCATCAGCTGCCATATCCCACTTCTACTAGTGTATCCACTGCTCCCTTGGAGCAAGTTTTTTCTGATGTATGGGGCCCTGCTCCAGCCTCTGTTGGTAGACACACATATTATGTCAGTTTTATTGATGATTATAGCAAGTTCACCTGGATTTATTTGCTTAAGAAAAAGAGTGATGTTTATCAAGTCTTTCTCAATTTCCAGCAACTAGTTGAAAGGAAATTTGGGTGTAAAATTATTACCATGCAAACTGACTGGGGTGGTGAGTATGAAAAGCTGCATGGTTTCTTCCAGAAAATAGGCATTACCCATCATGTTTCATGTCCTCATGCTCATCAACAAAATGGCTCAGCTGAAAGGAAGCATAGACACATTGTTGAGGTTGGTCTTGCTCTCCTTGCCAATGCCTCCATGCCTCTAAAATTTTGGGATGAAGCTTTTCTCACTGCCACTTTTCTCATAAATATTCTTCCCACTAAAGTTCTTAGTCTTCAGTCCCCAGTCGAAAAGCTTCTTAAAATCAAGCCAAACTATGATGCCCTCCGGGTTTTTGGTTGTGCCTGTTGGCCCAATCTTAGACCATATAATCAGCGCAAACTTTCTTTTCGTTCCAAGAAGTGTGTTTTTCTTGGGTATAGTCCTTTACATAAGGGTGTCAAATGTCTTGATGTCACTACTGGCCGCATATATGTTTCCCGCGATGTTGTTTTTGATGAGCATGTTTTTCCTTTTGAGTCTCTTCATCCCAATGCCGGTGCTCAACTCCGCAAAGAAATTCTTTTATTACCTGATTGCCTAACACCATCGTCTCCATCATCAAATGAGGGTACAAGTGATGATAGCCATATGCATATTATTCCCGTTACTGATCACTCACGGTTTGTTGATATGAGTACAGCAGGTACAGGTTCTGATCCTGAAATTTCTGGAGAAAACTTCGGCTCAAATAATGCAGAAAACAATGATATTCAGCAAAAACAGAAAAGTCACCTGGGCACAGAACACGAGGGTGCTGCTCAGGAACATTCCGTTGGCAGTGAATCTGCCCCGGATCACGCGCCCGCGCCATCGCCTTCGGCAGCTGTGCCCGGCCGCTCCTCACCCGCCACGTCGCCCGCGGTCCCTGTTCCGCCCGTTCACACGCGCGGGAACTCGCCCGGCCGCTCCCACGTGGTCGACGCTCACCGGCCCAGCTCGCCCCTGTCGCCTGCCGCGACACAATCTGCCTCGCCTGCCACGTCGGCTGACGCTGACAGCTCGGACAACGACAACGTGGGGGCGTCCTCTGCTGATTCTGTCGGCAGTGGATCTTCTGCGCCCTCCAGCCATGTTGCCTCGCCTGAAGCTGCATCAACACCACCTGCACCACCCCAAATGCGAACTCGGTTACAAAAAGGTATTAGAAATCCCAAAGTATATACTGATGGTCATGTACGGTATGGGATGTTTACGTCTACAGGCGAGCCAGAAAATGTAGATGAAGCCCTTGGGGATACAAAGTGGAAGCAAGCTATGGAGGACGAGTATATGGCGCTAATAGAAAACAAGACATGGCATCTAGTCCCTCCAAGCCAAACTAAGAATCTTATTGATTGTAAATGGGTGTATAAAATCAAGAAACATGCAGATGGCACGGTGGAAAGATACAAAGCAAGGCTTGTTGCCAAGGGTTTTAAGCAAAGGTATGGTATTGATTATGAGGACACATTCAGCCCTGTTATTAAAATTGCTACTGTTCGGCTTGTCCTGTCTATTTCTGTGTCTCAAGGGTGGAGCCTGAGACAACTTGATGTCAAGAACGCGTTTCTCCATGGCGTTCTGGAGGAGGAAGTTTACATGAAGCAACCACCTGGGTTTGTAGATCCTCGCTTTCCGCATCATATTTGCAAACTGGACAAGTCTCTTTATGGTCTTAAACAGGCACCACGAGCATGGTATGCAAGGTTGAGTGCCAAGCTTCAGGAGCTTGGGTTTATTCCCTCTAAGGCTGATACTTCATTATTTCTATTAATCAAGCCAGGTATAAAAATGTTTGTCTTGGTATATGTTGATGACATAATTGTGGCGAGCTCCTCTGATGGTGCCACGACTGCTTTACTTAAAAGGCTAAGTGGTCATTTTGCTCTGAAAGATCTTGGTGATTTACACTTCTTCCTGGGTATTGAGGTAAAGAAAGTCACTAATGGCATCATTTTGACACAAGAAAAATATGCTTCCGATTTGTTGAGGAAAGTTGGTATGATACATTGTACTGCTTGTCCTACACCATTGTCTACTACAGAAAAACTGTCTCTAACTGAAGGAACACCTCTTGGCTCTGAGGACAGTACAAATTATAGAAGTATTGTTGGTGCTTTGCAATATCTGACTCTTACAAGGCCTGATATATCTTTCTCAGTGAACAAAGTGTGTCAGTATCTACATGCTCCAACTACTGCTCATTGGACAGCTGTAAAACGTATTCTAAGATATATTCAGGGAACTATTCAGACTGGTCTCACTTTTGAGAGGTCCTCATCTACTTTGCTTAGTGCTTTTTCAGATGCTGATTGGGCAGGAGATATTGATGATCGACGATCTACTGGTGGCTTTGCTATCTTCTTTGGTCCAAACTTGATTTCATGGTGTGCCAGAAAACAAGCTACTGTATCTCGCTCTAGCACTGAAGCAGAATATAAAGCACTGGCTAATGCTACCACTGAGCTGATTTGGGTTGAGAAGCTGATTAGAGAATTGGGCATATTACTGAGGCAGCGACCATGTCTTTGGTGTGATAATCTTGGTGCCACCTATCTCTCTGTAAATCCAGTGTTTCATGCAAGGACCAAGCATATAGAGATAGACTATCATTTTGTGAGGGAACGAGTTGCTGATAAGCTTCTTGATGTCAGGTTCATTTCTACAAAGGACCAGGTGGCAGATGGTTTTACTAAAACATTAGGAGTTAAGGATTTAGCTGAGTTTAAGCGTAATCTAAACATGTCTAGAGGTTTAGATTAAGGGAGGGTGTTAAACCATGTAATAATCAGTATTTATACAAGTATAGAGTAGTACTCTACCTTGTATAATACATCCGTGTAAGTGCCACGTGTAGGGCTATTCTACACTATATAAACACGCAACCCGACCCAGGAAGAGGGTACGGTTCCTCCCTAGGTTTCTCACAGGAGCCGGTCTGACTTTGTAGATGACACGCCTTTGTGCATATGGCTCTAGGGACCCGCAACCAGAGCCGAAGTAATCGCGACTAAATCCTTTGAATATATCTAAATCTTCTAACACCAAACCTTCAACACTCGTAGACAAAAGAAGATCCACCACTCCAAGGGAGCAGGGCCAGATGATTCTCCGCCCTCTTTAATGCCACCAACAAGATCGCCGTCGATGAGGTGGACAAGGTGATGGGAAACCTTTTTCTTGTTCTGTACAGTGTCATCGTAGCCACCATAACATCTTTGTTGATAGACCAAACTATAATTTTAGGTACCTATCTATAGCGCCAAGCACAGATCCGAGCTCCCCCACCCTCTCCCATTGTCGAAGCGACAAACATAGTAGGCGGGGACCCGTCGATTGTCAGACAGAGACGGATGACATGGGCGGCGGCTAGCTTCCGGTGTGACCTCAACAATTTAACTTGATGTACCTATGTCTACCTAGCAATCTGTTTCTTTTGTATGTATCTAGCAATGATATGCAAAATATGATGTTTAGTCTGCATCACATGGATTTGTAATGTAGCTGCTTTATTTTTATTTGCCAATGTTGATGGTATGAATATTATTCTCTATTTGGAATAGCGGTATGTGTAGTCATTGTTAAAGTACATTCAAGTATGGACAGTATATTCATCAAGTTATTGGAATTTTCATGACTTTCATCTTTTTCTCAAAGGTTGAATAAAACAAAAACAGGAGATGAACTAATATACAGATGAAATATATTTTTACCCCCAAAAAAGATGTAAACAAAAGATTAAAAATGAAAAAAAATATCCTTGATTAAATGCACCATTAAAACCCCTCTAAAATTGCACCACATTGAAATTTGAGATGAAAAAGAGTTAACCAATTTTAGGTGATAGAGAACTCATGAAAATCAACACAAATAACATAAATATATGGCCATCTAATATATCATATAGTTTGGAAAAACGGCCATACATTCTAAAGGAAAACATGTTTGAAAGGTTCCACTGATCCTATTGTTAATAAATAAAGTTTTAGAGATAGTCAATTTTTGAACGAAGGTGATGTATATTATGCTGTTTATAAAGCCACCTTGTGAATCTTTGTTAATTTTGGAAATAAATATTTTATTTAAAACGTTTCATTTCTTGTGTGGCTAGTAACTTGCTAGACTCAGAATAATTAAACAGGTCATATTTACCCTTGATTATTCGATGGCTGGAATCAAATACTCCTCTTACCTCATAAGAGGTAAGTCAACAAGACTTAAAAGAACTTAACGATCAACTAATAATTAAGCTCAAGTTTTTGTAGACCAACATTCTGAGTTTATTAATCAAGTAAAAAATGTTACTCCCTCCGATCCATAAAAAGTCTCGCCCATTTTTAGTACAAAATTTGTACTAACTTATTACAAAATGAGCGACACTTTTTATGGATCGGAGGGAGTACAACAAATCAAGGAAAGAAAGCAAACATGACCAACAAAAAGCATTAAAAAACTAGAAAGTTACACCAAAACACTTGAATTCGCCATGTCTAACTTCGCCGATCGCATCTCGATGTTCTTCCATGCACCCGACAAAGAAGCAAAAGAACATACCCACCCAATCTTCACCAACCTGCTTGAAGATATTGAACAGGCTAGACTCACTCTCCACCACAAGGATGAAAATGTTACACCTTCAAATGCACAATGCCCGATGACACACCCCTCCGAAGATTGTCTGGTGCACTGCTGCTTCACCGTCGGACCGTTGGTAGAAAACCCATAATTACCATGGGAAAAACATGAGTAATCAAAACAACTATAGCTCCTCAACATATGCCGCAAAGACCGTCTCAAGATGGGAATAGTCGGGAGACCAGTATTCCTTACAAGACGCCGCCTCCATAGTGGACACACCATCTGCAAGGACACAAGAAACTAACATAAAAAAACATAACGTACATGTCATGGAAAGATTTAGGATTCTTCCCACCTCACAGTAGCGAGAAGGCCGCCTGAGATGGGAAAGCCGGCGTGGATGACAATGGAAAACCCTGATGGCTAGGGTTTGAAAGTCACGATCGATTAACAAAGATCATGTTGATGAATCATAAGATTTTGAAAAGAAAAACTAATTTGTAAAAATTCACCAAGATTTTTGGTGAAGTAGTTTGTAGAGAAACTGATTTGGTAGGATAGAACAATCTATACATCCAGCGAGTGACGCTTTCTACGCAACCAATTAAGCTTTCCGCACATGCATTTGTAGCACCGGCCTCTTACGTGTAGATGAAATTAGGTTGTGCCGCCCCCACTATGCTTTTTTGTGCGTGTGCTACGTGGATCATGAGACGCCCTCTTCTTTGGCAACAAGTGTCCCTGGCCAACCCAAAGCAAATTGAGATGACCAATTATTGGGGTTGCCACGTGATAGCTCAGAATTGGATTACTCGTTGCTTTCTTCTGACGGCTAGGCGCATATGTTTCTTCCTGGTTGAACTCACTCGTCTCTTCAGATTGTTTAGGAGCAAATACACCAGGGGTCATTCTTCACAGCGACGTACGTATATCCGGTTCTGAAGACCTAGCCTGCCGTACTGAACCAGCTGCAGCAATCCAGCATGTACTACACCAACGGCACAGAATGGTTCTGAATTTCTGATGCTGGCGATGAATAACAAAGCAGAACTCCAAATTCCTGTCGGAGATGCAGATAACTGAAACCACAAACCATGGTGTCTACCCATACCACAAACCATGATGGAGGCGCTACGGCATCTTTTTCCTTCTTGGAGGCATCGTCGCGGAGTCGCCTACGGCCGGGGGTTCAGCTTAGAGGGCTTGTTGCCGGGCGGCTGTGCTAGGTCCAAGTGTGCAGTTTGGCAAAGATGATGTGGCGAGCTGAAGATGGGTCGCGGCTGGACTTCGGTAGTCGGTCTTC
This sequence comes from Puccinellia tenuiflora, assembly GCA_012064385.1. Lineage (NCBI taxonomy): Eukaryota > Viridiplantae > Streptophyta > Magnoliopsida > Poales > Poaceae > Puccinellia > Puccinellia tenuiflora. Next base: position 88,947 of record QRDG01001717.1, on the reverse strand, counting down.
CCGGCGTATCCGATGGTTGTTCCCCGTCGGCGCAAGTCCAGCATATTTCCCTTGTGAAGCTCGTCGTCGGATTCAGAGATGTCTGTCCTTTGCGCGTGTGGCCAATTGTTGGCATAGGCAGACATGGGGTCCGATGCCTTTGTGAGGCTCTGTTTGAGAAGCTACGGTTGATGTCGGAATCACCGGGAGGTGTGATGACAAAGACGCTGTGTGGCAATCTCGACGCGATCTCCTTGTGCGTTGGCGTTTCGTGTGGGTAGCTAGGTTGGCTGTGGTGGTGTGCCCAATGTGGTCGTGTTACATGACGACATTGGTGCATTTGTACGAGTTTTCGGCCGGTTCCCCTATAAATGGTCACTTCTATTCGACTTTTTTAAATAAAATGAGGCAAAATTGCCCGTTTTATTAAAAACAAACCACGGTATCCAATCATGCAAGCTACTGTACTAGCTTAGCTAGTGCTCCAAACCTGAAAGGCTGATCAATCATGCAAGCCGCCACCCTCTTTTTCGGTGTTTTGGGCCCGAACCGGCAGGCAACGACAGAGAACCCTCTCCTTCAAATACCTGCCCCTACCCTTCCCTATCCAGACACCAAGTACGAGAGCGAGTGACAGTACCACATCCATAGCCGCGAAGCGATCGGAACAACAGCACCTCTTGATCTCTTGGAAATGGCCGGCAAGGGCACCGCCGCGAAGACTACTGCCGCTCCCGCCCAGCCGAAGCGCATGGCGCGGCAGCTGTGGCGCGTGGCGCGCGCCGTCCTGTACATGCTGCGGCGCGGGGTCCTGCCGTCCGGGCGTAAGCTCGCTATGGACGTCCGCCGCGGCAGGATCGCCGGCAAGGCCCTCAGCGGCCTCCTCAGCTTCCACCGTCACGCCGCCCACGCCGCCGCTCGCTCCAGCTGCGTCGTCGTCGCAGCGAGGCGCCGTGACGACGACGACGAGGCCGCCAGCTACAACAACAGCTACGACGCCGCTGACATTGCCAGGGTGTTCGACATGCTCAACGACAGTGGGCTCGTCTTCGACGACGACGACGAGGACGCGCTGGCGCTTGCGATGGCCACGCCTTCCCCCGTGCTGCGGACCTTCGGGTGCGGCGCCGGCGCGGCGGCAGCGGGCCAGCTGCGCGTCACCGACTCGCCGTTCGCGGCAAGCGAGCGCCAGCAGGTGGACGGCAAGGCCGAGGAGTTCATCAGGAGGTTCTACGAGCAGCTGCGTGCGCAGCAGAGCCTCGCCGCCACGCCGGACTACTACGGCTACATGGCAAGGCCGGTCGCCGCATAATTTAGAGCATTAGCGCTCGACTGCTCGAGGCGGCCTCCGGTTGCCCGGCAGGGTACGTAGCACGGCGTTGCCACCATGTCTTCAGAAATTACAAGAAGTAATCGAGATCCTTTGTAAACAAGCGAACAACAATGTGCACTATGCATTGTGGTCGTACGCTGTAATAATTTGTGGTCAGTGACTCAGTTCTGCGGGGAAATTTGGATGTTTCATTGTATTTCCTTTGAATGATGACACTATATACTTTCCCGGCATGTTCCACAGCAAACAGAGTAACGACTACTGTAGCACAATTTCCCTCCCCCATCCTGCAATTGCTTATATGAGGAAAAAAACACTTTTCGTTTATAACAAAAAAATTGTGTTATTGTAACATGTTCAATTCCCACTCAAATCCGGCAAATGCTTTTATGAAGCAAAAAAAAAAGTTCGCTCATAGCAAATTTTGTGTGCTATTTTAGCATCGTCCAGCAAATATTTCTCGCATTGGGTTAAAAAGGCACAAAAGAGCATTGCAGCATTTCGGAACACATCAATGTACCACAAAATTAAGGAGTGCAGCCAAAATAGCCCTGGCTCCGCCCCATGGTAGCATCATCGTCCGACCATGCACTGCCCGACGTCGCTGGAAGCATCAGACGTTGCCGGTGGAAGCATCGTCGTTGTTGGCTCGCAGCCCCCGTTGTAGCCGATGGCCAAAGACCACGGTGCGTGAGTGTACGTGCCGGCGAGGAGCTTGCCGACGCAAGGATGCTCGTAGGGGCAGAGTTCGCCGGAGCTTGGGAGGACGGAGGCGAGTTTGTGGAGCTCGAGGTCGGTCGGAGGTTGGGAAGATGAATACGGAGATATGACCACACCTCGCACTGGCCGTCGCCCATGGCAGCACCACCGTGCGAGGAAGGTAGTGCACATTGTAAAATTTTAACTATCTCAAATCTGTCAGATTTTGTCATTTCGTGTAGCCTAGTGGTTTTTGCGAGGCTACCATTGGGACCTTGCACATTTTCCAAATGAGCAGTGTCGTCGCGAGACAGTGGCACAGGTTGATCCACTTTAGGCCCTGGAAAACATAAAGGTTCTCAGTTTCCAAACAATGTATACAAAAACATGGAGTTCGCTCAATCGTTGAGCCACAAAAAGACTTCAATTCCCGGGGGAACAGCTAAAACATCAAATCGCAGGATCCCACCGAAATTCACCAAATTTCAGAGTGAACTCACACAGAAACAACTATAAGTAGTAAAATGCCAATGTAGGGAACCAGTGTTAGTACATAATGTCAAGGCCCTAACCATGACCTCACAACATGCCCTAGATTTTTGTATAAGATCATTCACCTAAATGCAGGTTTTGTGAAACATAACTAATAGGAAACCCCTATTCAGTATAATAGATGCCATGCAGGTTTGTCCTAAAACAATTGAGAGCTGGCCATCCAAAAAACAAAACCTAGATCTAGGGAAATGGGCATAAGATCAGAGAATTACTGATATGCTTCTTTATCAGATTGGTTTGGGCAGAAAAAACTAGAAGGGTTTGGTTCTGAACCTATCTTCGCCACAAAGGGGGTACCGAGGGCATGCGTCACGGCGTCTCGGAGTAGCTTGTCCATCATATGTGTACTAGTGTTGTAGTATATATCACAATCTCCTAACCACAATGTCACATAGATTTAAAATATGGGGCACGGCGGTCCAAAAATATGATCAAAATTGATAACTTGTAGTAATAGATAGGTGGCTCAAGTTGGAGTTAACTGAAGAAAAAATGATTAGACAATATTGCCCTAAAACCACAGAATGATTTCTTAAAGGAAAGTTATTTTGTGGTTATTTCACTTAAATTTTGAAATAACTTACATTGAAATTAGATAGGATCGTAGGAAACAACGGGTATTGAGGAATGACTCGTATGTAGGCTCTGGTGGAAACTTTTTGCACATGGTTTTGTTGCACCGACCTCTTACTTGTAGATAAGTAGATCGACTTGCCGGGACCTTGATCGCTTGTGCATCCTACGTGGATCATACGAAGCGCTCTTCCTTTGGCAACAAGTGTCCATAGCGGCCTAACCAATCCAAAGCAAGTTGAGATAAACCTTGAGATAAGCAATAATTGGGGTTACCCTGGGCTTTCCACGTGGTAGCCCTTGAGTGGATGAAAAATACGTGCTGCTTTCCTCCAATGGTTATGCGTGTTTCATCTTGGCGTGATTTCTCTCTCTCTCTCTCCCCCCCTTTTTCTTGGGATTTCTTTATTTGGTTATACGCCGCTGAACATGTGATTTTTTTGAACAAAGGACCGACAAGCCGGAACTTTGTCATCCTCGAAGTCGCGCAACTTTAGTCGTCAGTACTCTTAATTTCGTTCCAAAATATATGATATACATATTTAGTCAAAATTTAATGTGTGTTAAGTTCAACCAAATCAGTCCATAGGTAAAAATATAAACATTTACAATTATCAAACTGTTATCAATAGGTCCGGATCTCGTCTTGCCCTGGTCACGTTCGTCTTCTTCGCTACGCCTGACTTCATCGCCTTGTTGGATGACACTGGCAAACGCCGCCGCTAAAGGCGCGGCTCCTGCTATTGTTTCGCCGTTGGTCAAGCCATAAAATTTATTTATTTTCTTTGAATTACTATTTTTTATTTCACACAAAAACTTTTCTAGGAGAAGTTCGAATTTCGTTCGTTCGGACCGATAACATCGAGCCATCAATCACTCAACCAATAATGCAATGTCAGCCGCCATCCCTTTGCTTCCCTCTGCTCTTTCGCTTCTCCATTTGAACCCTGACCGAGACCCACATGCAAGCAACGACAGAGAACCCTCTCCTTTAAATACCTGCTCCCCTAGCCTTCCCTATCCAGCAAGTGCGATCGAGAGCGAGTGTGACAATATCAGAACTTCAGAAGCGAAGCAACTACACGTCTACACATTACAATTTGTTGCAAGATGGCCGGCAAGGGCGTCGCCTCGAAGACTACCGCTCAGCCCAAGGGCGCGGTATGGCGGCGGCTGTGGCGCGTGATGCGCGCCGTGCTCTACATGCTGCGCCGCGGCGTGCTACCGTCGGGCCGCAAGGTTGCCATGGACCTCTGCCTCCTCCTGCGCCGCGGCGGGAAGATCGTCGGCAAGCCGAGCCAGGTCGAGTTCAGCTGCAGCCACAACGCCTCCTCGTTCTGCACCAGCGCCGCCAAGCGCCGAGCCTGGAACCGCCGCCAAAGCGAAGACGGATCATCCGCCGACGACTACAACGCGGCCGACATCGCCAAGGTTTTCGAGATGCTCAACGATGGCGGCGGGAAGCTCTTCGGCGACGACGACGACGCGCTCGCGCTGGCGACGCCGTCTCCCGAGCCGTGGAGCTCGGCCGTTTTCGGGCGTAGTAGCCCGGCGGCGACGGGGAGGCAGCCGCGCGTCACCGACTCGCCGTGCGCGGACGAGCAGCAGGTGGATAGGAAGGCCGACGAGTTCATCAGGAGGTTCTACGAGCAGCTACGCGCGCAGAAGAGCGTCACCGCCACGCCGGACTACCGCGGCTAGCCGGTGGCTCGTACGTCGAGCATGTCCCAAGGCCGGTAGCCGCCGGCATCGCTTAGTTTACGCCGGCTCGGTGCTCGTGGCGGCCATCGCGGTCGCCCAGCAGTGTTTAGTTTGTTTCGTTGGGTTCAAGTGTCGAGCGTGTGCAGTGTGCAGTGGAGCTGGTGGTACGTGTATATACCATGCCTGTCGCCACTCTGTCCGTGACGTGTCATATGTAATATGGTGCCACATTGTGACTACGATTTCAGTAAACTTCGGTGTTCGTACTTATGTCAAATTTATTGTAATCGCCTTGTTTCTCAGCTCGTCATCTCCCTCAACTTATGATACGCATTCTATGCTTATTTTAGAAGGAAAAATATGAACTGAAGCAGCCACAAAGGGAGCTACCATTAGCGTGTACACTGCCGTGGCGCAAGTGCCATGTCCACCAAAGCAAAGGCACATGCTCTCTGTTCTCCTCTGAAATGTTCGGCAGAAGAATTAACAGCCAATCTGAACCTGTACTTCGTGTACCTGAAGCAAAGAAGAAAAAAACTCGCTATGAAATATTTAGCGGGCAGCCCTTAAAATCCACTATTTCAATTGTACAGAGCTTTTTTTTAAGATAAAAGGCACAAGGCCCAGGTTTAAATTAATAAAGCTAGAGTTAACATAGGTTTAATACATGCTGAGGCATTACAGCTTCACCAAGGAAATAAACAACATAGGCCGGCACGCAGGCCGGAAGATTAATCGACTACTAGCATGAGCACTGCCATAAGGTCTTGGAGTCTTGTTTGCTGCATGGAGAAGCCTAAGCTCGCCCACCATGCGCTCCAGCTCGCCCCTGTCCTGCGCCTTTACGTTTAGCGTCCACAGCTGCAGGAAGATGATGGTTTTATAGATAATGTCAGTTGGCTGGTTAATAAGTTTAGCCTCAATAGCGAGCTTGTTGCGAACATGTCAAAGCGCCCACGATTGAGCTAAGAAGAGAATCCACACAAGTCTACAGGGCCGGCCAGAGAGGTTTGACAGCGCAGCATAGAAGTTGCCAAAGTTATTTGGAGCCCAGTTACACCCAAGTAACTGTCTCAGTACACTCCAGGCGAATCTAGCAAGCGGGCAGGAAAAGAACATGTGGGAAGCGTCCTCGCCATGCCCACACAGAGCGCAGTTGCCGTCCGGCCTCCCATGGCACGTGGCAAGTTGCTTGCCCGACGGGAGCCGATCGAGGGCCAGTTGCCACGAGAAGATTCTAATCTTGAGGGGGACATGGGCCGCCCAAATATCCTCAAAATGAGCCATGACAACTCCTTGAGACAGCTTAGCGTACATAGATTTGACCGAGTAGTAGCCAGACTGTTCCAACGCCCAAGACATCTCGTCTTGGACGTGGGAGAGTTCAGTCTCGTTGATTCAGGTGTCTAAGCGATGCCACTGGGCCACACCCTCCCCGGAGAGTGAGCGTCTAAACGTGAGCAAACCATTAACCACTTCCGCCACCGAGATGGAAGGGTTAGAGCAGATAGAAAACATGAGAGGGAACTATTGGGCCAGGGGGCCCTCCCCTTGCCACCAATCGAGCCAAAAGAGAGTTCGCTGGCCGTTCCGGATGTGGAAGCGAGCTCCTAACTTGAAGTAATGTTTGATTCGATGCAGGCTTTTCCAGAGCTGAGAGCAGCCCCGGCCCGAGCCGGAGAAGATGTCATGAGCATCTGGGTATTTAGCAAAAATAAGCCTAGCCCAGAGAGAGTCAGGTTGCTGATAGAGCTTCCATATCCACTTGAGCATCAAGGCTATGTTCATCTTTTTTGAATTGAGGATGCCCAGTCCCCCAACCTCCTTCGTACGGCAGCTGTCCTGCCAACTAACCATGTGATATTTACGTTTTGGGCCGGATCCCTCCCAGTAGAACCAAGCCCGGTGGGAGTCCATGCCCTCATGAACCCCATCTTGGAGCAGGAAGAGCCCCATCGCAAAAGTTGGGAGGCTAGCAAGGCAAGAATTGGAGAGGATGAGCCTACCACCCGATGATAGAAATCGTCCCATCCACGGTTCAACTTTGGCAGCAGCCTTGAGGATCAGGAAGTGCCACTGCTCGATAGTTAGGGGCTTGTCGGAAATTGGTAGGCCTAAGTACGTGAACGGGAAGGACCCCAATTTGCAGTTGAGCATGCGCGCGACCCTTCGCTGCACATCCTCCGGTTGGTCCAGGACAATTACTTCGCTTTTATGGAAGTTGATCTTTAGGCCAGACATTGCTTCAAAGCATAGCAGCAGGAATTTCAGGTTTGCCAACCCTAGGTCATCGAGTTGGAGCAAGATCAGGGTGTCGTCGGCATACTGGAGGTGTGTGACGCCACCCGGGACAAGGTGCGGCACCACACCTTGGATGTGACCAGCAGCACTTGCAGCAGTGAGCATGCCATAAAGCGCTTCCGCAATGAAGTTGAATAACAGAGGAGATATGGGTCCCCTTGACGCACCCCTCTCTTATTTCTGAAGTATGGACCGATTTCTCCATTAATCGAGATCGCCGTTTGTCCTCCGGAGACAAGCTGGGAGATCCTATGTATTGTACAGAGCTTCCAAGTAGCGGCATATATATCTTGCGAGGCTGCTTTCAAACCTCTCTCAAAAGCGCCATATAGCGTGCTTTCTTTTGTCCTTGACCTGAAGTCCTGTGTCTGCCGGCTGCTTTCAAACCTCTCTCACTTCAGCACGAGGAAGCAGTGGATTTCGTACGACAAACCATGGCATGGTGAGCATCTTTAGGGCATTTCAGTATTTGAAATCACCTTTCTGCTATTTCTGCTCCTATCTGCCGTTGAACTCCCACTTCCACTGCCAGTGTTTGCTACTGATCTCCCGGCCATGCTCAATTCCCATCCAGGGCGGCGAGGCATCAGTCCCAAACACTGTCGCCTCATGCTAGTAGTAGTACATAACAAAGTTACTCCCTCCATTCTATATTACTTGACTCCTATATATATGAATGTCACTAGATTTATTTTGTGTCTAGATACATCTATTTAGAAGTCAAGTAATATGGAACGGAGGGAGTACATATCTTTCTTTCTCCCCAACTGTCGACCTACAAAACTAACTAAGAGAAAGCAACGATAAATTACTACAAAACTCACGAGCTTATGCTTATCCACTGGAGAGGCTCCAGCTCAGTCTGTCCTACTAGTTCCCTGTAAAAGCTAAAGCATATGCATGGTTATCTCAAGATCCACAGGCCCCAAAGAACAGCCTTTTCTAGTTAATCATCAGCATAGTACATATACTTTTTTTACGGAATATAGTACATATAAAAAATGCATGCTTTCTTTCTTAATTTCCTGCCTACTTGTCGCGAAACATGAGAGCATTGCAAGTAAGCATAATCTATGGTACTACCTCGTTACGCCAAAGCAACTGATTGGTTAAACTAGCTAGTAGCCTATTTCCGTCCTACTCACGGAGCATTAGCTGGTAATTAGTTAACTAACTGCGAGCCTGCAACTAGTAGCTGGTAGTGTAGAGTCGCTTTTAGTTTATCACCTTTTCTTAGTTTATTTCCCTTCCTTAGGAAGTCACCTGGAAAGGATTTCAGCTGGGAGTAGTGATTACTTAGTGATTCTATTTATTTATTTTGAAAAGGAGGGACTACCCTGGCCTCTGCATGAAGTGAGTAATCATCTATTCTGTGTGTAAGAAACTCAATTCTGGCCATCATCACTGGAACCAGTACTGCACCACTTGGGGAAACAAAACAAAACAGAGGCAGCTTCCTTCATCTCCATTCTTCATAGAATAATTAGAGTGATGGTATGATATTCAAAAACATGTACTATCCCAGCAATAATTCAGGGCCCAATTTTCTGTCCGAAAGTACTAAACAATTTAGGGGCCAGCTCAAAGATGAGCCGCGTACTAGAGCTAGAACTTATCTGAAATGACTTGGCACAGCATTATCTGAAGAAGAGTAAGAAACAAGGACAAGGAAAGACCCTAGTGGCTAGTGATCCTACTTTAATTAAGTACTTATCTCGGGTACAGAGGGATTATAGGATATCAATAAACTTACATTCTGTTCTTACAAAATTTATAAATCGACGTTGTGCTCGTATTATGACATGATGAAACAAGAGTACAAGACATGGAGTATTATGTATGGCTGTAGATCTTCTCCAGTGGGGGGAAGTGACGGCCATGCCCATGTATCAGACGACGATCGATCATGCAATGTTGCAGCCTTAATTAGATCAAACGACGACGCTCCTTTAACTCCTTAATTAAGAAGGTCCCTTTCCTGTGAAATGCTACAGTCTTTTCCTACTTAAGCTTAATTTAAGTTCTCTAATTTGAGGACTTTTACAGTACCCCGAAATTAATAGGAACCGTCTATTTTTATCAATCCAATGGCTCCAGTTGTCTGGTACTCCATAATTCGGCGGCGGAGTACTCACTCAAAAACTCTGGCAAAACTCATGGAGTACCTCCACAACAGGGGTATTCCAGTCTTTTTGCATATAAACTTTGGCTAGAACCTTCCCTGTTGAATCCCATCGGCAAAGGGAGGAGCTGCCGTCCGGCCGGGACGAGGCACTGCGCTGCTTGGTCGCCAGGCCCCTGACGGAGGAGTGCTGAAGGTGGGGCGGGAGTAGGGGCCGGATCCCTTCGTCCGTCGCTCGCATTGGCTGCTGTCGCCGACGGGGAACGGGAGGATGATCACCGCACACCCATCGATACGCCGCCGCTGTCAGATCCCGCGACCGGTCCTGGTGATCGTTCTCTATCCACGCGTGCCGCTGCCGTGGCAGCATGAGCAAATTCACGATCATCATTAACCTGCTCGTCAATCCTTAAGGTTCTTAATCAGAGGGGCCAAGAACAGAGCAAGAACATGATTATGTAATGGTGTCTTTGTAATCTCTCCTTTTATTTAAGCAAGTTCATCATGTTCTTCATGGGCAGTTGGTGTCTTTGTTCATGCTTCTATGGAATGTGGATTCGTGGCAAGAAAAGCTACATTATGTTCTTGCACCGGCTCATTAGAGTAGTTACAGCAAGACAACACGTTTTCATCTATCAACCAATGGCAGGAACTGATCGGTTAAGAACAGTTAAGACGGAGCGTGCGTGCAGCGGAAACTCTTGTCCGGGACAACGGCGCAATCAACCGGGGACTGGATCGCGACGTCGGCCGACGGCGGTCGATCCCGGCGGAGGCAGCGACGCGCGCTCGATGATGGCGGCGCGACGGCGGTCGATCGCGGTAGAAGTGCGTTCGTCAGGACGGCGGCTTGAGGCCGCTCCTTGCTGACTATCTGATTTGGGAAAAAATAAATGAAACCCAATCGTGTGCCGGCCAGATCACAGACTATAAAGACTAAGATGCCCTCGATAACAGACGGCCAGATCTACCCGGTACTCCAGCTCATGGTCTTGGAGTACCAGGGTACAGTAAAAGTTCTCAATTTAATGTATTTCTTGCGTGTAGTGTTCTACACGCATGATTCAAACCAATGCTCCGGCAACTTCTCAGCTTTTGGAGCTTTGCCTTGTGACCACACGCGTGTAACAGGGGTCTTCCAAACGACTCGATCAATCTGATGTTCGTTGCCCTTTTTATGCCGTTGCCATCATGTCCTTAAGCCCTAAGAAATTAGAGTTTCTTCATTTGCAGGCATGAGTAAGGTAGCTTTTTCTCCGGAAAGTGGAGTATAATCCTGGCCTTTGCATCATTTGACGCACACAACCATCTTCATTACAATGTTCAGCGTCCAAATTATTATAAAAGCTATTGGTTCGTTGAAGCAATAGTATTTCATAACATAGTATGAAATTGCTCTTTTCTTACAAAACATTATTTATTACGAAGGGGCATAAAATTGAACGATTTTTGGAGATGCAAGAGAGAAACAAATGCTACATTAAAATTAGAACCGATAACTCAATATTCTTGTATGTATTTTTCTTATCATCTAGAGAACACAAAATACAATATACAATAAATTATTTCTTAATTCAATCTATTGCCATTAATGCTCACATGCATATCGATATATGTAATTTTATTAAAAGGAATCAAGATAAGATTTGAGGCAAAGCTCCTCGCGAAAAAAAGATGCTAGGGAAAGTTACACATTTGCAACTTGTTGATTTTCAGTTCGGCATCATTCGGACTTTATTTCATCCGTTTCGCTCAAATATTGCAGACGTCATGGTGTTTTTCTGAGTCACATATAGACTTATAGGCTTACGTTATACTGAAGGACGAAACTATGACGGATGTCGAATTGAAAACCAGCTAGATTCTAAATAGACACTCTTAGATATTGTACATTAAAGATAGTGTAGTAGTATATGATCGGGTCATATTTTAACTTAGAGAAATCAAACTCTTTTCTTTGTTATACGCATGTCACTAATCATTCTCGATTGCATTGCCAAAGATTGCACAATGTACTTGTCCTACGTTGGGCCATGAGTCTTACTAAAAGTGAGTGTTAATCACGTCTCCCACAAAGAAAGCACAGTTGCTAAAAACACTCATACTTAACCCTCGTCAGGTCTTTCAAAGGAAAATCGATGGGTTTAATCGTCTCTGGTGACAACGTTTTGGAGTGGACCTACTTATTGCATAGCAACTCATGTCACACACCTCCTTGGTTTAAAATCTCAAACAACTGAGTAAACATTTATATTTCAATTTGAGGACCTCAACTCACAGTCGACCTTGATCTTCGGGTCCACAAATAATACACCACTTAGTTATGCGATACTTTCATCAATGTTTTTTTTTTTTTTTTTTTGGGAAGAAGAACCTGGCTCTGTATTTGTCCATTCTTTACCGTACACCTACAATGACTTCAAAAGCATTCACAGACTAGTTAGAACCAAGCTGACTAACACAAGACACTTGCCTTTCCGACTACTAAGATTGTCCTTGAACCGGTTTTGCATCTCGTTCCCTCTGAAGCTTGTAATACCGAATAAGGATTCCCAGACTATGGAGAGGAAGGGAGGCGGTTCAAGCCTCACAATCAAAAAGTTGTTTATAGTGATCTTCCACTTCTTTTGCCTTAACAAAACAACATTCCCCACTCTTATGAGAAATTGTACCGTCTGATGTGACCCAGTGACAACTACTGCTTATTTACCTCGACTTTTGCACTTCACTACCTTTAACATCACTTACACCTTATTTGTCAAAACAAAAATCACTTCCACCATATCTCCTTGGAGAGGGACAAAGAGACGCCAACATGTTAGGTTGTGTCATGTGGCGTTTCAGCTTAGGGTGCGATTTTAAATCTAGTTCAAATATAAATTGGGGTGCTTAAATCTTGTTGGAATTGACTTTCTGATGCTTACAATCAGGTATGTGTTAAAGAATTCTGATTCAAACTGTTACATTGCGGTGAGGTGTGGTTTAAGTAGAGTTTCCTCAAAGAAGAAACAAAGAAGAATAACTTTACATGGACATAATTGGAAGGCAACAGATATCGAACTACCTACAGAGGGAGTGATTGGCCCGTGAAAAACTCTTGTCTGAACCTTTAACATGAGTTTATGGCCCAGGCATTTTACATGCATACCGATAAAAGTAGGTGTGCATGCTACGTGGATCATACGAAGCACGCTTCTTTTGGCAACAAGTGTCCCTGCTAATCCAAAGCAAAAGAAGATTCCAATAATTGCTTACTCCCTGGGTTTGCCACGTGACAGCTAGCTCGACCACAAGTGGAGTACAAGGAGAAGTCGCTGACTTGACTTTGTATATTTTTCCTCAAAGTTTCTTATTGTGGGTAAAGAATAGACGTTCTCAATATATGACTTAATACTAGAGATGTGCTCGGTGCTCCAAAGAAGAATTCTTTTAAACGGGCTATATATAAATGTGTCATCCGCAATGAGAGGGTGTAGACTAAACACTGGTGCAGAACAATACTAAGTAAGCTTTGCAAAATTATTATGAAGCTACGCGACTAGAAATCCATCCCTATGATCGAAGTTATCCCGGCACTCACAATGATTACGAATAGAAATAGAAACATATGGGGCCACAAGGCTTCTGCCAGATTGGGCCGCTGTTACCAATATTGGTAAACCATATGTATTTTAGCAAGCTCCGACATCCACAACTGACTTATTATTTTCATGTTTCAAATATGGAAAGCCCAACAGCTCACCATTTAGGCCTATATAGCGCCCCAAACACCGGAAAGATGCTTGAGCTCAGTGAAGCCCTCTATTTTAAAAATTAAAAATAATATTTTGTAGTTCAAAAAAACTGAAAAATTATGTGCATGTAGTTCATGATGAATATTTTAAGCATGCATCTGAAATACATTATATTATGGAATGCACAAAAAAAGATAAAAACTGACAATATTTAATGTTGCACTTTTAACTTACCGAGATCTATAATTTTGTTTTTTTTTGTATAGCGTAGAATACAAAATATTTCCGATTGATACCTTGCACACTTAACGTATACATCATTGCCTATTCGTACAAAATATAGTTTTTTAAAACTTTTAAAATAATGTTTGTGAATATTGAAAATAAAGGGCTCTAGTGCCAAAACGACACACTCCCCCAAACACTCCATATTCAACCCTAGACGCAGAATCCCTTACTGCCACTTTGGTAATCCACCACCGCTCCCCTGCGGCGTCCTTGTGGAGGATGTAGCCTTTTATTCCATCGTCTGAAGTCCTTTGACTTCTCTAGCTCCAGATGTGGCTTCGGCGACGCTAAGTGTTACCGCCCTCTAGGGTAATAGAAAAATTGTGTACTAGATAAATCTTAGTAGTTACACTTAGTTACGAGAAACACATTGCTACCGCTAGAAGGTACATGTTTAGATTTTTGTCGGAATTACAAGTGTCTAGTGTTCTAGCAAGCAACTTCTTCCTCACAATAATGACTTGAATTTAATATCGACGTGAAAGAGGTTTATGTTTTGTCCTACCACGTTAATCAATCAAGTGAAACTCCACCGTAGTAGTTGTCAGGTACAACGATGGTGAAAAAAATATGATTAGATTAGCAAAAGGAAATATAGATTTTTTATTATTTTCGCTTTAATTGAAACAATAGTTTTGAACAACGACAAAAGGAAGTAAAATGTATCTTTTAGGTTGGAGAATCGACTGGGATTCATGGTCCACTATCTCTCACTCTCTCTCATAAACACTATGACAGAAAATAAATACATATATTACAAGAATTATCCATATTGTCAAGTTCTATGTTTGTTTAATTAGATATTGCTATGCATTTATATGGGCATCACGTCCTAATATAGAGGTAGCGAGTTAATTGTCTATATTTGGTGATATGTGTGAAAACGTTATTTACAAAATGATATGATGTATCTATATCGTTAGACACCCAAAAATGATATATCGACTGATATATCAGTCATATCGCCGAGATTTGAAAGCTTGGGCTCCAGCCGTTGTGCCGCCAGCAGGATCAACTCGCCTCGACATCGCTCCTTGCTCCAGCACCATGTCGTGTCTCGCCAATCGAAACATCCTTCATCGCCTCCTTCCACCTCAATCATAAATAGCATTTCTCCCATCCATTCCTCCCGGATTTGTCATGTACACAAGGAGCTCGACTGGCCATGACGGCATGGAAAAGCGGAGCTATGAGGAGAAACTACAATGGGATGACGTTGTGTTGAGGAGGTCGCTCAAGTCTCGCAACTAGAGCACACAAATATGTCACCTCGCGCGAGTCCGGCGAAAGGACGTCGCAAGCTTTTTTTTTTTTTGTCAAGGCGCGTATTGCGCGTGCAAGATTACTACAGTATTTTGTGGGTTCACACATTGTCAAATATCCACAGGTATTTCTGATTTTTTTTTCTTCAAAACCTTTTGGTCTAGTTGCGCACAAATATTTTTGGTAGATGTTAGTGTGCCGAGACATGTGTGCAAGATACACCAATGCATATGCATGCTTCATGCATCGCCGATTGTTTTTCACGTGTACGTCAAACCTTCCCGACAATTTCAAACCAGGGGGTTGTACCTGTTTCCCTCTTTGATGTAGCTTACCAGACATGCTTGAACCAACTGCACATTCTTCAGCTGAAACTCGTTTCTTTGCGTACACGCTTGCTGGAGCAATGTAACTTTGCATGGAAATTAATCTCAAATATCTATCTGAATTTGCAAAACCAAGAGCTCAAGTAACCAAAGAAGCCAGTCATCCAAGCTACTGAGCAAGTGAGGCGCAATGGCTTCAAACCTGAAAAGGCTTCCCCAACCAATAATGCAAGCCGCCATGCCATCCCTCCTTCCATCCCACCCAACCCATCGCCCCAACTTTTTGGACCCAAACAACGGCAGGCAAGGCGACGACTGAAAACTACTGCTTGCTACCCTGAACCTCTGCTAGTGCTATCTTCTTTAAATACCGGCCTGCGTCCTCCCACAGTCCCACCCTCCTCCAACCACCAGGAGCTAGCGAGCGAGCTAGACTGAGAGTGAGCCAAGCTGCAGCTAGCCCCACGCCCCCACCTTGTCGCGCACATCACACTCGCTCGCTCTCCGCTCCTCGACCTCTCCGTCCGTCCCCCTCACTCCACCGGAAATGGCCGTCAAGGACGTCGCCGCGATGGCCACCGCCCGGCCCAAGAGCGTGGCGCGGCGGCTGTGGCGCGTGCTGCGCGCCGTGCTCTTCATGCTGCGCCGCGGCGTGCTGCCGTCCGGCCGCAAGCTGGCCATGGACATCAACCTCCTCCTCCGCCGCGGCAAGGTCGCCGGCAAGGTCCTCGCTGGCCTCGTCAACTTCCACCACCACCACCACAGCGGCGGCGGCATCCTGGCTTCGGCGGCCAGGTCGTCCTCCTTCTCGTGCCGCTCGCTGCTTGACCCGGCGCTCGCGGTGCACGAGCCCTCGCGCAGCCGCCGCGAGGTCGAGTTCAGCTGCAGCAACACCCCCTTCTCCGCCGCCGCCGAGAGCCGTCGTCAACGCCAACGCGACGACGAGGCCGCCGCCTGGTACTACGACAACTACGACGCGGCCGACGTCGCCAAGGTGTTCGACATGCTCAACGACAGCGGCCACCTCTTCGACGACGACGAGCTCGTGTCGCTGGTGGCGTCGTCGGCCACCGCGACGCCGTCTCCCGCGGTGTGGAGCTCGAGGCAGCTGCGCATCACCGACTCGCCGTTCACGGCGACCGACAGCGAGGGAGAGCAGCCGCAGCAGGTGGACAGGAAGGCCGACGAGTTCATCAGGAGGTTCTACGAGCAGCTGCGCGCGCAGAAGAGCCGCGCCGCCACGCCCGATAGCTACGGCTACGCCGCCAGCTCGTACGCCGGGCGTTCTCCACGGCCAGTGCTCGCCGCCGCTGGCATCGCTTGATGGAAGTCTTGGCTTAGAAGGAGGAGCTCGAGGCGGCCAGCCAGCGGTCGCCCGGCCGGCAGGAGGAGGGTCTAGGCACGCCGCATGCATGAGTCTTTACGTTCACGCTTGTCCCTGTTCACCGGTACATGTAATCTGATTTCTGTTGTTAACTGAGAGAGATTTTGCTGTCTTCCGCGTAGAATTTTCAAGGATCTTTGTTAACTGGGAGAGATTATGTAAGCTGCAAGTCTATAAGTGAAAAGAACTACTGCATCCACTTAGTAGATTTAGTGGTATACCAACAATTAATATAAAATCCCTTTATCAAAAAAAAACCAACAATTAATTTTTGTATTACCGAGCTAGTGGTGCTATATAAAGCATCTGGCTGATGCGGAGGATTAAAGAAAAAAATGAACAAACCAACTGTACAATTCGATAATTTTCCTGGAATTTTGTATAGTGCACTAGTACTGGTACCAGTGGCTTTAGCATGTTGGTTGCGTGTGTCGGATGGTACAACAGTATTTGCAGAACACGTCACACTTTATGGACTATGGTTGCAACTTTTGTTGACCACAGGTACTCGCGACCTTAGCTAGAAATTCGGTACGTTCGAACTTTTAACGAGTATACATATTGCAGTGGTGTGTGATTAATTTGCAGGATCTCATGGAGTCATGGAGCCAAAACTCTTCCTTTCAGCAATAAAAAAACTGTTTTAGTGCTCAGGCTACATGGAGCCTTTCTTTTGATATTTTTTATGAAATTGACATTTTAAAGTTTTTAAAAATACTAGATGTTGATAATTACTTTGTATGGTGATGCAAATTTTCAACCCGCAATAGTTTGTATTCCGGCCTACATAAAAATGACAATCCTGCATAATCTGATTTTTTTTTATTTTGCATTGTTCACAACCTTAGATCCATAAATTTGTTATTTTTACACAGTCCAAAATACATAATATTTAGGATTGGTTTTTGCACACGGGTAGAAATAATCTTTGTCTACATCAAGGGATTTTTTCATAATTTTTAAAACTTAGAAATATGGTTTTTGATATATTTTTAAAAGGGCTCCATTGAGCCTGTGCTTCAAAATGTTGTTTCGGACCCTTTTTTAATGTTAGCACGAGAGCTGCTGAATTCATTGAACAGATAGAAAATTGGTCTAGTTTATGAGGGAAACCGGACCAAAAAACCATACAGATGACGCCTTTCGGCTTACAACACACCACCACACACACACGGGGCCCTCTGACCGGATCCACCTCCAAGATGATGCCCCCAAGAGAGAACGCGGCGCCGAATAGCACCGCGATCATCCGATCTAGAAGGCTAGTTTAAGGGTTTCCTCTAGAGCAAGTCGGGAGAAGCTAGTGGGAGCAGCTACATCGATGCCTCCAACAAGGGAGCGACACCCGTAGACGCCGCCATCGACGATTCCGGATACAGCCGGAGTACGGCTTTCATCGGCAGTCTCACTCACTAGCCGTTTCGGACCCTTTTAGATTTCAGTACTTTACACCTGTTTTTGAGGAAAATGAATCTTCTATTTACTTTTTTGTTGATGGGTACTCTTTCGCGTGTGCAAGGGTTGGTATCGAATTCAAGTGGTGCAACATTACAAACTTTTGCGGATTGTTTGATTCAATCCTGTAGGCTATTTTTGATATGCGTTTATTTGGACTACTGTTCATACATAATTTGTTGACTCGATCATTTAAACAAATCTTTCGTTTATATTGTACGGTCAAATAAATTGCAGCACACCATGCATTTCTTGCAAGGATCAAGTGGGTGTGATATTGTCTGCTAAATTCACAGGATTGAGTCTAGTACATTTTCTGTGAATTCATTTGCACTACGTTTCAGAGGAAGTTTTGCATCCACTCAAACTTACCTGTAAGATCTCCGATTAACATATAATTCAATCGACAAACTTTGGGAAGAAAATTCAACAATGTAGGATTCAAATGGGCTTCACATTTCAATCATGCATTTTTTTTCCAATGTGTATTGTTTGATTTGTATGAACGAATCCCATAATAAAATTTTCTACGTTTTTTTTTGCATGGTGTTTTACATGAAATTTGCATCCCTCGACAATCTAGGTGAGGCTCCTTTATTTTACACCCCCCTTCATCTGGAAAAGCTTCGACAAACCTACAATATGTTGGAGAAATTGAATAAATTTGGATTAATAAAGAACAACCAAAGTTGTAGCTAAGTTGTGTTGGTAATTGAAAAAACATTGTCTGAATATGGCTAAAACATGAACGCAAATTAGCTAAGCCACACATTTTAAGTTCGCAATAATTTTGTGTAAAAAATGTACATGTATGGATACCAATATGTCCAAAATTTTGCAGTAAGCTCAAGTTACTTAACTTGTACTGTAGCCTATAGTACATATGGTTATTTAACAAGGGAAACACCAGTGAATTGAGTGCTATTAATTTCATCAAACGAATAAAAATAAGTACGTGTGCATGGTTATTTGTTGATATGGTTGGTATTGTGTGTTACACCCAACCAGTGACCCACTATAGAGCCGTTTTTTTCTTTGAAAAGTAGGTTGAAACTCTGGCCTCTGCATCAAAATTTAATTATATTATTCAGAAATGCCCTGTAAAAGAATATATCGATCAACACAAAGCCACCATCCTAACGACATTTGTTGCTACATCTACAAGCTTGATGATGAGGGTGTCCATGATGGGGGGGGGGGGGGGGTCATGCCTCACACCGATAACCCACCATCTAAATTCGAAGGCCTCACAAATCCTTCCAACGGCGAGCTCGAAGTTCAAACCAGTCCAATGGACCCTTGGTGTGTATCGTATGCGCATGCTCCCGTATCTTCCACCGTCTTCTGCCGAATCAACTTCAGAGCAGAGATCAATATATCAACCTTGGAAGTCCTATCGTTGACGCCACAAGACGCTAGACATTTCCACCAACCCTTGTGCGTTCATCAACGCGTTGATACGTGTCAAACGTATCTATAATTTTTGAGTGATCCATGCTAATTTTGTGATGTTGTCACATGTTTCTATTATCATATCATATCATTTTTATGCATTTTGTTGGACTAACCTATTGACAAGATGCCCAGTACCAGTTCCCTGTTTTTGCTATTTTGTATTTCAGGAGATCACTTCTGGAAATATTCTCGGAATTGGACGAAAATTTACGGAGATTTTTAATGCGAAATAAGACACCCGAAGACCAAAGGGGAGACTGAGGGGCCACCCACAGGGCACAGGCGTCCCCTTGCCGCGGGCTCCCTGGACCCGCGGGTGGGCCACGCCCCTGCCCCCTGGGCATGGCCTCGGCCCCCTCCGACGCCTATAAAATCCCAATTAACCTAAAAACGACGGGGCGGCCATTATTTTCCAAAAAAGTCATCCCGAGGCGCCATCACCTCAAACCCTAATTCGGGGGTGATTCTGAAGCAAATCCCGGCACCCTGTCGGAGGGGAGATCGATCCGGAGGGCTCTTCATCGCCATGCCTTCCTCCGGGATGATTTGTGAGTAGTCCCACCTTGGACCTTGGGTCCATGGCAGTAGCTAGATGGTAGTCTCTCTCTCTTGTGCTTCTCTCTCTTGTGCTTCATGTCTTATGATCTTGTGAGCTGCCTAAGATGATCAAGATCGATTATTGTAATGCTATGTGATGTGTTTGTTGGGATCCTTGGATTATAAAGTTATGATCAGATTGTGCATGATTCTTATATGTTGATTTATGTTTTTGCATGCTCTCCGATGTGCGTAGTTACTTTGACCAAGTGATTGTGTGTATCTCCAAGAGAGAGTATTTATGCTAGATAGTGGGTTCATGCCCCCTTTTGTTTCTGGGCACGAGTGACAGAAATGTCTAAGGGCGAGGGTGTGTTGTTGCTACTAAGGTAAAACAGCGGTGTTAATGTCTCTTTTGATATTTAATATTGCTTACTTTATGCGCGTTACTTAATGCAAATGTCTGTTGCTTGCAACTTAATACCGATGGGTGACAGGCTGGATAGCGATCCCATGGTGGATTTTTTAGACAAAGATGCAGTTGGACTCAATGGTCTTTGTTCATTGTCGTGATGCCTACTTAAATATTATCTTGTTCTCTTTGTCATGGCTAGATTAAGTTTGTGTTATAATCTTGTCAATTGCCCAGCTGTAATTTGTTTACCCATCATATGATTGTTCTATTTACTTGAGAGACTCCACTAGTGAACCCATGGCCCCCGGTCCAGCTGCCACAACGTGAATTTGCACGTAAAATCTAAACCAAACACGCCCTGATAGTTGTGCCTCCCCATCATCACCACATGTAGTAGCCAACACCCAACAGGCAAGACCTAGCTGACATAGACTCAACGCCACGTCACCTTCATTACCGGCCATGACCTCCAGGAGCAAGGAGCAGGAAAGGGTGGAGGCTGCCACCCCAGCCATCGCGGAGCAAGGAGCACCATTCGTCGCCGCCAAGGCACTGCGAGCTAAGATGGGGTCACGGTCGTAGGAGCACTGAGCCGTGTCGCCGAGCCAAGCCACCCCCACCAGATCTACGCATCTCAGAGGTGGGACCTAACACGTGAGGAAAGGGCCCGCCACCGCCGTCGGCCGCACGGGCGTAGCCCGATGCCGAGAGTTGGGCCGTGCAGAAGGAGGGGATCCGGTGACGGCGGGCTAGGGTTCCCACTACAAAACACTTAAGCTTCTTTGTTGCTATGCTCCTGGGTAATTTTTTTTTTCGAAAAAGGGATCAAAGCTCCGGCCTCTGCATCAGGGATGCTCCCGGGCAATGATTAAAGGAGGTTTAGTTTGACGTAGTACTGTTATCTTCCCCGCACAAATTCATGAACAGCTAGACGCAGGGGCGACGAAATTGATAGTTCTCGTATCAATTTTTTTTGATATTTACTGCTAGTAGCATGTTGTGGACTGAAGTAGAAATTATGCAGAAACCTGTAACCGGCACAGGTCGTCGCAGCCTCGCAGATCAAACGGCCTGCTTATTTGCAGCGCATGCATTGATTGATTGGTTCACCACAGAGCAGAAGAGAAACCTGCATGATGGTGGGAAGTCCAGGTCGCCGCCGGCGCCATGAATGTCTGTCTGCCGGCTGCCGGGTCAGATGATCTGCTGCTGAGAGGACTCCCAGTGCATTGATTCGTGATGGGCAGGGTCGAGGACCACGGTCACGGACACGGCTTCTATCCATACTGATTCATGATGGGAACTCAGGGCTAATTCGATGACCCGACTATTGATTTAGGTGCAAATGGGACAAATATGTATGCTGCATGCATGGGCCAGCTGCTGATCTGGTTTAACCCTTGGGAGGCTCCACGCGCTGCTTAGCGAGTAAGCCAGGACGCTTAAGCTAGCACGGTTTACGCTCCCGGCCGGATCGAGTGGCTGCGACGTGTTCCCCCTCAAGACCTGATCCATTCCTCTGTAGCGGCGTGGGCGTGGCCCCGGTGGGCGATGACATATGCCGCCGATATGCGTATGGCACTAGGCCGAGTCCATGTCCGTGCGTCCCAAAAGCCATGAACCCTATCTTTTCCCCAAGAGAAAGTCGCCAGCGATCTGCAAGTACCAACCACCCTGTCCCTCTCTCTGAAAGTTGATGAGACCGGGAAAGTTGCGGTCAGGTCCGTGGTGGCGTGCATGACATGCGCCTTTTTGGACTTTGGACTCTGGCTGACCAGCGAACAATGCAAATCCACAGTACACTCTAGACTGGGTTTCACGGGCAACATTTCTAATCTGTATACATATGCGCTATGCAGATGTATAGGGTGAGACTGTGACTGACCGAAGCCCTGTCGTCGATCTCTACTGTTTCGTGCGTGGTTCTTCAGCTAGCATGTTCGAGCTCGCACAACAGGCACGCCGATTCTTATCTTTCTTCCCCGTACGTTTGGACTTTGGACTTGGGAGGGCTGAGTGAGTGACCAGGGAACAATGCATCATGTCCACATGACTCACTGGGTCTAGTTAGCTATGATGTGCAAATATAGGTCGATGGTGTGAGCGAGGCTGGGTCGATCCTGTCGACTTCCGTAGCTTGTTGTTGTCTCGTGCTGCGTTTTAGAAGGCCTAGCCATCATGCCGTTGCACTGCTTTAAGATGTTCCTCTTTGTTTGCCTGCGTGTGCATTCAGTATGTAAAGAACTGGAGTGAGATGAATATTCCCAAGAAAAGATGCACGAATAATTTCCGTTTAGGGCTTGTTTGGTACGCGTGATTGTAAAAAACACATAAATACGAAAAACATTGTAATACGATCGTGAATGCACGTCCAAAACAGACGGATTGATAAAAAAAAACAGAGCATCAACATGAATAATAAACCACATGTGAAAGTATAACCCTAGCCGCCGCGCCGCCGCCGGCGAGCGCCGCTCCCTCCTTTCCGCCTCCCCCCTCCTCTCCCTTCCCTGTCTCGCCCCCGCGCGGGCGAGCAGGAGAACCCTAACCCGCGGCCACCGGTTCCGCCCTCTCCCATCCCCTCCCCTGCTACCGTCGGGTCGGGTTGTCGGGCGCTACCTGTGCGGCTCTGGTGCCGGCGGCGGCGGGATGGCTTCTCCCCGCGCGTGGACGGGCTGGCGGCGGTGGCGCAACTGTTGGCGGCGGGCAGCTCCGGTAGCCGTGCGTGGCCGGCCGGTCACCGGCGCACGGCCGGCATAGTCGTAGGGCTCAGATCTGGGCCCGTTTGGGCCCAAGCGTGGTGAGGGCTTCACAGGGAGATGGAGGAGTAGGAGCTAGTGCAGGTGTTTGCGGCGTCGGCAGTGCCCCTGCTGCAGTGTGGCGGCGGGGATTTACGGGCCCCTGAGGGCCCGGTTTGCCCTGCTGCTGCATCCGGTCGGCTACTGCTTTCGGGCGGTGGAGGCAGGTCCCTCCCGCGTGCCGCTGACCCTTGTCGGGCTCCCTCTACCCTCGCGACATGGACCTCTGTGAGACGACGGGGATGACTGCAAGATCGTGGTGGCATGCGTTGGTGGGGGGCAGGTTTGGAGGAGCGCTACAGAGCATCTAGGGGGTGTGGTTTTTTTGGGGTTCGGGAGAAATCCCTGCCGTCTCGGTACTGACGCGGTGATGCCTGCGGGTGTCGCCATCCTTCTTGAAGGCCACCGGCGTACCTCTTTCCCACCCCCCGGCATACGGGGGAAACTCTAGGACACACCTCGGGGGAAACCCTAGGAACTGTCCGGGCAGCAGTGGCATCGTCATCGCTCCCTTATTGGAGGTGTTGCTTGGTACGAGACGCTTCGGAGCGCTGGGAGCATGGTGGTAATTCTTCGGAGGGCGCGGCGGTTGAGAGTCATCTCTGTTTTTGTCGAACCGTCGATGTCGGCTTTGTTTTATCTTCTTTGTTCTTTTTTGTTTATTTTGGGCATGATTGTGCTGTTTGCCCCAGCAGTGGCCTTACGGTTTGTATCGGTTGGTTGCTATATTTATACAGCGGGGTGAAAGCCTGTTTTGAGGAAATTATAACTGAATGTTAATATGCAACCAGAGACGTCAACCTTGTTTTTTGTGCGTAAGAATCTGAAAAATAGGTTCAACTGGATTGCAAAATTTATTTCTTTTTTCTTCTTTAAAACTAGGATTAAAAAATCAAAAGGACACAAAATGTGTCCATTTTTGGTCCGTTTAGGTGGCGCCGTGGACATGCGTCTAGCCCATGTCGTCCATTTTCGTGCCATGCCACTCAAGGCAACAACCCATTTGGTCCGTCATGTCCCTTTTTTTTGGTCAACTATCATCATTTTGACATTTTGGGCCATTATATACACCTAATTAATAAAAACAAATAAAATAGTTCATACAGATTAGATAAATTTTCTTACACAATAAATTTAAATATGTTTTTACACACGCAAATAAATTTAAACATCGTATAGTAGCTTTGTATGATGAAAGTAGTCGGCGTAGAGTTGGAAATGGCCGGCTTCTCTGTTACCATCCAAGGCCAGCCACTTTTCCCTTTGCCAGGCCCTTGAACGTTGGTGGATGCTTCTCATTATGACCATGGATGAGAAGAACAATATCCATGCTAATATCACTATCATTCTCGTAAGAATTGTTGGACGATGAATAGATGAAATGGTTCTAGTAAAACTCATCCAAGCTATCCGCCATGATCTTTGGAAGTAAATTCGTACATCACCACTAGATCGGGAAAACGTCCTAACATGTTGTGGGCGACGCAAATCAAGGGCTTGGATGAGCATGCGTCCGACAAACGCGGAATGTACTGATCGGATCCGGGAGCCTAGCCTTCGAACTTGAGCTCAAGCACCGGTGTAGACTCACACAGGTGCCGGTGGCAATGACGGCGACCATCCGGGTTGAAGGGGTGAAGGCTGCACAACCCTAGCTACTCTAGCGCTGGCAAGAATAGAAACAATGTCGGGTCAACGACTGATCGGCCTCCTCTCTGGCTTGTGGTGGCGGCAGGAGGGAGGCATACGTGGCGGAACCCACGAGGAGGACAGAGGCGGCTTGGTGGCAGAGAGGACGAAGAGGAGGGAGAGAGGGCGTGGGGGGTGCTAGCTTGTGTGATACTGACGGATGGGCCATGGGAGGATAGCGCAACTGTCCGTGGTGTGTCTGGCTGGACACGAACCCATCCCAAATTTGGGCTGGGAATGGGTCCAACTGGACATCAAAATGGATAGCGGTTCGTTGCGTGCCGCATTGCGCCGTGCCTTCTGTCCGCGTGGACAAAACATATGCAGGCGCACAAATTGAGTCACCATGTTGGAGTTTCCCTTATAAAACATATCAAAATTATTCTTCTAACAATTTCCATAGGAAGGAAGAGTCTGCACTAGTCAATTCATCTCATTACGTGGCACAACTTAGACATGACGAAGAGTTAAAGTGGCCGCAACGTCATAAAGTTAAACATGTAAAAGAAGGTGTCTATAAAACTACATATATTCACCTTAATGATGATGGTAAATATAGAGTGATAAAGATTTTCCAAGTGGAACAAGATTAAGAAACAATTGTTGGAGAAAGAAAATCTAAAAGTTGACACCACATAATCTAAAAGTTGAGAAAGATGAATAAAACATGTTGGAGTTTCCCATGGGGTTGGCTACTGGTTGCCAGGTACTGGTTACGACTCTGAGTGAAATTTGTTAGCACAAAACTTGCAAGGTGTAGTCCATTATTGAATTTGTTGATACATGAATCTTAATGCTCTAGGTGAAAGTTCAACTTCAAAGCCTTTCTAAAAGATTGATATATTAAACGGCTAGTGAGAATAGACAAATCTCTAAATAGATATTTGAGATCTTGTGGGAGATTGTAAGAATCATTGGGCTTGTTCCATTTGTTCTTAGAAAATTCATAATAAATCTCAAAGGTTCATGTATAATAGGTAGTGGAGTTGTAATGTTTGGGGCCACCCCACTAGTGAAGGAACCAACTTGTATAGTGAAATCTCCTCACCTCATTTTTAGTCATGGGTATGAGGAGATAAAGAGAACACACACGCTCGCCTCGCCTTGATGGGCTCGAGTCGGACGAAGGGCGTGAGTGTGCGACATTCACGTGAATTGTCCGTTGAAATCCAGTTTGTGGCCTTGCGGGAGCGCGACTTCTATTTTTCATTGTGTTTTATACATTTCTTCACCACGAATCGTCTACCATCCAAGTCAAGCTGTGTTGCACACCGCTGTATCCACCATTGTATTTTTCAACCGACCATTACCAACGTCGTCGTCAACGCCGCTGTATCCACCATCGTATTTTTCAACCGATCATCACCAACGTCGTCGTCAACGGCGTTACCATTGCAACAACCACAATGAGAAAACGACCAATACCTATGTGCTATGTGGTGCCCTAATCTAGTGCTTCATCATGTTTCGTAGTTGCATGATAATGTTCATCATGATGGTTAGTACTCCCTTCATCTCGGTTTATTAGTCACAATTAGGGTAATCATGCCACATTTTTGAGAATATCTGATTTTCGTATTGTGACTAATAAACCGCGATGTAGGGAGTATGTCGAATTTAATGGTAATATTTGCTTACGTCATGCTTTACATTCTGCATTTACTTATGAAATTTCTAATATTCCAACATTTTCTACTGTTCAACGTAGAAGGCCGTGTCCCGTGGGTCCACGGCATAAACATGCTCTTATTTCTTGCATCAAGGGAGCGGAAGTATCCATTACCCTGTACATACGTATACGGAAGATAGAACTACACTAGCATACGGCCAGCTTTAGTACTATAGCTCAGTATTAGCTACTCCCTCCGTTCCATAATATAAGCCTTTTTAGCATTTATCTTTCCATCCGTATCTAGAAATGTTTTAGTGCAAGATTCATTTGAATCTTACACTAAAACATGTCTAAATACGGATGGAAAGAGAAATGCTAAAAAGGCTTACATTATGGAACGGAGATAGTAGTAATTATTGCTGATTACATATGTGCACGTAGGGAAACTACACGAGTGAGTATATCTAGACGTTGACGAACGGTGCGCCGGTGAGGTACTCCGTGGCGGCGAGCGCGACGATGCCGAGCATCGCGAAGCGCCGTTCCAGAGCTCCGCGTCGGCGTTGAAGACGGGACCAGCCCTCTTCTCGACGCTCTCTCCCTTGAGCAGCGGCACGAGAGACGCCACCGAGAACACCGCGGCGGTGGCCGCGAACCACATCAGCCCGGCGCCGCTCTCCGCCTGCGAGAGGAGCCCCACGCCCCGGGACGCCTCGACGGAGAGCGCCGCCACGAAGCCCAGCATCGCCAGCCGGCCGTTGATGCGCTCCGGCACGTCCCAGAACCGTCTGTCCGCCTGTCATCGATCACGGTATAAAATTTCAGAAAGTTACTATTGCAACTGTCACTGAACACTGATACGTAGGAGTATATGTGTAGTAAATCATGATGTACGTACCATGGTCGGGGGCTTCGGGTCATTCTGGGCCCTAGGGACGACAGCGCGTCGGCGCAGCGTGGTGTTTCCGGCCGCCGGCGGAGAGCGGGCAACAAAGCGGACGCCGGCGCCGTGCTGCAGGCCAACGGCGGCACGCACGCGTTGCGGCGCAACGGCACCGGCCGCGAAAGAACTCAATGCCACCACGCCGGTCGCCATTGCTGATCTCACGAATGAACTACGGAAATTGGTCGATCGAGCTACAAAAGGAAGATAGCTGCTGTGTAAGCTTGATGGTCAATTGGATGCGGTTGATGCTTGCGAGTGAGCAGGTGCCCTTTTGTAGGCTCGTCCAGGAGTGCCCGCGACATGGTTGGCCCGTAAACTCGAGCCTTGAATCGAACCCCGACGTACGCGTGTGCGTTAACGTGGAGCTACGGCGGCTCGCGTCGCCGGAGGTCAGGACGTGGACGTCCTTGCCGCCGTGCAGACGCCCAGAAGTGAGAAGGAAAAGTTGCATCGGATCTCCAGTCTCCCGAAAGAGCACAGCAACGAGATATTATGCATGATAACTTCCAAATACGTGTGCCTGGGCCTTCTTTCTAGTGCGCACTAGTATGTGTCCGCTGTGCGTAGCACGCTAACACATTTGTATCCTTCTCCCCCTAAAAAAAATTTGTATCCTTCTGGGGTTTTGTTACTAAGAGAAAATACTGTGGTTATACGCCGGACCAACGTCAGGCCAGAGAATGTAATAATCTGCTTGGAACTGTTTTTTCAAAAAGGGGTAAAAAACAAGGTAGCTACATCAATAAATATGCGCACATGCACCTGTATTAAAAAAAGTTGTGTTCTCAACTATTATTAAATCTCATGGATCGAAATTTGTCCAAAAAAAGTCTCATGAATCGCACAAGGTCGATCCAAATATTAACCATTTGAAAAAGCAAATGCATGAAGGCTATATGCATCACATAAAATTTGTCCATAAAAAAGTCTCATGAATTGCACAAGGTCGATCCAAATATTAACCATTTGAAAAAGCAAATGCATGAAGGCTATATGCATCACATAATCAATTACTGGACAATGAACTAGTCCGGCTGAAAATATCCCAATAACCAGCTAGCTCCATATAGTTGCACCCATACTCCTCCGCTTCTCCGCCTGATGTAGGAAGAACCACATACGAGTCTAATGCATATCCATATGGATTGAGTAAAACATAAACAACTCTGGTCTTGTTAAAAATATATTATTGTGTGCCAAATAGACCAAACTAAAGCACAATCACCCATATGTTTACTTAGCTTGAGTTTTAAGATTGTCATAAATATTAGTATTAACTGCATAACTGGTATCACACAAAGTTATTCGACCAACTAAAATGACTTTTATGCTCGACGGACATATTCTAGAAGGGGTAGTCATTCTACACAAAACAATCCACATACTTCATAGCAAGAAAATAGATGGTATTCTTCTTAAAGTGGATTTTGAGAAAGCTTAGGGCAAGATAAAATGGCCTTTTTACGACAAGTGTTACGTATGAACGGTTTCAATACTAAGTGGTGTGATTAAATTGATCAGTTTGTTCATTGAGGTAGTGTTGACATTAAGATTAATGATGATATTGGTTATTATTTTTAAACGCAAAAAGGTTGTTACAAGCATACTCCTTATTTTCTATGCTATAATATAGTGTTGGATATGTTGGAATTCTTAATTAAGAAAGCAAAAGAAAATAGTCAAGTTGAAGGCCTTATTCCTATCTAGTCAAGGTGGGGTATTTATACTTCAAAAACATGATGTCACAATTTCTTTAATGGATCATAGTCTCGATAAATCTTTAAATGGGAAATTAATATTATGCATTTGAACAATTAATTGATCGAGCTGAACATAAATAAATATTCATAAGAGTGAAAGGTTCTACTTTGGGCAAGCAAAAGAGGTCGAAGATCAATATAAAGAATTATTCGACGTGAAACATGGTCCCTTCATTTTAGATACTTGGCAGTCCTTATTCATTTTTTGCAAACTAAGATGTGGTGAATGGAAACATACGGGAGACCATTTTGATAGGAAATATGATAGTTGGATAGGAAAACTGCAATCCTATGGCGATCACCTTGTTCTTATTAACCTGTTGCTTACTAGTATGTCAAATGTTCATGTTTTCCTTCCTAGAGATACCTAAAGGGGTACGAAAGAGACTAGATTTTCTTAGATGAGAATTCTTTTGGAAATGTGATGGCCTCAAATGACTAAGTGGAACAACATCAATTGACCTAAAGATCAATGTATTCTAGGTGTGGAGGTATTAGATATAAATATTAAGTGTTGACTTAGTAAGTGGATGTTTAAAGTTTTAAAATAGGAAAAGTTGTGGCAACAGTTGCTCCAAAACAAATATCTTCATTCTAAAACTTTATCACAGGTCAAATCGAAACCAACCGACTCACCTTTTTCAAAAGGCTTAATGAAAGTTAAAGAGTGTTTTTTAGTAGAGGTTCTTTTGATGCTAGGAACCACCATAGCCATCACAACGACCTTGTAATCACGACATCAATAACACCCTACTCCTGCTTGTCTGATCTATATTGATGTCAAGATTACAAGGTCGTCGTAATGGCCATGGTGGTGAGATTGGATCTGAGTTGCGGTACCCGTGTGGGTCTGTCTATGGCTATCTCCTGTTCCCTCTCTTCATGGGGTGCCCCTACCTAACTTTATATAGGTTGCCAGACATGTTTTACATGAGTCCTAGTCGACTACATATTGGAGTCCTTGTCTTGTGCTCCAAGAGATTGGTTGATGGCTCGTCCGTAGCCTCCATGCGTTTTTGGGCTTCATTACTTTGGATGGGCCACCCGACAGGCCTTCGGCTGGGCCGTGGCAGTACCCTCAGAGTAGGGATCCGATGAGTGTGCCCACGTCACTTTTTGAAGCTCAATTCTCACACTAGTGGAGACTGGACCTATTGTCCCGGGCCGTGAGGGCTATTTGTCGCGGTTGGCCAACCGCGACAGCGGAGGCGGGACTAATGATCCAACCACTAGTCGCGGACCTGTCACCAGCCGGGACAAATGGTCCTCATCCTGGGTGTGCTAGGGGGCAGAACCTTTAGTCGCGGTTCGTATAACGGGCCGCGACTAATGGTTATCTGCCGCGGCAGAAATTTGGGCACTTTCTGTGCCGCGGCAGAGAGTTCATTTTTTTTAGGGTTTAGTGTTTACTAAATCTCTGCCGTGGCAGAAATTTGGGCACTTTCTGTGCCGCGACAGAGAATTCATTTTGTTTATTTTATTCATTTATTTTCTTCATTTCAAAATAGTTTTCGTATATTTCTACGCTACCACATACCGTACACGATCGAGCATACAAATATATACAATTTTGATAGTTACATGGAGATCACAATTACTGGGACTAAGCCCGTCTATTCGATTACACGGCACGGCATCATCGGTTACGCCTATTGTTCACACTAAATTCTCCGGCGTCGTCTACCATCTCTTTCAGCAAAAATCCCGCCAGGTCCTCTGCAATTGCTATTACGCGTTGCTCCGGTAGGACCTTTTCCCGTATTCTGTCAAACTGTATAAAAAAGATAGATCAATATGAATATCAATCATGATAACAAAAAGTGAGGTAATAAAATAATGTTGTGAACGTATTTCTTACGTCGACTCTATAATCTTTGTGCTCAGTGGTAAACATGCGAATAAACTCGCAAACGTAGTATCCATATAGATGCGTCCCCGATGGCTGCCTCGCGCACTTTACGAGAATAGAATTCAATGAAAATAATAATCTAGCATCAAAATAATAACTGTATTGAAACTAGAAGTAAAGAGATGCACGGTCATATCTCGTACTACTTACCGAGACCGTAGTAAACCTCAGCTTCTCACTAAATGAACCCTTCACCACTCTCTTGAATCGGTTCCAAACCCTGCCCGGCAAAGAAAATGAATTAATGAATGAGTTAATTCATTACCTGATATCTCATGAAATCAACGAAAGAGACCGATATAGCGCGAATATTACCTCTGGAGCATGTCCTGCATGTTGCGGAACTCTTCCAGGTTTCTCTTTAATGGGTCCATGACATCAACTATTCCCTTATCAACTCGTATGTCTAGCAGAATCCAGTGAAAGCTGCACCCGTTTATATATACGTCAGTAACTCATCAATTACACTTAACATCGAGTAAGTAAAATTAGTGTGTACAAGACAGTAACACTCTTACTCGAAGTTGTAAGGAAACAATATGTGGTCACAGTAATTTTGCTCCGTTAGAAACCTTAGAAGGTTTCCCGCCGTCTCGTCGGGTTTCGTCGTTAGCGTTTCTATATGTACTTTATCTGGGTCAATGAACCCAACACTATAGACCTTTCTTTTACAAGACTGCATCTTCATTCTGCATAATATAGAGTACAAAAGGATATATATAATGAGAATAATTACAAATGCAATGAACTGAACAAGTTATATGTAGACAATGAATTCAACAACTTACAGACAATAGCAACTCATGAGAGATTTGTCGAGGGCGTCCAAATTGAATAACTGGAAGAGTTCTGAAAAGTCAACATGGACCTCTTCGGGTCGGAAGAAGTACTCTGCTGGGACTTTCGCCACGATCATTATTCTGTCCCCCTTTACCTCTCTCAAGTACCATTGATGCAAATTTCGCATTTGTGTTGGCAGTTGTTTCAACTTCTGTTCGCTGACCAAAGGCTTCCCTGGGACATATGTAGGGGCTACATCAGCCATGGGTAACTTGTCGTCTTCGGAACCTAACAGTTCAGCAACAGTCACACCCATAGCGGCCGCCAACTTTGCAGCTTTCTACCAAATCCTGTTGTTGTGCCTGAGGAACGTCTTTGGATAACACCTTGAGGGGTGGGATCGATTGTTTGGTCTGTTCTCCGAGCTGGGGAACGTCCCTTCGTTTCCCGCTTGCACTTTTAATTGCTTTGCTCCCGCTTGCACTTTCACTTGCTTTGCTCCCGCTTGCACTTTTACTTGATTTGTTCTTCTCCGCTTTTTGCTTCTCAGTGTATACCGGGGTGGGCTCTGTTTTCTTCTTTGCAAAATGCGCATCTTATCAGCCTTTGCGATCGCTGCTATTTCCTCATCAGTACGATCGTAAGTTCTGATGGGAAGATTCTTATGAGGTACTCTTGGATGGGGCGACCTTTTTCGTTTGGGCTGCTGCTTCGTTTAGTACTCAACGACGAAACACGCTTCCGCTTATTGTCCTTAGCTGGCAAAGGCGGCGGCGAAGACGGCCGGCCCAAGTCCGGCGGCGGAGATCGAGATGGACTCGCGCTGTGTTGATCATAGTCTTGGGGTGGGCTTCTTGTAGGTGATGGTGACCTGCGACGACTCGGAGGCGGTGTTGGACTTGGCGCCGAGCCTGGAAGCTTGATGTTGTTCTTGTTCCATAGAATGATACCACCCAGTACGTCTCCAAGTGTCTTCTCACCTTCAGGTCCATGGATGTCAAGCTCCATTGAGTCAAACCCCTTTACGATTTCATCCACCCCGACTTTAGCATAGCCAGCTGGAATCTCACGGCCCTGCCAACGTGCCTCAGGTGGACAAGGTAAAGCAGTTCCGACCGCCACCTTCAGGGATATGTTCTTCACCTTCTGATGGAGCTCACAAGATATCTGCTCCTTGATTCCATCCACGGGGTAGCCGGGACCGCCATCTATCATCAGTGCACCATCAGACAGGACCTCCGATTCAGCCACGCTGCTTCTCCGCAGAGATGGGCCGGCGGTAATATTGAGTGCAGGATCTTGCAGGCGCTCTCCTCTAAGTTCGTCAATCTGCTGCTGCTGCTTGTCAATTCTTGCTAGCAACTGGTTGAATTTGTCTTCCTCCTCCTCCTCCCGTCGCTTCTTTGCTCTCGATCGGCTTCTATAAGTATCTTTGTCTTTGGGAAACCCAATCTCCCAGGGATAACTAGGGCCAAAGCCTCGTGTTCGTCCTCCGTGTTCTGGATTCCCGAGGACCTTTGTCAGCAAGTCTTTCTCTCTATCAGCACGGAACTTTAATTTTCCCTCTTTAATTTCTTTCACCACTTTCAGCCATGTCTCCCTGGGTACCCTAATCCCCTCACTGCAAATAAGATCCCCTGTCTCCATGTCATACTCACTCCCATGCGCAAGGAAAAAATTTCGTGCCCTCTGTTCCCATTCGTCGCGAATTGGTTCTGGAACGATCCCTTTAGCAAGCAGCGCTTCCTCTATTTTATCCCACTTTGGCATGGCAGTCGCGTAGCCCCCTGTCCCGAGCTTATGGTGATATTTCTTTTTCGTAGCATTTGTCTTGGCTAGTGTTGACTTCTCCGTAGCATCATCTGACTTCTTGTACTTCACAAATGCATCCCAGTAAGCCTTCTGCTTCACTAGATAGCCCTCGAATTTGGAGCACTATTGGTCTTCTGATACTCTTGCCATAATGTTTTCTTCCACTGCCGGAATAGTTCGGCCATCTTCTTAAGAGTGAACACCTTGACTTTGTCCCTCAATGCAGCTGTGTCGTCCTCTTCCTCACATTCTGGGAGGGTGAAATGTGCCATGAGGTCATTCCAAAGACCATCTTTGTACCTTTTGGCGACATACTCATTATCTTCCACCCCTTTGGGCTTATTCCACTATCGAACGGTGATGGGGACGTGATCCCTAACCATAACTCCGCATTGTTTTACAAATTTCTTTGCAACCTTTATGGGTTCCAACGGTTCGCCCACTGGTGATATCTTCGTAATTGTATAATGCGCAGATGCGGCCAACTTTTTGGCCGGGCCTCGTTTGGAACATTTGCTCGAAGTGGAGGCCTAAGAGAAGAAACATTCGTCAATTCATATATGTACAACTCAATTAATGCATCTACTGACCATCGGACTTCATATATATACCTTGCCGGACTTCATTAAGGGTCCATCATCGGAGCCGTCGCCTTCTCCATCATCAGAGGCGTCGGCTTCCCCCTCATTTTGGTCGACCTCTTCACCCTCACCGGATGGGTTCAGATACATCGAGGGAGATTCGGGTGGATCAGCACCGGTGGCGTTGTGGATTATGTCCTCGAGAATTTCTTCTTGTCTTAGGTCTCTGCGGATCGGACTAGGTGGATCCATAGTTTCTGCAAAATGCACACAATACTTAGCAAAATTTCTAAAGTACCATACTTAGCAAAATGCACACAATTGTCTTAGGTCTCTGCGGATCGGACTAGGTGGATCCAACAGGGACATCGTCGCAGAGAACAATAAACTAAAAACACCTAAGTCAAAATTTCTATTTGTACACATAAAAAGTAATACCAATACTTAGCAAAATTTCTAAAGTACCAATTTAACTTAGCAAAATTTCTATTTCTACACTAATTAAAAAAGTAATACCAATTTAACTTAGCAAAATTTCTAAAGTACCAATTTAACTTAGCAAAATTTGTAAAATACCAATTTAAACTTAGCAAAATTTCTAAAATACCAATTTAACTTAGTCAAAATTTCTATTTGTACACTTAAAAAGTAATACCAATACTTAGCAAAATTTCTAAAGTACCAATTTAACTTAGCAAAATTTCTATTTCTACACTAATTAAAAAAGTAATACCAATTTAACTTAGTAAAATTTCTAAAGTACCAATTTAACTTAGCAAAATTTGTAAAATACCAATTTAACTTAGCAAAATTTCTAAAGTACCAATTTAACTTAGCAAAATTTGTAAAATACCAATTTAACTTAGCAAAATTTCTAAAATACCAATTTAACTTAGCAAAATTTCTAAAATACCAATTTAACTTAGTAAAATACCAATTTAACTTTGTAAAATTGCAAAAATTCTAAATACCAATCTAACTAATCTAAAATTTAACCTAAAATTAAACTACCCTAAAAATCTACCTAATTAACTGATCTAAATTTAAACTAACCTAAAAATGTACCTAATTAACTGATAAAAAGAACTAACCTAAACAGAGCGGCGCCGGTGCGGAGGACGTATGGCGGCGGGCTCGGAACCGGAGGAAAGCTTGAGCGGCGGGCGTGGAGGACGGCGGGCTCGGGCGGCGGCGGCGCGCGGGGACGGAGGCCGGCATCGGGGACGGCGGGCGACGGGCGCGCAGGCTCGGGCGGCGGAGGAGGCGACGGGCGCGCGGGGACAGAGGGCGCACGGGGACGGAGGGCGTGGAGGACGGCGGGCGACGGGCGCGCGGGGACGGAGGCGTCGGGCGCGTGGCGGCGGACACGGCGGAGGACAGTGGCTGGCGGCAGGAGGCGACGGTGGCGGTGGAAAAATTCGGCAGCCTGACGGCGCTATTTCGCAAATGGTCTCCGGTGTCGCGGTCTGAGGCACGCACCAGGAGACAAAGTTTTTATATAGACACACTTTTAGTCGCGGGGCGTGGAAACGATCAGGACGAAAAGGGGGTCTTTAGTCGCGGGGCGTGGCTCAACCCGCGACTAAAGGGGGGTGGGGGGGGGGGCGGTTTCAGATCGCGCGCGCATCGCAGCCTTTAGTCGCGGGGCGTGGAACCAACCGGGACCAAAAGGAAGCTTTAGTCGCGGCTGGTGGTATGGGCCGCGACTAATGGACCAAAATTTGCGCGCGCTGGGCCAAAAAATGTGCGCGCGCTGGGCCATAAAATTTGCGCGCGCTGTTTTCTCTGTTTTTTCAAATACTTACTCACAAATGATTTAACGACACAAACATTTGAATATTTGAATAAATTTGACAAAACTTCCAACATGAAAAGTACTTGAATTTGAATAAGTAATCCAAAACCATTTTCTGTTTTATAAAATAATTATTGTAACTCTACAAACTATTAACAATTTTGCCATTTTCAATTAAAAAATGGATTAACTAATATTTTTTTGCATATTTTTGAATCTTGGAGCCAATGACAACAGTGGATCATTTGATAATAACTAGTTCATCGACCGAATACAAATCATTCATACGGAATGACATAACTGGATAATTTGTCCTAACAATCTTAGTCATACTCCTGCCTAGGCCTATAATACTCGTCCTCGTAATCGTCGTCGTCGTCGCTATCATCGGACGGCGCTCGTGGCTCCCACCTCGACGGGTGAGCACGCCTGGACTGGATCTGAGGGTAGCGCAGGTGGGGGTTATCGCCGGCCGTGATGTAGTTCATAACGCCCTGGAGAGTTCGGCCAGCCCATCACAGCTGACGGCCGGCCTCGTTGAAGTCCGAAGGAGGCGGGCCGTCCCCCTCGTACCTGGCGAGCGCCCTCTCACGCCAATTGATGAAGAAGGCGTCCCAAGTCGGGCGGTAGTCGGGATGCCAGTGGGGATCCATCCGCTGCTCCGGCGTGAGCTCGAGGTAGTAGTGGTTCGTGATGGCCGCCCGGCGCGCCACACCATGAGGGACAGGAGGGACCGGCACGCCTTCGGCGCTCAGCATCCAGCCGGCGGGGACGCAGTAGCCGGGCGGGCAGGGGTAGTTCGAGGCAGAAAGCTCCTCCGCCTGACGGTAGCTTAGTACGGTGGAAGCCATGAAAGAGTTTAGATGTGATATGGCAATGGCGGCCAAGCCTACATATATATGTGATCAGGGCATGTAGTACCGGTTCGTGTTACCAACCGGGACTAAAGAAGCACACGGATTGTGTGTTTCTTTCAAGCGCTTGTGAGCCGTTGGATCAGGGGTGTGTTTCTTTAGAGCGCTTGTGAGCCGTTGGATCAGAAGCACACGGATCGTGTGTTTCCTTCGAGCGCTTGTGAGCTGTTAGATCAGGGCCTTTAGTACCGGTTCGTGTTACCAACCGGGACTAAAGAAGCACACGGATCGTGTGTTTCTTTCAGGCGCTTGTGAGCCGTTGGATCAGGGCTGTGTTTCTTTAGAGCGCTTGTGAGCCATTGGATCAGAAGCACACGGATCGTGTGTTTCCTTCGAGCGCTTGTGAGCTGTTAGATCAGGGCCTTTAGTACCGGTTCGTGTTACCAACCGGGACTAAAGAAGCACACGGTTCATGTGTTTCTTTCAAGCACTTGTGAGCCGTTGGATCGGGGGTGTGTTTTTTTAAGCACTTGTGAGCTGTTGGATCTGCACTCCCACCTCATCCACAGGTACACCTTCTAATCGCCTATAAATATCGACGTCTCTGCAGCGAAACGGAACACAACGAGCGTCTACCTTTGCCACCGAACCCTATGGTGGGATTTAGCCTACCCGCTGGTATGTTCCCTAACACAAGCCCTCGGGTAGGTTAAATCCAACCACTGGATTAGGGTGACACAATGATGAATTGCCGAGGAGGTTGAATCCAAGCAGCGGCAAGGCGCTCTGATAATTCAGTTCATCGACCGAATACAAATCAAACGGTTTCACCTGCATACGCCCTACGGTGCATTTGATATGCGGGCACTCTCTAGCCACAGTAGGGTTGTATGCAGGTGATACCGTGTGTTTTGTTCTATCTACAAATCCTTCAGTTCATCGACCGAATACAAATCATTCAGATTCCATGCATACATCCCGACGGTGCATATAGTCAAAACATACGTACGGTTTGTATTCGCATATAGCCATTATTACAAATCACCAACATCCCTATCTAGTGTTGTGGTTTTCTTCTGCGCCGTAACCATGGAGCATCTTCATCATTTAACAGGATGCATGGGTCAGTTTTTACTGTGAAGGGTGGAATTTCATGAAACTTATTATAATCTTCTGACATGTCTGTCTTGTCATCTACTCCCACAGTGTTTCTTTTCCCTGAAAGAACTATGTGGCGCTTTGGCTCATCGGACGATGTATTCTTTTGCTGATTTCTTTTTCTCGATTTGGTAGACATGTCCTTCACATAGAAAACCGAGCCACATCGTTCGCTAGGACGAATGGTTCGTCCATGTATGCAAGCTTTTTGAGATCCACTGTTGTCATCCGTACTTTTGGTCTACATGTACCCCGCTCCTGTCAGCTTGACCCATTTGCACCGAAACAAAGGGACCTTAAAAGTAGGTCCATAGTCAAGTTCCCATATCTCCTCTATGTATCCATAATATGTGTCCTTCTGCCCATTGTCGTCTGTTGCATCAAAGCGGACACCACTGTTTTGGTTGGTGCTCTTTTTATCTTGGGAGATCGTGTAAAATGTATTCCCATTTATCTCGTACCCTTGGAAAGTACATATAGTCGACGATGGTAACCTGGCCAACAAGTACAGCTGATCTCCAACAGTGTTGTTATTCATGAGATGTGTCTGCAACCAACTGCCGAAAGTCGCCTCGTGTTCCCCTTTAATCCAGGATTCATGCTCCCCCGGGTTTTCGGCGCATAGAATATTCTTGTGTTTCTTGATATACGGAGCAACCACGGTGGAATTGTGTAGAACTGTGTAGTGTGCTTTAGTGAAAGAAAGAGCATCCCTACATACCGTTGTTTTCCTTCCTAGTGTGCCTTTCCAGTCAGCCTTCCTTCATACCGAGATTCAGGAACACCAATCGGCTTCAGGTCAGGAAGAAAGTCAACACAAAACTCAATGACCTCCTCTGTTCCATAGCCCTTCGAGATGCTTCCTTCTGGCCTAGCACGGTTATGAACATATTTCTTTAAGACTCCCATGAACCTCTCGAAGGGGAACATATTGTGTAGAAACACAGGACCGAGAATTCTAATCTCTTCGACTAGGTGAACTAGGAGGTGCGTCATAATATTGAAGAAGGATGGCAGGAACAACAACTCGAAGCTGACCAGACATTGGACCACATCAATCTGTAACCCTGTTAGACTTTCTGGATTGATTACCTTCTGAGAAATTTCATTGAGGAATGCGCATACCTTCACAATGCTAGTCGAACATTTTCTGGTAGAATTCCCCTCAATGCAACCGGAAGCAATTGCGTCATAAGCACGTGGCAGTCATGAGACTTTAGGTTTTGGAATTTTTTCTCTTTCATATTTACTATTCCCTTTATATTCGACGAGAAGCCAGACGGGACCTTGATACTGAAAAGGACTTCAAAAAAGATTTCCTTCTCTTCTTTGGTAAGAGCGTAGCTGGCAGGCCCTTGAAACTGCCCTGCATGCATGCCGTCTCGTCCTTTATGACGTTGCTGGTCCTCCCGTGCTTCCGGTGTATCTTTTGACTTCCCATACAAACCCAGGAAGCCTAGAATATTCACGCAAAGATTCTTCGTTAGGTGCATCACGTCGATTGCAGAGCGGACCTCATGGACTTTCCAATATTCTAGCTCCCAAAATATAGATTTCTTCTTCCACATGGGTGCGTGTCCGTCAGCGTCATTCGGAACAGGTTCTCTGCCAGGACCCTTTCCAAAGATTACATTTAAATCCTTGACCATACCAAATACATCAGCACCACTACGGGGGACAGGCTTCGTCCGGGTTTCTTCCTTGCCATTGAAATGTTTTCCTTTTTTCCTTAAGTGATGCATGAGCGGAAGAAAACGACGATTGTACGGGTACACATTCTTCCTACATTATCCAGATATATACTTTCAGTCTCATCTAAACAGTGCGTGCATGCACTGTATCCATTGTTCGTCTGTCCTGAAATATTACTAAGTGCAGGCCAATCATTGATAGTTACGAACAGCAACGCTCGTAGGTCAAATTCCTCCTGTTTGTGCTCATCCCACATACGTACACCTGATTCGGCCCACAACTGTAAAAGTTCATCAACTAATGGCCTTAGATACACATCAATGTCGTTGCCGGGTTGCTTCGGGCCTTGGATCAGCACTGGCATCATAATGAACTTCCGCTTCATGCACAACCAAGAGGAAGGTTGTAAATACACAGAGTCACGGGCCAGGTGCTGTGACTGCAGCTCTACTCCCCAAAAGGATTCATGCCATCTGTACTTAGACCAAACCATAAGTTCCTTGCGTCACCTGTAAAGTCCGGGAACTCTCTCTCGATTTTTCTCTACTGCCGACCATCAGCCGGGTGCCTCAACATCCCATCTTTCTTACGGTCTTCCATGTGCCATCGCAACAACTTGGCATGCTCTTTGTTTTTGAACAACGTTTCAACCGTGATATTATAGGAGCATACCACATCACCTTGGCAGGAACCCTCTTCCTGGGTGGCTCGCCCTCAACATCACCAGGGTCATCTTTTTTTATCTTATACCGCAATGCAGTGCATACCGGACATTTATCCATATTCTCGTACTTCTCACCACGGTAGAGGATGCAGTCATTAGGGCATGCATGTATCTTCTGCACGTCTAATCCTAGAGGGCAGACAAGCTTCTTTGCTTCGTACGTACTGGCGGGCAATTCGTTATTTCTTGGAAGCATCTTCTTCATTAGTACCAGCAACTTTTCAAATCCCGAGTCAGTCACACCGGTCTCTGCCTTCCACTTCAGCAATTCTAGTGTGCTACCCAGCTTCTTCTGGCCATCTTCACAAGTTGGGTACAACAATTTGTTGTGGTCCTGTAACATCTGCTCGAACTGCAACCTCTCCTTTTCTGTGTCGCAGTCTCGCTTTGCATCAGAAATGACCCGACCAAGATCATCAGCGGGCTCATATGCTGCCCATTCTTCACCTCCTTCTTCTTCATTGTCTTCCATTGCGGTATCAGCGTATTCAGGGAACATAGATCGGTAGTTGTCATCATCGTTCTCTTCTTCATCGCCGTCTTCCATCATAACCCCTCTTTCTCCGTGATAGGTCCAAACATTATAGCCGGACATGAAACCGGACCGAAGCAGGTGGCTCTGAATGACTCTTGAGGAAGTGTAATCCTTCTCATTCCGACATTCGACACACGGACAACACATAAAACCATCCCGCCGTTTGTTCGCCTCGGCCACAACGATAAAAGAACGCACGCCTTCTCTATAAGCGCCAGAGCGTCGGTCACCGTACATCCATGGGTGGCCCATCTGCATCATGCAACTATATATCAAACGCAATCACGATGCTAAAATTAGTATCGCGTGGTCTAAACGAGAAAGTAGTTGCTAACCTTTTAGGAAACTTGGAAACAAAGAGGAGGAAGCTTAAGTGTGGCTCGGGCACCTCATATCATGTTTGTTTTGTGTGAACTCAAGTGGCATCGCTCTAACAGGCATTTCACCGAACACCTCTAGTGCATATGTAGAAAAAAAAACTAGCACAAACCTACACCACTTCCCACCAGGAAAAAAACAAGAGAGGGGGAAGAGGGGCTGCATATATATAGGGCCAGACTTTTTGTCCCGGTTTGAGATACAAACCGGCACCAAAGGCCACGAAACATGGCCTGGCGCTGGGTCAGTAGCTTTTGTCGCGGCTCGTATACCAGGCCGCGACTATTGTGCTGAATTCTAGTCCCGGTTAGAGACATGACCCGCGACAAAAGGGGGGCACCTACCGCAGCAGGGCCGCAGACCTTTTTTGTCCCGGTTTGTATCTCAAGCCGGGACAAAAGGGTCCTAACGAACCGCGACAATTGTTCCGCCGATTTCGGGGCGACGTGGCCTGAACGTTAGTCGCGGGTTGAGACACGGCCGCGACTAAAGCCCAGGGCGAAAGGCCTGTTTTCTACTAGTGTCAAACGCACATCACAATGTGTCGTGACGGGACGAGCGAGCGGAGGAAGAGGAGTGTGCGAGGAGCTCATATTCTCACGCACTTACCAAGTGACGGAACACCCTCCCTTATGAGAAAGTGTAGTTCTCGTGACACTTTCCATGTGGGACTGAACTTAGCACTCCCACCTCGTACCATGCATGGGCCATTTGAGTTTTTCAAATTTATTGGGAGGCCCATTAATGGGCCCAAATTCTAACTCTACTTCATCCCGATCGGCGAACGGTGAACGAGAGGGCAGGTCTTTAGAACCTATTGCTCTTGTGATCCTACATCACTAGAGGGCGACTTAGATTGCTTCACACAATTGCTCGCATTCTTCACCACGGATCGTCTACCATCCAAGTAAAGCGGTGTTGCATACTCTTGTCTCCGCCATCGTCTTTTCAGCTGATCATCACGAAAGTAGCCACAACGACTTTGTTTTTAATCTATTGCTTCATCATGTTTCGCAGTTACATGATAATGTTCTTCATGATGTCTAATATGTCGAATTCAATGTTAGTATCTCCATATGTCATGATTTATATTCTGTATTAATTATGAAATTTCTAATACTAGCAAACGTGCCCGTGCGTTGCAACGGAAGAATTAAAATTCAACTTATGATCCGCTTGGTTCATCATTTCGTGGCACAAAACTGGTAGTAGTTGGATCAACAAAATGTTTCGGTCGAGAGCAAACAAACTCAACTGATCTCTATATAATTCCCACATAATTCATATCAATTTTGTAAAAAATGAATAAGGTCCTCAATTTTTTTTATGAATTTCTGTTCCACATTGTCTAGGCTTACCAAAGTAGCCGGGTTGGACTCACATTGCTCACTTGGTGATATGAACTATCGGCAGTACCGAAGTTATTTTCCGACAAAACGATTAAGATAATTGTTGCTACCAGACTCAAAAGTAATCACCAGGCAGATATCTCAAAAGTATATAAAATGCACGCACCAGGAATTGAGTGATAAGAGTTAGTGACGAGAGCATCCTGACTAAATGATCCCACGATCTGATTTGTGTTGAGCATAGAGGTAGTAGTTTAATACTGAAAGTTCTAATGCAGACTAACAATTTTAATTAATTGCTACTTTTCTCAAGAATTCACAAAAAGAACTAAAGATTGACCATCGTTACTTGCAATTCCTCTATTTTACTTTCCCAAACAGCAACGCCTCAACCAGATCCAGTCCACAAATCAATCATGTGCCGGCGCTTCTCCTAATAAAATCGGATCGACGGAGAGATGCCAGAACAAGCATCGCTCATGGGACGTTGCCGGCGTTGCTTTTGTTCCGCCTCGTCTGGGCTGAGGCCGGCAGGATGTCAGCAGCCATCGCCATGGCCGCCTTCCGGAGCTCAAAGTTATCCAAATCAAGAACACAAAGGGGTAAAAAAAGAAAAGGAATCTACAGAGACTAAAGCGTATAAGTAATAGCAGCAATCAAAGACAGTCTGAAGTCCAGCGCTATGACTACGAGTTTAACGCCAATCAAAAGATTATTCAGTCCGCCCGCTAATTCCATTGGACCAGATCCGCCAACGCATCGAGAGGGAAGGACGGCAGAGGAATGCAGAGGGCTTGAGGCTCCGGCGAGCGGCCGCAGAGGTAGCCGAGGAGGAGCAGGCGGAGGAGAGGGAGGAGGCGTCGCGGTGGGCGGCGGAGGTACGATGGCCAGCACAGAGAGGGATTCAAGCACGGAGAAGAGGCGCTCACGGGACACACAGAAGAGCTCAGCCGTCAGCCTAGCGATGGCAGTAGGGATGGCCCAGGCGGCGGGCAGCGGGGAATCGATTCGAGCGAGGCGGGGCGTGGGTGGGCGCGGCTAGCGGAGTCATCTACCACCTGCACTCCTCCCTGATCCCCTCCCACCATGACCTCCACGCTCTTTCCCGGTCAACTCCAACCGGAGCACCTCGTCAGCGGTCGCATGTCGCCCCAATCACCGGAGCACCTCGGGACGGGGACGCGGTCGCGGTCGCGGGAGGAACTGGTACTCAGGGGCGTGGAGGTTCGGGTCATCCGCAGTCCCATTCCATCGGCCGGAGGAGGTGGAGGTCGCCGAGTGGCCGGAGATCGATGTTGTGGCGGCCGGATGGCGGATGCGGGTGTTGGCCAAGACGGTTCAGTTCGGGAGGATATGGGCTCGTTCGTTCAGGTGGGAAGCAGACGCGGCCGTGAGGGACAGGGCCGGCGGCGGAGGTGCTCCGTCCAGAGGGACGGCGGCGGACGAGCTCCCGACAGAGGGATTGGGGATATTTTCTCTTTTCCATGCGAACACCGATTTGGCAACAGGTATCACTTGGCGGTGGTAGTACTGTAATATTTCCTAACACACAGGGGTAGAATCGGAAATAGAAAATAACGCATCATCACCACCTATTGCAATATTATAGTACTAGTCATCAACCCGTGCACTGCACGGGCAATATATTTTTTTGGAAATTCATGTTTTCTATAAATTAAAAAAATACCAACAAAATATGAGTAAGATGAATTTATTTTGGATCCAATGCAAATATTATATTCAAAGAGATGACAAAAACTTTAACATTAAACCACAGGTGTAATGAATTGTAAAATGTCGTAATATATCGATCATATTTGATACAATAATAGTGATAATGCAAAGTATAGAATCAATGATTTATTGACACATTAAAGTAGTTTTGTA
This sequence comes from Puccinellia tenuiflora, assembly GCA_012064385.1. Taxonomy (NCBI): domain Eukaryota; kingdom Viridiplantae; phylum Streptophyta; class Magnoliopsida; order Poales; family Poaceae; genus Puccinellia; species Puccinellia tenuiflora. The sequence goes on along the minus strand of QRDG01001717.1, from coordinate 44,568 downwards.
GGAAAAAAATATTTGTATACAATTTACTTCCATTTGAATGGGTGAGATGTTATAAATAGCGAACTATCATCTGAATCTTCGGTTTCACTAAGTGACCTAATATTTTGAATATCATTGCAGCTACAAATATCTAACAGAACATGTTTGGAGTGACTCAATTAAGGTAACATACAATTCACAAAAATGATAATTTAATGATATAGCTTCCATGCAGCCTATATCGGTGTAGCATAATTTTCACGTATAACATGAATGTAGAAATTACCTAATCTTAACTGAAGAAATCGCAGAGGACGGGTTCGCATCACCAATGATTGTAACAGTGTTGAGTTGAGGGGAAGGTGGGAGCGGTCTACAGAAATTAGTGTGTAGAAATGAACCACTATTATGAATTTTATTTCGACAAAAAAGTTCAACCATTCATGCATGAGAGATACTCAGTCAAAATTTACGTACTGGCTTTGGGTATCCTGCAGCAAAAGAAAAATCAATCTAGAAAGTAAATCTGAAACACCCAATGACCCTTACAGTAATGGTTAAATATCATGCATAAATACCTCCTACTATAGATCTGAAAATAGTCTAAGTAGAAAGTGTGTGTTGGTTACTTTTACCCATGCTTGCATAAACATCATTTTCAGTGATTGTTTCATCCGCGATCTACATGCAAAATTGGACATAAAGGTTTTGTCATATTATCCTGCACAGCTAATGCCGTATAAAATTTAAAATCTTCTCTTTTTGGGGGATTCAAATATATTTTCTTTTTGCAACATGGCTACACTCAACTTTTTAAAGATGGACAAACTAATACCTAATTCATTCTGCACAAAGTCAAGTAAGTTACATCACGGACAAACTAATTAAGTTCATTTGGCCTTTCTTTTGAGCCATTAACCTTCATGTGTTACAGTTTGCGATCAACGCAGTTCTCGACTAAACCTTTCATTCAAGTGAACGTAAAAAAGTTTAGGAGGATTGAAATTCGAAATCTCTGGTTAGCCAGATTTTAAGAAAATAATGGAAGAATCAGTGCAAAAAGTACAGAGAAATCATACAGCTAATCAACCTCATTAATATTTTTCTAAGGAAATACATTTGATTTATCCCTACTCTGTAATTACAATGAATTGTCTATTACTAAATTGAGAGAGCTATAAACCCATGCCATAAAAAATCAATTCAATTAGTGCTAAAAAAATCAATTCAATTCCTTTAAAACCGAGGCTCAAGTCGACCTGCAAAAGGAGAAGGCGGTAGAGGTCAATATTGCAACCATGCTGATAATTGGCGGTACCAAAATTAATATAACGACTCATGCTAAAGATTCTAATTCCTATTGGCGATTTGCATGTAGAGATCACTTTGTTACATAAGTTTGCTCAGAAATACTAAAATATTGTGGCAACTGGAAAACAAATTCACTAATAGATCTGTAAATTGTAGCAGGACAACACTAAAAATTGTTTCTGAAACTCCATTTTTGTGGTAGACATTTGCACCATATAAACTTTCTATTAACGCTAAAAATTTCTCTAGCAACATTGAACATGCGATCTAAGAAGATTGTATGAAAATAATCAATAATGTTACCATTTTCCTTCTACACGTAAAAATCCATCGATTGAATTCCACGCCGTCCTAGATGAGATTAGCAATTCGCATCTTTAGTAGATCATTCTCAGAGCCATGGATTCGTGAGCTTTGGCTTCAGACTCCTGCTGCAGCTTTAGTGTCATGCAGTGACTATTTCTGCATTTGTGAGACCTACATAATTAAACATAATAAACCTGTTAAAGAGGCGAGCTGTAATCTTGTCTGACAGACACTAGTGGAAACAGGGGCTTCGGTTTGGCCCTTCCGTCCCGGTTCCCTTACGGACCGGTACCAATCGTGGCACTAGTCCCGGTCATTGGTCCCAGGGCGCCCGCGAGGACCAGTCCCGGTTCGTAGGGGACCTACCGTCCCGGTTCGTGTTACGAACCGGTGACAAAGGGATGCGGGAGGAGGCGACAGAGGTGGGACCAGCCCGGACAATGCACTGTCCCGGTTCTATTTACAGACCGGGACTAATGGAGGGACTTTAGTACCGGTCCTTGTTACGGACCGGGACTAAATATATTCTATATCATCTTCCACCCCCCGACCCGGCCGTGGCCAGGCCGTGGCCATTTTTTAGCTCCGGGTTCATCTCCATTTTCTTAACCCTTGCTCCTCCCAACCACGAGTTCGGCCCCTATTTTCTCCACCATTTGTCAAGTTTGGCGGCACCTCATCTACCCGACGGTTAGCACTCCGGTGTTCCTTTTTTAGCTCATTTTGGTGTTACTTAGAAAATTTTATTTTTCTAGTGCTAGCAAGGTGTTTGATGAAATGCCTAAGTAAGAGATTTCATTTTTTTTACATGCAATTTTAGCTCAAATTAAAGTATAATGTATTGGGTTTACAGTTGTCCGGTGACCATCTTTACCATCGTCGATCGCCCGCGCCATCCCGTCGCCGGCACCTCCTCGGTGAGTCTTGTTTTTATCCCTTTTTAACTTATTGATATACTTTAGATGCATGTATATTATCTTACTTTTTTTATATGTATAGTGTGTCATGGTTTTGATATCCGTCCCCGTCGGTCCTCGTCCGGTCTATAACGATCCGGATGTCGTTGTTGAACCGGAAATTCCAACCGACCCTATCATCGAGTTTTTTGAAAATGAAATTAATGATTTGAAAGCAAAACTGGAAAGAAGTGAAAATCTCCGTCTCCAAACCCTAGAAGAGAAGATGAAATTGGAGCTCCATATTGCCGACATCGTCGATGAGCACAAGATCAAGATGGATGCAATGCGCTTGAAGATTAGAAAAATTAGAAATTATGCCATTCATAAAGAGGCTTGGTATCATTATGGTGTTGGTTCGATAGTTACCATAGTTGTGATTTTTATCGCATTTGTTGTTGGGCTTAAATTCTTTAGATAGTTGTATGTTAGTTTGAACCAATGTATGTTTGTGAGACTATATGTATTACATTTGGTTATTTGCTCTACTTTGGTTTGAATGTGATGAACTTATATATTAATTCACTTTATCACTCTAATCCCGGTTCGTAGCCAACCGGGACTATAGGGGGGGGGGGCTCTAGTCCCGATTTGGTAGTCCGGGTTGCCCAGCCGGGACTAGAGGCCGTCTGGAACCGGGACTACTGCCCCGTTTTCCACTAGTGAGAAGGTACTTCCGTATAATCAAACTCTCGACAGAAGGTACACATATAAGAAAGAATGCATACCATTGATTGAGCGTTTTTTTATTTGATTGAGAAAAAACCTAGATTACCATTGAACACGATCTCCAAGAAATACCTAAGAAAAAGCAGTCACTGATCCCATTATTCTCCATCAAATGGTCGAACTGTGCTCCAAAAATGGTGGTTCCTAAAATATTCAGAGCCTTGGCATCATACATCGTTTAATGTTGTTGGGCAGTACGATTAGATATACCATGAAGACAAATGTTGAAGGGAAAAACGATTGGATATACTGTGAAGACATAGAGTGTATTGGGGAAAAACAACGCACGACATACTGATACTCTCCATATGAAAAACGCCAAGTACTTTCTTTTGCAAAAACATCAATTAGTAATTGTTGAGGTAAGATATCATGGAACAAATACTCTAAAGCATCATGTTTAATTTGTGCTGGCATCAAAGAGAACTGGTCATCAAGTAAGTAATTTTCTGTCCTGCAGCTCACTATCTAATCAAGAGTATCTGCCGATAAACCTACTAATTTATTTCGTTTTTGTACATTAGACATTAGAGATCAAGCCGGTTCGTGGGGCTTCCTTGACAAATTATACAAAGAGGAAAATTGAGAACGAAATTTAACTTGACTCAGCGGCAGCCTCGCCGACAATGCAGGCCACTCGATATGCTTCACATTCTTGCCCGTATACAATCTACTCTGTTGCATCAACCGTCCACCGACTTATGTGATTTAGTCAATATTGTTCTAAAAGTGATGCTAGACTGATTGAAAGGGGATCGAGGAGGTTGGATTTGTTTTTGGTTTTTTCACGTCAACATGATAGTAACCCTATTATCCCTTGTTTGGAAATCGGTCATGAGCAGTGCTGATCAATGGACGTCTACACCATATTTTTCTTTTCTTTTTGAGAATGTACACCTTTTTTTTAGGGGACCATTTTTTTCTTGGCGTTAGGGATTAAACCGATGTATTGTGAGAAACGTGCTGCAGAATAAAGCTTTAGGATAATGGGTCACTTGCCTGCATTGTGAGGATATGGCTGACGGTCGATGAACTCCAACAGTGTACGGGAGAGGTGAAGCGTGGCCCCATCAGCCTGTCCTAGTTCGTCCACTCCGCAGTCAATGGCCGCTGCCTGATCTGATTCAAACTGCCGCCGATGCACATCCTTCTCAATCATAGTTTATAGATTGCAGCGTGGTTGAGACATGGAAGCTATGGAGATTGACGGAACTTCCTCCCCGTCTGCATCAGCGAACAGGGGTGGCAGCGTGTTTGGGGGCAGAAGAGAAGGATGGAGAGTCAAGAGATCGGGGAAAGGCTGGTTGGATCGATTTTTAGATGGATTTGCAGCGTGGAAGCTTAGGATGGCGTGGAAACTGGATGGGGAATAGGCGAGGAGAAGGATGAGGAGGAGGCCCTATCAACGATGCTTCGCCGTGGCTCGGCGGAGCGATGGAGCCTGCTTTCGCAACGCCTGGCAGATTTTTTTTCTTGAGCAATCCCCGTTTAATATGGCTAAAGAGATGTGCATGTGGGACAGGAGTCCAGGACTCCTTCGAAGTATTTCATCCAACGGTTGAAGTTATTAAGCGGGGAGATCGGATGGACAAATTTCTTAGCGCTCCAGGATTAATGTGGAGGCTCGATTGGTGCCTCCAATTAGTAAATATATATATATATATAAGATAGATAGATAGATAGATAGATAGATAGTATTCCATTCAAGGTTAGAAAAGACAACCTCGTTTCGAAATCCGGGGCGGGGTATGTCTGTAGAAGGCCGTGTCCCGTGGTTCCACGGCATAAACATGTTCTTATTTCTTGCATGAAGGGAGCCGAAGTATCCCTCACCTGTACATACGTGTACGGAGGATAGAACTCCACTAGCGTAGAGTCAGCTATAGTACTATAGCTCATTAGCTAGTGATTATTACAGATTACATATGTGCACGTAGTAAGTACGTAAAGAACTACACGAGAGTTCTATCTAGATGTCGACGAACGGTGCGCCGGTGAGGTACTCCGTGGCGGCGAGCGCGACGAGGCCGAGCATCGCGAAGCGGCCGTTCCAGAGCTCCGCGTCGGCGCTGAAGACGGGACCAGCCCAGCGGCACGAGCTACGCCACGGAGAACACCGCGGCGGTGGCCGCGAACCACGCCAGCCCGGCGCCGCTCTCCGCCTGCGAGAGGAGCCCCACGCCGCGGGACGCCTCGACGGAGAGCGCCGCCACGAAGCCCAGCATCGCCAGCCGCCCGTTGATGCGCTCCGGCGCCGGGCCACTGAACGACAGCACGTCCCAGAACCGCTTGCTCGCCTGCCATCATCAGGGTATAAAATTTCAGAAAGTCACCATTGCAAGGTGACTTGAATACTGATTTCGGGTGTAAAACATGTGCGCACCATGGTCGTGGGCTTCGGGTCATTCTGAGCCCTCGGGACGAGAGCGTGTCGGCGCAACGCGGTCTTGCCGGCCAACGGCGGAGACAGGGCAACGAAGCTGGCGCCGGCGCCGTGCTGCAAGCCAACGGCGGCACTCACGCGCGGCGGCGCAACGGCACCGGCTGCGAAAGAACTCAATGCCACCACGGTTGCCATTACTGATCTCACAAATGAACTACGGAAATTGGTCGATCGAACTACAGAAGGAAGGTGTTCGTAAGCTTGATTGTCAGTTGGCTGCGGTTGCTGCTTTCTGCAAGTGAGGAGGCGCCCTTTTGTAGGCTATGGCCATGCGAGGCCGTGACATGGTTAGCCGGTGAACTTGAGCCCGAGGTACGCGTGTGTGCTCAACGTGGAGATACGAGGGCTGAGATCGACGGAGGTCACGACGTGGACGTCCATGCCGCCGTGCAAAGGCCCAGAAGTGAGAAGGAAAAGTTGCATTGGATCTCCAGTCTCCAGAAAGAGCCCAGCAACGATAGCTTCCAAATACGTGTGCCTGGGCCTAGTTTCTAGTGCGCAGCATGCTCACACATTTATAGGATTTGTACCTAGCGAAAATACCGTGGTTATATACAAGTGGAGATTTCTTACTCCCGAACTTTAGTGCTCCCTCTGTGTTAAAAAAACTAGAAGATACCCCGCGCGTTGCGGCGGGACTTTTATCGACATTTTTAGATATGCTGGTCATATTGTGATAGTTTGTTTTACCTCATATTTAAACAATTGCCATATTACATACTGAAGGGAGTATCCAAAGTAGAAAGATAATATGCATAGAACCAACTGAAAGGAAATATATAGTTCACATCGTAGTAATGGTATTTTCTTCCAGCTTCGTTTGAAGCTTTGAATTTTTTACACGTACGTAAGGTAAACAGAGAGATTTTGGATCAAATGGTTGTATTATGTAAACCACTTAGAAAATTATCATGATCGATCAGTATCAAGCAAAGAGATATGGGCTGGTTCATAATACATCTAGTAGATATGGACGTCTTCAGACTTGAAACCTCAGAAGAAACTGCAGCAAAAAATCCACCCAAGTGAGACCGATAGCACAATTCATAGAAAGGAACCATAACAGCTTATTCTTGCACGCTAACATATTTCTGGACGCTACTAACAGTTATTTCATTACTAAACTGCAGGAGGTTACAGTAGACTATGCAATAAGAAGCACAAATGAAAAAAATGACATACATGTTGATTCAGATAGATCAATTCGGGATGCCAATCTCGACGGGCATTCTATGAAAAGGATACGATGCAACAAACTGGTTGATCATGAAATCACTACTTCATTGGGAAGAACTACAGAATCGCAAATACAGTGAAAATTTATTTTAAGGCAACAACAATACTTCAAACACCTACTACATCGATCCTAGAGCAGGCAATATAAAAGGAAGCCACTATCAAATTTACAACAATTTTACTAATCAAATGAAGTACAATAATTTAGAAGACATCCATACTGAGGTAATTATTTAGAGGAAAAATACTGACGTAATTTGAATGAGAAATTTAAAGAAGATTGAACTATGTGAAAGGGAGGTAGACAATATGGCCATCCACACCCAATTTTCATCTCAGAAACTAAGCAGATATGTTGCATGTCTTCTTCATCATACCAACATTGAAAGGGGAAAAGCTAATTAATCAGGAACCTATAATATAGATGAGTATCAGAAAAAAAAGAGGAATACCTTGCAGACCAACAATAGAGGAGCTGATGAGTCTACTCTCCAAAATATTCCTAGCCGGCAATATAGCACGCTCGTGGCATTAATTATTGCCATCTCGGTTTCTCCACACCATGCTCAGTGCTCATGCCAATGCATCAAGCAGCCGCCGCTGCTAAATCGTCGAATGACATGCCGACAAAATGAACTGACAGGAACATGGAGGAGCTATCAGCTATACTTGTGCTGCCTGCTAGGTCTTCATCCACCTAGCACGGAGCAAGAAAAAAAATTAGAACCACTTAAAAGGAAGCAGAGTTTTGATTTTACAATTGCAATGCATGGTTGTGTCGTTATAGTAAATATGAAGGATTTGGTTCCCCATTTGCGACTCCTCATCAGATTAAAATAGAAAATAAGCATAAAGAGACGCTCAGCGGCAATGACAAATCAATTAATTTTGTGGATACATCAAAGATTTGGCGATGGCCAACCAAGGCGCAGGGGTTGCGGGCGGCAGGCGACTGCCTAGACAGTGTGGAGATGGGACATCCGCACCAGTGCTGGCTTCAGGCTTCACCGCTTCGAAGATCAGGAGAGGTCGATGTTCATCTCAGAGGAGAAGAAATAATAGCATAGGCTGGGATGGAGATCAGGTGGCACTCATGGTTCTGAGGAGCAGCGGAGGAGCACATCATGGCTTTATCAAGAAGGGAGCTACCGATCAGACTGATCAATTTCCTCCGCATTTATTTTATGTGGGGATAGTGGGGTAGAGGAAGATGATTTGTTGCCTTCATAAGTTGATGGAACAAATACTATGTATCTTTTTATTTACTGCGTCACTATGCAATGATGGAATTAATGGATACCTTTTTCGGATGAGGTGGCAAAGTTGATGACACATGGCATGCTAGGATTGCTTAAAAATGTTTGATGAGGTGGCATAGCTGCATGTTTAGAGAAATAGAATAGTGGGGATGATCTTCTTAGTTATATAGGATTAAAGAAAACTTAAATGTTTTAATTTTTCGGAAAATATATCTATATATTTAATTTATTCTACAAGCATGCAAAATAATAATATGAAATACTTTGTATTTCGAACTACACAAAAATGATAAATATACATATCTGAGTACGGTACGTGAACAATACATAGTTTTAAATCTCTATTTTTTTGTAATTTTTGTGTAGTTCATAATACAAAGAATTCCGTATTGTGATGCACTCTTATAATTTACATCATTGAGAGCATGCATGATTATTTTCAAAAAACAATTGCTTTAATTATTTTAAACGGAGGGAGCACAAGAGTTCGGGAGTCAAAGTGACTTTCCGGGTTACACACTTAGTCAATCGAGGGTCCAGAGGATGTAACAATCTGATTCGGCTGTTATTTGGAATAGGGGCAACAATACGGCAGTTACACCAATAGATATGCATACATTCATATTTATTAAAAAATTATTCTCAATTATTATTAAATCTCATGGGTCGCATGAGGTCGATGCAATTGTCAACCGTTGAAAAAGAAAATGACTATATGCATCACATAATCAATTAATTTTCTTATCAATCTCTCTCAATCAATTAACAAAAAAATTGAAATATTAGCTGGGAGCTATATCAAAACTTATGCACTACACATAGAACAAGACATACAAACGTGCGAGAGACAAAGAGGTGTTTTATTATCTCATGAGAAACACAAAAACAACACTTCTTAGAACTCTTCCAATTTCTCTTTGTAGGATTATCTTTTGTTAAAATAATTTTCTTGCATAGAAACCACTGATGTCTACACACGCTTCTATTCTTGTAGACAGTGTTGGGCCTACAAGAGCAGAGGTTTGTAGAACAGCAGCAAGTTTCCCTTAAGTGAATCACCCAAGGTTTATCGAACTCAGGGAGGTAGAGGTCAAAGGTATTTCTCTCAAGCAACCCAAGGCTTGGCACCATGAGGTTATGGCAAAGAGAATAATAATGGGGGTTTGGAAGGCCAAAAAGAAAGGCTCAAACAGTGGAAGAGGTAACCATAAGACAAGAGGAAGTCCCGTAGTAGACACTGAATGAGGAGTAGTGATTGCCATGCAACGGATGCACATAGAGCTATATGAATGGAAGCTCTCCAATGGAACTAGTGGGGGTGCATCCAACTTGCTTGCTCATGAAGACCTAGAGCTCACTTGAGGAGGCTCATCGTTGGAATATACAAGCCAAGTTCTATAACGTTTGGTCCCCACATAGTTATACTAATGAAGCATGAAAACTCACTACAATGATGTAGGTGCTACTAGCACAAGTGTGGAATAAAAGGATAGTAGTGTTGCCCTCTCTCTCATTTTATATTCTTTTTTTCTTTTTCTCTTTTTTGCTTTTTGCTTTTTGAGGCCTTTGTGGCTCTTTTATATTTTTCTCTCATTGGTCTCTTCTGGACTCTTTTGATTGGCCACTTTGTACTCTTTTCAATATGCTCACAGGTAGAGGCAACACTCTATTTTACAAGATGATCATCACACTTTTTTTGTGTACTCAAAACTCAAAGACTAATACATGGTGTATGGTGGATATGAATGATCGAGCGTAGTGTGGAAAAGATGTAAAACATGTGGAAAACCACGTATCACACTAACTCAAATAGTCAAGCAATACTATATGGTAATGAAGTAAAAATGACATAAAGTCATGTAATGTAAATGATGGATGTTGCATGGCAATGTATCTCGGAACAGCTATGGAAATGCTGTGATAGGTAGATATGGTGGCTGTTTTGAGAAAGATAGTTGGCTTATGTGTAGGAGAACAAGATGAAGATCTCCCACGGGGTTGGATGTACTTGCGAAGTATGCACCAATCTCAATGTGAAAAAGGGCAATGCAAAGTACCGAAGAGGCTAGCAAAATATTGAGGTGGAAGTGCCAAAAACCAAAAACTCACATAGCATGTCGTATATTGCAAACAACTAACAGTATCAAAGTTTTACAAATGGTTAGAGACACCCCGAGAGGGATCGTGGCGGCGACACAAGTGCCCCGTTGGCTTCCCCGACCGTTGTAGTAACTATACCATTAGAAACTTCTTTTCAACTAAGAGGAAATCACGACACTAAAGCACTATTGACTTAAGTTGTTTTTAGTTCAGAAAAGTACGGCTCCACGCTCTACTAACACATCTTCACTAATCAGCTCTTAACAACATTAACCAACATATTTTAACCATTAGTTATTTTAATACCTCAAAACAATTGAAGAGGAGCAAGTTATCTACACAAAGGTCTACAAGACTATGCAGCTTTTCTCTATTTCATACCACTATCACAATCATAGCATTTTCCAATCTAACACATCAACCAAGCAACTAAAACAACTCTCTAACAAATAAGAGTGAAATACAAGAGAGCTTAACACAAAGAACTAGCAGCTCTAAACAAGATAACATGCTAAAAGCGAGAGCTTACTAGAAAACAAACAGTAGCTAAGAATACTCAACAAATATAAGCGAAGCACAAGAGTATTCATATGAAAAAGCGGAGCGTGTCTCTCTCCCACACAAGAATGCTAGGATCCAACTTATTAAGCAAACTAAAACACACACTCAAAATAAAAACAGACGCTCCAAGCAAAATACATAAGATGTAGTGGAATAAAAATATAGTATCACTAGAGATGACCTGATAGTTTTGTCGATAAAGAAGGGGATGCCTTGGGCATCCCCAAGCTTAGATGCTTGAGTCTTCTTGAATTTTCTGGGGATGACCCACCGGGGCATCCCCAAGCTTAGGCTTTTCACTCTTCTTGATCTCATCATATCGTCCCTTTTGCTTACTTGAAAACTTCCACCACATCAAACTCAAAGTAATTCTCATTAGAATGTTAGTGCATAAACCAAAAATTCACAAGTTCTACTGTGACACAAGCACACCTTAATGCATTATAACATTAGCTACAGCCACTGATGCTCAAAGAATCAAAAATATCCAAATAAACATCGCAGAGGAAGCAATGCACAATAAAAGGCAGAATCTGTCAAAATCTGAACAGTCTGTAAACACGAATTTTTTCGAGGCATAGAGTTGCTCACATCGAAAATCACTGAACTAGAAAAAGTTTCATACATATATGAAGATTCAGCACACAAAATCTCAAAGCATTTCGTCGCTTCTGGAATAAATGACGAATTTAGCGGTGACAGACAGAAATCTGTTTCCTGTGCAGAAATCCAAATATAGCAAAAACTTTCTACTAGAGACCTTACTTGGCACAACATTGCAAGAAAATAAAGATACGAAGAAGTTGCTACAGAAGTAAACAAACTTCTTGAATCAAATAAAAGAAAAGGTACTGAAAATAAAATGATGGGTTGTCTCCCATAAGCGCTTTTCTTTAAAGCCTTTTAGCTAGGCATGGTAATTTTGATGATGCTCACATAAAAATGAGAGTTGGAGCACAATAAGGGAGCATCAAGAAGCAACTATAAAACTCATTTAAGTCTAACCCACTTCCTATGCATTGGAATCTTGTAAGTAAATAAATCCATGAAGCATAAATTGACTAGCATAGGAAGACAAAATAGGTGCAACTTCAAAAATTTCAACAAAAGGAGAGGAGATTCAATGTTATTGTGATATATGAAGCCATGTCTCCCTTTTTCATAAAAACTTTCAGTAGCATCATTGATAAAATCCACAATATAACCATCACATGTAAAATTCTTATCATGATCCATATGCATAAAAGTGTCATCATTTTCCACATAAACAAAATTCTTCTCATGAATAACAACTGGAGCAGGATCATCATAAAGAACTTGAACATGATAAACAGGTTGTATATTAAAGGGATGGTTTTGGGTGATCCCTCCATAATTATGACAAGTTTCATGAGGATGATTGTAATTATAACCCATGTCATAATATTCTTTATAATAATTATCAAAAACTGGGGGCATAGTATCATCATAAGGAATAGAATATTTATCTTCCAAAGTGTGTTCATCTGTAAACATATCATCATTTTTACTAGAAGGAGATGTATCAAACATGTAATCATTAGTAGCAAAAGGATTTTCAAACACCTCATCCCCAAGCTTAGAGCTTATCATATCATCATTGGAAAGAATATGGATAGTACTAATAGTGTTGCAATCATTAGCATCATCATTTTCAGAATTAGTACCCAAGAGGTTTTCAATATCAAAAGTACTATGCTTTTCCCAATCATGATCACTAATATAAGTAACAGGCATAGGAACATCATCTAATTCAAAATCATCAAATTCATACTCATTAGCAACAACTATAATAGGAGCAACATGTTTAGGGAAAGGTATTGTTTCCTCTCTCCTTTTACTCTTCATCTTCTTCTTCTTCTTTCCCTTCTTAGGATGGAGAGCCTTGAAAGGAAGCTTCTCCACATAACCTGGTTTATTGTTAGAAACAACAGAGGAAACTTGGAAGGATTCTTCTCTTTCATTGATAAGATCAAAACACATATTAGTCCTGTCATATTTTGGTAAAATCCCATCTTGTATAATATTTTGTATATAAGTATCTGTATGGCAATTATCAACACAATAAAGATGACAACCATGCAGGACGTTGTTTATATCAAAAGCACTCATATCTATTAAAGAAGTTTTTCTTGATAACTCTTCACACCCCAAAAATAATATAAGTTCATCATGCTGATTAGGAGTGATCATGTCATCACAATACAGACTCGCAGTACTCATTGGATTAGAAAGGCTATTATCTTTCCTTGAGCATTGAAAATTGAAATGACCAACTTTATAGCAAAGTTCACAAATAAAAGGATAGTGGGCACAAACTTTTTCACCAAGATCATCAAGAGCTCTATTCCAAGTTCTAGTTTTTTCATTCCTATGATGGATACAATATTCTTCTTCAATTTGGCTCTTTTTACAAGGTCTAAGTACTCCACAAAAATTAACATGCTTATAAGAGATAGTATTTTCAGAAGTTTGAGCACGTTTATTACAATCATTAACAACAATATCATTTTTCATGCAAGTGTCTTTAAAAGGTTCATGATAAAGGTTCATGATGTGAGTACCTTTTACCTTACCTCCCCGGCAACGGCGCCAGAAAATAGCTTAGTAGCCAGATGATGTGAGTACCTTTTACCTTACCTCCCCGGCAACGGCGCCAGAAAATAGCTTGATGTCTACACACGCTTCTATTCTTGTAGACAGTGTTGGGCCTCCAAGAGCAGAGGTTTGTAGAACAGCAGCAAGTTTCCCTTAAGTGAATCACCCAAGGTTTATCGAACTCAGGGAGGTAGAGGTCAAAGGTATCCCTCTCAAGCAACCCTGCAATCACAATACAAAAAGTCTCTTGTGTCGCCAACACACCCAATACACTTGTCAGATGTATAGGTGCACTAGTTCGGCGAAGAGATAGTGAAATACAAGTAATATGGATGATTATAAGTAGTAATTGCAATCTTAAATAAAAATGGCAGCAAGCAAACATGTAGCAGAACTTGTTGTAAACGGTGTTTCAATGCTTAGAAACAAGGCCTAGGGATCATACTTTCACCAGTGGTCACTCTCAACAATGCAATCATAATTGAATATAAATATAAGCACTTCAATATACTACTCCGAAGTATTCTCCGGCTGGATAACGAACACTAATTCATTGTGTAGAAATGCAAAAGCACGCCTCAAACATATATTCCCAAGTACTAATGAATACCCCACACTGGACCATGAGCATTCATAGGAGGTACTAACAAACCACAATTTCATAGAGACATCCAAATCAAATAATAAATCAATGAACAAGTATCTTGTGAAATATAGCCTAAAGACCCACACGGTGCACACACTGTCACCTTTACACACGTGGGACAAGGAGTCTCCGGAGATCACATAAATAAAGCCCACTTGAGTAACATAACAACATCTAGATTGCAAAGCTCATGATCACATATAGATCACATCATGGGAGAGAGAGAGATATAGACCACATGGCTACCGGTACGGCCCTCAGCCCCGAGGGAGAAGTACTCCCTCCTCATCATGGGAGTCAGCAACGGCGATGAAGATGGTGGTGGAGTCGATGGAGATGACTCCGGGGGCACTTCCCCGTCCCGGCAGGGTGCCGGAACAGAGACTTCTGTCCCCCGAAACTTGTCGGCGATGGCGGCGGCGCTGCAGATGTTTCTTTGGAATATGACGGGGTCCGTCTAGGTTTTATGCGTCGGGGGCAATATATAGGCGAAAGGGCGGCGTCGGAGGGCTCCCGTGGGCCCCACACCACCTGGTGGCGCGGCAGGCATGGGTCCCGCGCCACCCTATGGTGTGGCCGGCCCACGGCCCTCCAGGTCCTCTCCTTCGGGCTCCGTGTAGTCCATTGAATTATAAGACTGCTGCTTTTTGTCCCGTCCAATTCCGAGAATATTTCATTAAGTACTTTTCTGAAACGGGAAAACAGCAGAAAACAGGAACCGGCACTGTGGCATCTTTTTAATAGGTTAGTTCCAGAAAATGCATAAAAATGCTATAAGATGTAAACGAAACATGTAGCAAATGGTATGAAAACAAGCATGGATCATAAGAAATTATAGATACGTTGGAGACGTATCACCCACCTAAAATTAATTTAACTTTAATGAAACCTTCAACTTCCAACTATATTTTTGAACAAAAATTCTTTGGTCGGTCATTAAATCACAATATATTGATTTGATACTAAAGAACTAAAAGCAGCGGCATCCCATTTAAACCTTATATGGTTAATTAGATAGTTTCACGCCCATCAAGTGTTGAACCAAATGTAACCATGATCTCCACTTGTCCCCGGTTGAGCCCCGCCTAAAATGAATTTTGAACGGGACTACTGATATAACGTTAGACATGAAAATATTTTTCGTCTATGTAATGTTATAAATTAATGTGTACTGATGGAAAAGTGTCTCGTCGCCCAACCTAATGTGTTTAGAGAAGCGGGTCTCCACACCATTCTCCACCACAAAAAGGAGTCATTAATAAAAAAAACTCCTCTTTGAAACGCATGCGGCCTTTCCAAGAAGGTGAATTTGTAGGTTCATTCTAATTTGAGCTAATGTTTTAGAATGAAAGTATATATGGACCAGCTCGTTCCACCTCCTCTTTGTTAAGAAGTTTCAATAACCAAATGCTTGATGTCCAAAACCTCGATAATCAAACCATCCTTGTCTTCAGAGCATCTCCAACCAGATTGGGTTAATTTTACTCTTATATATCCGCGAAAACATACAGATGTGTCCGTGGACAGATGTAGGTCACCCCTACTTCCCCTCTTCCAACCATATCCCCCACTCTTAAACCTCAAATCCATGCAACCACACCGAAAATTATTTGTGGCCGCAAATAAATACACTAGTAGAAAATAGGGCTTCGGTTTTGCACTTTTTTCCCGGAACAATAAAGAACCGCGACCAAAGGGGGCATTGGTCCCGGTTCCATCGGCCGGGGCGCCGGGGACCTTTGGTCCCGGTTCTATTTGGACCTTTGGTCCCGGTTCGTGGCTGGAACTGGGACCAAAGGGTTAGCACATGCGGCTGACGTCTTCCGCAGCCGTGGGACCCCTGGCAGGGAGCCTTTGGTCCCGGTTTGTGGCTGGAACCGGGACCAAAGGTCTTCCCTGCACATATATCATCTTCCACCCGAGGCCACCACCATTTTGAGCTCGAGTTCATCACTCATTTCTCCTCCATTTCCTCTCCCTCACTCAAGTTAATCCCCATTTTTTTGCACCACTTGTGAGGATTAAAGGCACCCCATCTATTCAAGGGTTAGCAACATCATCCTTTCCTCCGAAGTTGCAACTTTAGCCCATTTCATTGCTAGTTTAGCTCATTTCATTTTTTGTAGTGCTAGCTAGGTGTTTGATGAAATGCCTAAGTTAGAGAGTTTATTTTTTATATGCATTTTGAGCTCAAATTAATTTATTATTTGTGGATTTTAGTGTCGTCCCGTCCTCACCGCCGTCGATAGCCCGCGTCGTCCCGTCACCGGCACCACCTCGGTGAGCCTTTTTTCTTTATCTTCTATTTTAAGAAAAATGACTTGTATGATTTAAAAGCATATTTATTTCTTGTATAATTTTCTTATGTTTTTTTATATGTATAGTGTCATGGTTTTGATATCCGCCCCCGTCGTCCCTCGTCCGGTCTATGATTCAGATGTGGTATATTTTCATAACTATTTGTTTCATTTCGTGTTTATAACAACTATACCTACCAACTTGACATAGACACTTTTATCTAGGAGGTAGTTGAACCGGAAATTCCAACCGACCCTATTGTCGAGTTTTTTATAAAAGAAAACAATGATTTGAAGGCAAAATTGGAAATAAGTGAAGATCTTCGTCTGCAATGCCTAGAAGAGAAGATGAAATTGGAGTTGAAGCTTGCCGACATCATCGATGAACATGAGTTCAAGCTTGCCGTCATCGTCGATGCTCATGAGATCAAGATGGATGCAATGCGCTTGAAGATTAAAAAGATTAGAAAATATGCCATTAGTCAGGAGGCTTCGTACAATTATGTTGTTGGTTCAGTAGTTACCTTAGTTGCGATTTTGATCGCATTTGGTGTTGGATTTAAATTCTTTAGATAGTTGTATGTTAGTTTCAATTAATATATGTTTTATGAGGACTATGCATTACAATTACTTTACTTTGGTCTTAATGTGATGAACTTGTATTAATTAATTTGGTCACTATTATATACTCTTGATGTAGTGCAATAGTTTTTGATATATTTATATAATGCAGATGAGCCGGCAATGGATGTACAGTGACCGACGATGTCCCGACTATATTAATGGAATGCATAGTTTTCTCTGTGTGGCTGAGAAAAACAAGCCGTCGAATGGTTTTATTTCTTGTCCATGTAGCGTCTGCAAGAATACGCAGGATTACTCTACCTCAAAAACCATTCATGTCCACCTGTTGCATCATGGTTTCATGTCCGGTTATAATTGTTGGACCAAGCACGGAGAAAGAGGGGTTATAATGGAAGAAAATGAAGAAGAGGAGGATAATGACAACTATCCTACGTTCACCGAAGACGGTGATACTGCAATGGGGGAAGACGAAGCTGAAGAAGAGCCCATTGTTGATGAGCCCATTGTTGATGAGCACGATGATGATTTTGGTCGGGCCATTCTTGATGCACAGATAAACAGCGGAAGTGAAAACGAGAGGTTGAAGTTGGAGAGCATGTTAGAGGATCACAAGAAATTGTTGTACCCAACTTGCGAAGATGGCCAGAAAAAACTTGGTACCACGCTGGAATTGCTGCAATGGAAGGCAGAGAATGGTACATCTGACAAGGGATTTGAAAAATTGCTGAAAATAATAAAGAAGATGCTTCCAAGGGATAACGTATTACCCCCCAGTACATACGAAGCAAAGAAGGTTGTCTGCCCTCTAGGATTAGAGGTGCAGAAGATACATGCATGCATCAATGACTGCATCCTCTACTGTGGTGAGGAGTACGAGAATTTGAATGCATGCCCGGTATGCGGTGCATTGGTATAAGATAAGGCGAGATGACCCTGGTGATGTTGAGGGTGAGCCGTGCCCCGGGAAGAGGGTTCCTGCCAAGGTGATGTAGTATGCTCCTATAATACCACGGTTGAAACGTTTGTTCCAAAACAAAGAGCATGCAAAGTTGTTACGATGGCACAAAGAAGACCGTAAGAAAGACCTGATGCTGAGACACCCCGCCGATGGGTCGCAGTGGAGAAAAATCGATAGGGAGTTCCCGGAATTTGCAGCTGACGCAAGGAACTTAAGATTTGGGCTAAGTACAGATGGCTTTAATCCTTTCGGGGAGCAGAGCTCCAGTCATAGCACCTGGCCTGTGACTTTGTGTATCTATAACCTTCCTCCTTGGTTGAGCATGAAGCGAAAGTTCATTATGATGCCAGAGCTCATCCAAGGCCCGAAGCAACCCGGCAACGACATTGATGTGTACCTGAGGCCATTGGTTGAAGAACTTTTACAGTTGTGGCGTGACGAAGGTGTGATGAGGTCGCAGCATGGAAAACAAAAAAAATTTCCTACGCGGCAAGCGGAATAAACCCCAAGGAACTAGATCTACTAGATGAAGATAGCGAAGGTGAGATCCAATCTCTTACCCTTGAACATCAACAAACACGTTTTGTCGGTGCAGGGGTTGGCTAGTCGATCCCCGCAACTAGACTCGTCTAGTCGCGAGGAGATGTATTATCCTCGAGATCCAATCCGGTGAAGTGCAGCAACTGGCAGCACCTCCGCGGCGTCCACACGTACGGCTCGATGAAGACATCGACTCCTTGATCCCGCAAGCGAGAGGACGTGGCCTTGATGATCTCAGCAGCACGACGGTAGTGCCGGTGATGATGACGATCTCCGCGAGCAGGGCTTCGCCAAGCCAAGCAAGAGGAGAGGGAGAGGTGGAGGTGGCGCAGCACCCTAGGGTAAGGGAGGTGCGGCAGCTCTAGATGGAGGTGAGGCGGCGGCAGCCCTCCGGGGAGGGAGGGGTGCGGCTAGGGTTAGGGTGGAGAGGGGGTGCGGCTAGGGTTCTTGGGGCGGCAGCTCAAGGGTGTGCCGCACCCCTCCCCTCCCCCCCTTTATATAGGTGGCGGCTAGGGCTAGGGCAGGGGCCGGCCGGCCCCCTCTTGCCTTGCCCCCCAAGTTGGAGTCCATCTAGGACTCCTCCTTGGGCCCCTTTCCTAAAGGGGTGGAGCCGGCCCCTAGTCCAACTAGGACTTGGCCGACCCCCCTTCTTCCTTTGCCGCATGGGCCCATGTGGGCCTAGGTGGTGCGGCACACCAAGGTGGTGGCTGCACCCCTTTGGTCCATGTGGGTCCATCTAGACACTTCTAGAACCTTCCGGAACCTTTCCGGTACCCTGTAAATATTTCCGGAACTTTTCCGAAACCTCCGGAAACCACTTTCCATATATGAATCTTATTCTCCGGACTCCTCCGGAACCTCTCGTGACGTCCGGGATCCCATCCGAGACTCCGAATCATCATTCGTTCGTTTCATCATTTAATTCATCGCAAAACCTATATTCATCGGAACGTTAAGTGTGTGACCCTACGGGTTCGAGAATGCATAGACATGATCATATCAATAATTAATAGCGGGACCGGGATGCCATATTAATTCCTATACACTCAACGAAAACCTTTTCTCGATTGAACCACGATGCCGGAGATTCAATTAATCTCATATACGATTCCCTTTGTCTCACGATATTTTACTTGCCCGAGATATAATCGTTGACATCCCCATGTCCAGTTTTATCTCGTTACCGGCAAGTCCTCTTTACTCGTCCATAATATAGGATCCTCGTGATTACCACTTAATCACCTGTCTGCAGACTTTTGATGCTATATTACCGAGAAGGCCTGAAGATATCTTCTCCGTCACATGGAGGGACAAATCCCACTCTTGATTCATATCACCCAACAACCCACCATCAGAGATACCTGAAAGCCACCTTTATAATCACCCAGTTACGAAGTGACATTTGATGTCCACAAAGTATTTCTCCGGCGAACGGGAGTGATATAATCTCATGGTCTAAGGAAACTATATTTGGCCTATTGAAAAAGTGTTGACAACAAAACTTTTGTGACACGATTAATTGCAACTCTTTATTTGGGTCATGTCCACCACACCATTACTCTTAATGATATGACTCCGTTATCAAGTGACTATAACAAGTCCATAGTTAGGAAACTCTAACTATCTCTTGATCAACGAACTAGTCCTGTAGAGGCTCACTAGGGACTCCTGGTGTTTATATTCCACACATGTATTATGTTTCCATTTAATACAATTATAGCATGGATAATAAAATATTATCATAAACGTGAATATGCTTAATAAACCATTTTATTATTGCCTCTAGGGCATATTCCCAACAGTCTCCCACTTGCACTAGAGTCAATAATCTAGTTTACATTCCTCGATTCAACACCCATAAAGTCTCACTCATGAAGTCTCAGTGCTGATCATGTTTGCTTGTGGAAGAGGTTCTGTCCATGCTCTGTACTTTACAGCTCTTTATGTCCTTTGCAAAATTTGTATTTGTCACCTAATTTGACATTACTTTATCATCTCATGATAAAACTCATTATCATATAATGCATATAATATGTTTGGTTATAGAGTGAGATATTCGTATCCTTTTATGCCTATATGTATGATCAGTCAAATGGACTTTCTCATAATATATGCATCCGGAACTCACTCGATCTTGAAACAACTTTCTCAAACCAAAATATTATATCTTATTTCAATCCTTGAATTAATCATATACTCCTATATGTTGTAGACTTAACAAATCAATAGTGAACCTTGTCACTTTGATATTTCCGATCATGCTTTCGCTGCGCTGCTCTGATTTTAAGAGATCTCCAATTTAGTTTGGCTTTATGACTTCAACCAAGTCTACCATATTCTAAATTTATCTCAATTCCATGAAAAATGACTCCTCATTTAACATGTTCTTACAATTAAGAACTTGGGTCACATATCGTCATATACAAACACATGGTTCTTATATGTTGAGACCTATGAACAATTCATAGCGAATTCCAACATATCCTCCAACCATCAATTTTGTACTGAGTTCTCAACTCAATGTTTCACCTGTACGATACAATGAGATGAACCATTCTTCTCTTGTTTCCATTTTGAACTCCTTCAAAACTTGTTCAGGTTAAAACATCCTGACCTTAATGTTTATCAAACTTATCTATCCTCCATAGATACAATCATCTACATGAAAATTTGACGTTCAAACTAACTTCATAAGTTATGCATTGGTCCATGACAACATTTACGAAATCTCTATTTCATTCAAACACGATGTTGTAAACTCCCACTCAAGTATACACCATACACATATTAAATTGTGAAACCACTATGGCTCCCACTCAAAAATATGTCATCTTTATATTTGACCATGATTAACTAGTTCCCACTCAAACATATGTCACCACATATTTTGATTATGGAAATTAATTTATACTCTAACTTAATATATGTCACCACATATCTTAATTAGATCTCACTAAGTTTCTTATGCTCTTTCTCGACACTTTGGACTCCTCCAAAACTCTTAACTCTTAAGATTCGAGAACTCATATACGAAACGCCAGCACCTTGCCAGCTCTAAGTTTTATTTATTCCACGCAAACTCTTTGCAAAATAAATATGTGAAACATTCTTTTCACAAAATCAAGTAACGATTACTTTATGATTTAAACTTAAAATAGAATGACTTTTAGTCACTTTCGTATTTTAAAGTTTCTATTTCTTCTTTTGTAGTTTTTGCAGGTGTGTCTTGTTTTTCAAACATGACAAGTAAATCGTGAATATTATTTTGCAACTTTTGACAAAATTCATATTCTTGAAACCTACATCTCTTTAGACAAGCTAAACCAAAATTTAATGATCACCATCATTAAAACCTTTTATGTGTCAAGTTTTAACCAACATAGCACTTTACATATGTGCCACTTGATACATAAACATGCAAGGTTTAAGCTTTCTAAATTTATTCCAACAATTCTTTTATCCATGAAACCATTTCATGATAAAACCACTAAAACACACAACACAACCAAACACATTGGTTTGTTCCTTTTAGTCTTACATTGTGGAATCTCCAATTCATAATTTCATATGAATATTCTACAAAACTCCATTTGCTTTGACTCTTAATTATCTCATAATTATTGAAACCACTATTTCACATAACTCATATGCGAAACGCAAATCATTAAATAGATCCTTTATTTAAAACAAGAGTGTTATCAAAATAAATCTAAATGATACTAATAAAACCTTAAAACCAAAACCCTTCTTTATGACCACATAATATCTAATATAATGTGACTACAATACTTTAGGTTTATCAAAACACTTTTGAATAATCTCTACATATTGTAATTTGTGATAATGCTTGTCACAAGTCTTCATACTAAACAATAACTCAAATATTTGAGTGAATTCCAATTTTTACCCCCTATTTATGATTTTGTGACACCAATTACCCCATTTAATTTTGTGTGCCATGTTTTACCCCCTATTTGTAACGATGTGTCAGTTTTTACCCCTTTTTAATCCTTTTCCCCATTTCGGACTGCTCAGCCCAACTCACGGTCATTTCCCGATGCTGAACCAGCAAGCCATCTCGGAGGCGCAGTTCAGGTTCCGGTTTCCTTCACTAGTTGAGCCAAAAAAAACCCAGCCCGCAAGCCCACACAGCTTCGAGGTGGAACAAAGGCGAACGACTCTGGTCGATCAATTCCCCAGCCCTCTTCCTCTATTTCTGGGGTCAGCGGCCACCACAGAGATCAACTGTGTGCAATTTTAGTAGTAGCAGCGCCCATGCGTAACGCTGGACACCGATGTTGTGGTAGCAGCGATGGCCATCATGGACAGTCGCATACACAAGATGATGCACGCATATGGCCAGTTGGTGGTGCACCATCTCACAATATCACCGTTCAATGATTGGAAAATCTGGACAAGGTATAGTTTGGCTTTCATATACAAACTAAATTCGTACAGAACAATCAGCTAGGGTAATCTGGAATTCATTGGTTTGTTGTGTACAAACCAATTTGACTTGTTGGTGTGGGCTGTGTTTGGATTTGGATGCGGGCTGGATTTGGCTGGCTCAACTAGGGCAGGAAACATGAACGTGAATTAAGCCTTCGAGCTAGCTTGCTGAGTGGACCCCAACTGCCAGGAACGGAAAAGGATTAAAAGGGGTAAATATTGATATATTGTTACAAATACGGGGTGAAACATGGCACAAAAAATTAAATGGGGTAACTGGTATCACAAAATCACAAATAGGGGGTAAAAAGTGGAATTTACTCCAAATATTTTGTCTCTTTTGATCAAATCGAAAAGACTCAATTATCTTGTTAACTCAATATCCTTTACTTCCAAGGTCTCATTATGACATGAATAAATACTCCTATTTACTCATTCATGATAAGATAATGATGTCTCTTATTCACTGGAAAAATTCCACCAACACTTGTGTTTATTTTCCAGCTACTCATGGCATTTTCAGAAAATGGCAATTTTTTAATTATGCTACTTGGTGATGCGCATTAGAATACTCACCTACACTATAGCACAACTAAAAACAAATCTCATCATTAAGTATTTGGACATTTTAGCATGTTTTTTTATAAGTGTTTAACTAATTTATTGTTTAAATCTAACAAAGGACAATAATCTCATAACCGAAACGTGATCTCCAAAAAAGGATTACTCATGAAAATAGAACAACCACTTGTCTTTAACATGAATGACCGTCTCACAAACCGAGACACACTAATTTAAGATCACACTTAATTCGATTACAAAACTCATTCAAATCCTCTAATTTAAAACGATAAATGTAGAAGTGAAAATGACGCCAGCATCAACTCCTTGATTGCCATCTTCCCGCGAAATCCACTCAGTCCCTCCATGCACTTCTCAAACGGCTGGCCCTGTTTTCATAAAACAGCACAAGTATCAAATACTTAGCTCACCACAAGTGTAAATGGGACATTTAAACATTTATAACTAGTATATCAAAATATACCTTCTGCGTTGACTACTTCTCCTGCTATGGGTTCCACTTTAACTTGACGTAGCCGGGAAATAAACTCACAGAAAGTGATCGAATCCCTTCCCATGATATAGTTCCTGACATAATCCTTATAGCTGGGGGGAAGCGAGCGTAGCACCCCATCTATTGCCATCTCGTCAGTTATTTCATGGTTCCAAACATCCACCATAGTATAATACAGCCAGTGCATCTTACTCAGGTGTTGTTCCAAGCAAGTGTTTTCTTCCATCTTAGTTGAAAGAAAATCATCCAAGCATTCAAACCTTGCAACTCTAACTTGTGCTATGAACCTTCTTTTCAGCTCATCGACAATCTCCATTGCGCTCAAGTTTCCAATTGTCTACCAAGGTTAGAATCCATGAAGGTGCATATCAGCCAATCGACTCTCAAGTAGGTGGTCTTTTGATCGTACCACTCCATATACCCTTCATAGTCAGCAGTAACATCAGGGCGTTTCTCTAAAGGTTCATCTATCACGTAGAGCTCGCCATTGGTGTGTAGGGCTTCTCTTAGACGCATGAACCACTCAGCAAAGTTTGACCCATCGAGACGCAGCTCCTCAGCAAGAAACATACTACTGTAGTCGCCCATGATCTACAAGGATTTTGCAAAGACATCTTTAGGACACTTTGTTTATGATAATTTTAGTTCAACTTAATCAAATTAATATATGAACTCCCACTAAACTCAACATCTCTCTGGTTGTTTAGTGACACACGATCCAAATCCACCACACCACAACCGGTCATCACGTGAGATGATGTAGCTTCAATGGTGAACAACTCAGTGTTGATCATATCATTCATATGACTCGTGTTTAACCTTTCGGTTCCGTGTTCCCGAGGCCATGTCTGTACATGCTAGGCTCGTCAAGACAACCGTAGTATTTTCGCATGTGCAAACTGGCTTGCACCCGTTGTATGTGAACATAGAGTCTATCACACCCGATCATCACGTGATGCTTCGAAACGACGAACTTTCGCAACGGCGCATACTAGGGGAGAACACTTAATTATCTTGATATTAACATGAGAGATCACCTTATCATGCTACCGTCGCGATCACATCTAAGCATAACAATAAGGTGCATAAAAGGGATTAACATCACATGCAATTCAAAAAATTGTGATATGATATGGCCTTTCTTCTTATGCTTTTTGATCTCCATCTTCAAAGCACCGGCAAGATCTCCATCTCCGGCATGATCTCCATCATCGTGGCGCCATCACCATGGTTGTCCACCAACTATTGCAACTACAACTAATGCTACTCTTAGCAATAAAGTAAAGCAATTACATGGTGATTCATTGACACGCAGGTCACATAAAATAAAAGACAACCATATGGCTCCAGCCGGTTGCCGTACTCGTCGACATGCAAGTCGCGAAAAATTACAAACATGATCATTGCATACATTATCACAAATCACATTGGCCATATCACATCACTTGACCCCCTCTGCAAAAACAAGTTAGACGTCCTCTACTTTGTTTATGCAATTTTTACGTGGCTTGGGTCAACGAGATAGAACCGTTCTAATCTACGCAAAACCACAACGGTGATATAATAGTCGCTGATTTACTCATCCTTTTGAAAGGCCTTCCATTGAAAATTGCATCCTCACTAAAGCAAGAGAAACAGACACCCGCCAGCCACTTATGCAAAACTAGTTGCATGTCAGTCGTGGAACCGGTCTCTCGTGCGTGGACGAGTAAAGTTGGTCCGGGCCGCTTCAATCTCACAATACCGCAAAGATGCAAAGTGCACGCGAGAAGGTAGCAACATAAAATATCAACGCCCACAACTCCTTGTGTTCTAATCGCACCAACATCTACGAATAGATCTAGGCTCTGATACCACTGATGGGGTCGCAGCATGGAAAACAAAAAAAAAATCCTACGCGGCAAGCGGAATAAACCCCAAGGATCTAGATCTACTAGATGAAGATAGCGAAGGTGAGATCCAATCTCTTACCCTTGAACATCAACAAACACGTTTTGTCGGTGCAGGGGTTGGCTAGTCGATCCCCGCAACTAGACTCATCTAGTCGCGAGGAGATGTATTATCCTCGAGATCCAATCTGGTGAAGTGCAGCAACGGGCAGCACCTCCGCAGCGTCCACACGTACGGGTCGATGAAGACCTCGACTCCTTAATCCCGCAAGCGAGAGGACGTGGCCTTGATGATCTCAGCAGCACGACGGTAGTGCCGGTGATGATGACGATCTCCGCAAGCAGGGCTTCGCCAAGCCAAGCAAGAGGAGAGGGAGAGGTGGAGGTGGCGCAGCACCCTAGGGTAAGAGAGGTGCGGCAGCTCTAGATGGAGGTGAGGCGGCGGTAGCCCTCCGGGGAGGGAGGGGTGCGGCTAGGGTTCTTGGGGCGGCCGCTCAAGGGTGTGCCGCACCCCTCCCCTCCCCCCCTTTATATAGGTGGCGGCTAGGGCTAGGGCAGGGGCCGGCCGGCCCCTTCTTGCCTTGCCCCCAAGTTGGAGTCCATATAGGACTCCTCCTTGGGCCCCTTTCCTAAAGGGGTGGAGCCGACCCCTAGTCCAACTAGGACTTGGCCGACCCCCTTCTTCCTTTGCCGCATGGGCCCATGTGGGCCTAGGTGGTGCGGCACACCAAGGTGGTGGCTGCACCCATTTGGTCCATGTGGGTCCATCTAGACACTTCTAGAACCTTCCGGAACCTTTCCGGTACCCTGTAAATATTTCCGGAACTTTTCCGAAACCTCCGGAAACCACTTTCCATATATGAATCTTATTCTCCGGACTCCTCCGGAACCTCTCGTGACGTCCGGGATCCCATCCGAGACTCCGAATCATCATTCGTTCGTTTCATCATTTAATTCATCGCAAAACCTAAATTCATCGGAACGTTAAGTGTGTGACCCTACGGGTTCGAGAATGCATAGACATGATCATATCGATAATTAATAGCAGGACCGGGATGCCCATATTAATTCCTATACACTCAACGAAAACCTTTTCTCGATTGAACCACGATGCCGGAGATTCAATTAATCTCATATACGATTCCCTTTGTCTCACGATATTTTACTTGCCCGAGATATAATCGTTGACATCCCCATGTCCAGTTTTATCTCGTTACCGGCAAGTCCTCTTTACTCGTCCATAATATAGGATCCTCGTGATTACCAATTAATCACCTGTCTGCAGACTTTTGATGCTATATTACCGAGAAGTCCTGAAGATATCTTCTCCGTCACATGGAGGGACAAATCCCACTCTTGATTCATATCACCCAACAACCCACCATCGGAGATACCTGAAAGCCACCTTTATAATCACCCAGTTACGAAGTGACGTTTGATGTCCACAAAGTATTCCTCCGGCGAACGGGAGTGATATAATCTCATGGTCTAAGGAAACTATATTTGGCCTATTGAAAAAGTGTTGACAACAAAATTTTTGTGACACGATTAATTGCAACTCTTTATTTGGGTCATGTCCACCACACCATTACTCTTAATGATATGACTCCGTTATCAAGTGACTATAACAAGTCCATAGTTAGGAAACTCTAACTATCTCTTGATCAACGAACTAGTCCTGTAGAGGCTCACTAGGGACTCCGGGTGTTTATATTCCACACATGTATTATGTTTCCATTTAATACAATTATAGCATGGATAATAAACTATTATCATAAACGTGAATATGCTTAATAAACCATTTTATTATTGCCTCTACGGCATATTCCCAACAAGGTGTACCTTTGTGGGATGAGCACGAACAAAAGGAATTTGACCTACGATGTGGCACCCCCCTCTGACACAGGTCGCCAGAGAGGTGGTCGCCCTGTGCGCCAGCCCAGGGTATCTGGACGCACGTTACGACAATGCAACATCGCGGAAATATCATTACACAATCAGGCCCAAAGGGCTATAAATGGTTTACAAGGCCATCAAGGCATGATAAATTAGCATGGCCAAGTATAGCACAGGGCAGAGTTTAACTGGCAGCAGAAGGCACAGATACGGCAACGGCTTGGTGCGGCTCCAACCCTCAGGCATCTGGCTGGGCTACTGATCCTAGCACGCTCCTGCTCGATCTCCTTGCTATGGTAGGAGATGGATCCTCTCAAATTCTGGCCACATGAAAAGCCAGTCTGAGTACAATGATGTACTCGCAAGAAGATAACCACAAGACATGAACAGTCAAGCAATCAGGCAACAAGTAACTAGCGACAGAAAATAATCTAAAACATGGCAAGTGACTACTTCCGGCAGTCCAAGTGGGTAGCAGCATGACATCCTAATAAAACACGGTATAAGCAAACAATGGGGGTACCACCAGTACATAGTCCAAGCCAGGTGGGGTTGGATCGTGTACCGGGGGTCACACAAAGAGCTTACCTATGACGAATAATGGGTATACCAGTTGGTACCAAGTAACACAACAAATCATATTATCACAGCTAGGCCCACTGGCCTCTAGCCTCACGAGGCTAATCTCATCTGTCACCACTGCTAGGCCCACTGGCCTTATCACAATTCCTTATCTCGAGTAATGTTCCCTGCACCATCTTATTGTTTATTAAGTGAGGTCAGGTCGTTCATCAATTCTTTCAAACAGATCTTAAGTTTAACCTCCGGACTCGACAAAGGACAAATAGTTTGACCGACACTGAACTGTTCCATAACCTAGGAACAAGGCTAGCTGCTAGATGACATACTCTCGAGAGGTTGCAGTGACCACCCATCTAGATGCACCTTACTCAGCCGGCACTTTAGGACATCATCCTTAAGTCAAACTCAGCAAGATACACTTACTTAACCGTTCACGCTACCCAGACACTCCTTGTATAGCTACCAGCATAACTCTATGCCTTATGACGAAGTGAATCCGGCACGTCCCAAACGGATGAGCAACGCCTAGCTCCGGAACCTTCACAAGACTAGCCCCGACCACAACTATGCAGTATCCGACTAGACTTGCCAAGTGGGTAGCATCAAAGGAGGCTTGATAGGTTACATAGGTTACGGCCTTTCCATTTGGGGCGACAGTGGTAGTGTGTTCGATGTTCAGATTGATGGCACTATGGACGAAGTTTGGAGGGGTGTTTCATTTAATCAAGTTCCATCAATCACATATCCAAGCAACAAAGGATTAGTCCAACACAACAACCACAATAACATAACAATATATCATCAAACAACAAAACATTAGCAACACAAAAGTTCAACCACAAAATATAGTTTAGTTGGTTTGCGTCGATCGGGTGACTATCGTGGCGAGTCCGCCAACAAGCGTCATCACAGATCAACTAGTTGGTTAGCGTTGACTGGGTGACTATCGTGGCGAGTCCGCCATCAAGCGTCATCACAGATCAACTAGTTGGTTAGCGTCGACCGGGTGACTATCGTGGCGAGTCCGCCAACAAGCGTCATCACAGATCAACTACAGATTATAACATAGTGTTTCAAACAGATGACTGTGGCGGTTCCTCCAGCCGGTGTCACCATAGATCAATTACAAGGTTGGTGAGGTATGTAGCCTCCAAACAATGAACCGAAAAGCATTCATCAGAAAGAAAGCATCCATTCCACTCGAGGGTTATCTCGACGTGGTGTCAGCAATGTTGGCAAAAAGAACCAAATGAAAAGTCAGCTCCCAAGCGTCGAAGTCCGGGTGGTCTACGCCAACCATATTTGACGGAGGGACAAGAAGCAAATAACTCTTTTGGCAAATGCCCCCAACTCCGAGGATCATAAGACGACATTCGTCCGTTCCTCACCTCGGCGAAGAAGAAGAAGCAAACAATCAACGCATGTTTTTGTTATTTAGTTGTCAAAGCCACGCAAGTGCGAGGCGCACAGATAATTCATACATCAATCTAATGCATACATGGATGAAGTACAAAACAAGGCAACAATAACCGACCGACATAATATAAATACCAAACACGGACAAATATAAACACTTGGCATGACAATAAGCGAATAACAAACAACTTTGCGGGACTGCTCATAGCAAGGGGTTAGCTTGCCTTCGACGATCGATGCCATTTGGCTTGGAGGTCACGGGCACGTTGCGGGATAGGGTTTCGATTTTGCCGTCGCGGGAAAACACCTACGCATGTGCATAAGGGTGCTGAGAATTTAAACACCTTACAAAAATATAAAACATATACCACTGGATAGAGTTTTTCAAACTATGAATTTACAAATTTGATTCACCTCAAACGGAGCTACGGATCAAAAGTTGTGGGCGTTTAAAAAGCTGTCCAGCAGGGAAAAGAAAAAGCTCCGCGAAAAAAAAACAGATCGGGCCGCAAATGGGCCGCTACTGCATGCCACTGCGCTGCTGCGCCTAGCCGGGCCGGTGGCAGGCCGAGGCTGCTGTGCTGCTCTGGGCCAAAAAAAAACGGTTCAGAACGGGAAAAGAAGAAGGAAAAGAAACGACGACGAACGGATCGATCGATCCAGTGCGTCCTCAACCTTGCTCCGCACTGGTCGCGCGGTGACCGGCCGGGGATGGCCGAGGATGGCGTGGGAGGCCGGCAGTGGGGACGGGTCCAGGGCGGCGTGCCGCGGCCGCGGGAGGAGGAACCGGAAGCGGGGGCTGGGAGAGGCCTACTGCCATCTTCTACAAGCTCGGGCACACGGCCAAGGAGGCCGAGGATGAACTCGAGCACACTTTGCTCCGCCTGCTTATCTGGCTTCACTGGGAGTTAGAGTGGAAGGGTAGGAGGCGCTCCGCGTGTTTAATCGAAGAACGGTCCAGGCTAGAGCTCGCTGCGGCCGAGGATTCGACGGCGGCGATTTCGGCCGGGATCGGAGCAGGGCTCCGCCGTTGTTTGATTAAATGGACAGAGAGGTCCAGGAGGGGGAGAGGAGGATGGGGTGCGGCGAGAGAGGGGCTCGGGAGCTCCTTTTATAGCTCGAGGCGAGCACGTCGGGCAACCGATTCCGCGGCGCTTGAAGGCTCACCGGTGCACTGCGCTTCGGACAAGCATTGAAGGGGAGAGGATAAGAGTGAGCGCGAGCTGGTCCCTGGGAGCAGGAACAGCTCGGGAATCCGCACATTGAACTCGAGCTCGAGGGCAGCGGCGAGGAGGGAGCTGACACGCGGTGGGCGGCGCCTACTTCGGCTAGGGAATTTAAGGGAGAGGATAGGGGTGGCTCCGGTCCGAGCTAGGTAAGCAGAAGAGGGTGCGGCCACGGCTGGTTTGGTCCGGGACCGAGGAACAACGAGGGGAACCTGAGGAACAGGGGAGAACCGAGGCGGGTGGACGCCGGCCAGTGCGCGCCCTGGCGCTCGGAGCGCGCCACGAGCGGCATGGCCCTGCCACGAGGTCACGCGTGGGTGCAACGACCAACAGAACATACCAACATGATCCCCACAACAACACCTACTCAA
Source organism: Puccinellia tenuiflora (assembly GCA_012064385.1). NCBI lineage: Eukaryota > Viridiplantae > Streptophyta > Magnoliopsida > Poales > Poaceae > Puccinellia > Puccinellia tenuiflora. The sequence goes on along the minus strand of QRDG01001717.1, from coordinate 13,142 downwards.
GCAAGCAGGGATTGCTTCAGAACTCGATGCTTCGAAATGTGAAATTCTCAGAAAACTTAGTGCACCGAAGGTGCTCGACGAAATGACAGGGGGTCTTGCACCACTTAGAAAAATCCCAAAAATTTAGTCATGGGTTGCTTTAGTAATAGGAGGTTGTCTATGGAGTATGAGCTCAAATGGGTACAAGGAAATTGGGTTTCCATATGATGTCCAAAAATGGACATAAAGGCATGGTCATGGCAAATTGACTTTTCACCCTTCACCATGGGGTGATCTCCTGGATTTGTGTGTCTAGGTATCTTGTGGGAAATGTGGCCAAGTCTCATGGGCATTGAACTTGCCTAGGGTGGGATTTGCTTGAAGGCACCAAAATGGCAACCTTTCGGGCTTACAAAGGAAGTACCTCAAATATTGCTCAAATGAGGTTGGTCCAATGGAGTGAAATGTTCAGGAGGTTAAATCATGCACCTCACCAAAATTTCAGAATTGTTGGATGAGTGGAAGGTGTCTATATAATTCCTGGATTGGAAATGGCATTTTAGTAAATAACGCCCAACTTGGAAATATTGCATTGAAGTATGCAATATTTTTGCATGGAATGTCTTTATATGGATATGGGAGTCCTCTGGTATTTTTAGTGGAATTTCTCCAGCGATGGAAATAGGCTTCCCTTTGGTAGGTGGAGAAAAGGGTTTAAAAGGTTCGTTAATTAGGGCTAGGGTTTTCGAGAGAAAACCTGAGCATCAAAGCTATCTCGGGTGATGGAATGGTTCGTGGACACCGGGGAATTTTGAGATAGCAATTCCCAAGTCAAATCATTCTCAAAAGTTTTGGAGGAACACTTAGGAAAAGAGAAAAAAATTCAGGTGTCGGAAAACACCACAAAAATTAGGGGCGAATTTCCGGGGTGTTACATACGAGCGTTGCTGTTTGTAACCATCAATGATTGGCCTGCTCTTAGTAACATTTCAGGACAGTCAAACAAGGGATATAATGTATGCACGCACTTTTTAGGTGAGACTGAAAGTATACATTTGGGAAACAAGAATGTGTACTTGGGGCTTCGGCGATTTCTTACAAAAGGGCATGCCGTAAGAAAGAAAGGCAAGCATTTCAAAGGTGAGCCAGATCATCAGACGAATCCTAAATTACCTAATGGTGATGTTATATATGACATGGTCAAGGACTTAAAAGTAATCTTTGGAAAGGGTCCTGGCAGTCTATCTGTTTCGAATAACGCTGATGGACACGTACCCATTTGGAAGAAGTGCTCTATATTTTGGGAGCTACCCTATTAGAAAATACTGGAGGTTCGCTCTGCAATCGACGTGATGCACGTGACGAAAAATCTGTGCGTGAACCTACTAAGCTTCTTGGGCGTGTACGGGAAAACAAAAGATACACCGGAATCACGGCAAGACCACCAACGTATGCACGAACGAGACGACCACCTGAATCCAGATAAGTATCAAGGTCTTGCCAGCTATGCTCTTACCAAAGAAGAGAAGGAGATCTTTTTTGAAGTCCTGAGTAGTATCAAGGTCCCGTCTGGTTTCTCATCGAATATAAAGGGAATAATAAACATTGCAGAGAAAAAGTTCCAAAATCTAAAGTCTCATGACTGCCACGTGATTATGACACAATTACTTCCGATTGCACTGAGGGGGCTTCTACCGGAAAATGTTCGAGTACCCATTGTGAAGCTATGTGCATTTCTCAATGCAATTTCTCAGAAGGTGATCAATCCATTAACTCTACCAGGTTTACAGAAGGATGTGGTCCAATGTCTTGTCAGCTTCGAGTTGGTGTTCCCACCATCCTTCTTCAATATTATGACGCACCTCATAGTTCACCTAGTCGAAGAGATTGACGTTCTCGGTCCTATATTTCTACACAACATGTTCCCCTTTGAGAGGTTCATGGGAGTCTTAAAGAAATACGTTCATAACCGTGCTAGGCCAGAAAGAAGCATCTCCAAGGGCTATGGAACAGAGGAGGTAATTGAGTTTTGTGTTGACTTTATTCCTGACCTTAAGCCGATCGGTGTTCCTCAATCGCGCCATGAGGGGAGACTGCGTGGAATAGGCACGCTAGGAAAGAAAGCAATAATGTGTAAGGATTGGGATTCTTTCAATCAAGCACACTACACAGTTCTACATAATTCCATCTTGGTGGCTCCGTATATCCAGGAACACATGAATAGTTTACGCTCTAAATGCTCGGAGCAGCCTGAAGAATCGATTGAAAAAGAACACATGAATACTTTCAGCGGGTGGTTGCAAACACGTCTCATTAATGACAACACTGTTGAAGAACAGTTATACTTGTTGGCCAAAGCACCATCGTCGACTATATTGACTTTTCAAGGGTACGAGATAAATGGGAATACATTTTACACGACCGACCAAGATAAAAAGAGCACCAACCAAAACAGTGGTGTCCGCTTTGATGCAACAAACAACAATGGGAAAAAGGACACATATTATGGTTACATAGAGCAGATATGGGAACTTGACTATGGACCTTCTTTCAACGTACCTTTGTTCAGGTGCAAATGGTTCAACCTGGAAGGCGGGGTAAATGTAGACCCGAAGTACGGAATGACTACGGTGGATCTCAAAAATCTTGGGTACGACACTGAACCATTCGTCCTAGCCAATGACGTGGCTCAGGTTTTCTATGTGAAGGACATGTCTTCCAGACCGAAAAAAAGAAAAGATAAGCAAGCGAATACATCATACGATGAGCCAAAGCGCCACATAGTTCTTTCAGGAAAAAGAAACATCATAGGAGTGGAGGACAAGACGGACATGTCGGAAGATTACAATAATTTTCATGAAATTCCCCCCTTCACGGTGAAAACTGACCCAACCATCGCGTTGAATGATGAAGATTGTCCATGGTTGCGGCGCAATCAGAAGAAAGGGACACACACGAAGAAGAAAGGGACACACACTAGATAGGGATGTTGGTGGTGATGTGTAATAATGTATTAAACCTTTTATCAAATGCACACAATTTCCCCATCATACAGCCCAACGGTGGCTCGTGAGTGCCTGCATATCAAATGCACCATTGGGCTGTATGACGGGAATCCGAATGATTTGTTGATGACGGGATTGATGAGAGTGTTATTCTCCCTCAACAACGCCAACAAGTACTCTTGATACCCTGAAAGGAAAGTAATATATTAGGGATAGGTTGAGCCTCCAAGTGCAGAGTATGTAGAAGTGGTAGTTTTTCCCCAAGAAGGTGACTCGAGGGTTTAATATCGAACTCTCGGGGAATCAGTAGTGTGGGTTTTATCTTCTTGTCCTTCTCTAGATTTCCTGCAAACAAAATAGATTGCTTTGTGCCCTCAACCTCACCAGGTGGTTGTCAAGCACAAGGTGTGAGAATGATATTAAGATGATAATGAATGCAAAACAGTAAATAAATATGCAATGGTGGTGAATAAGTATGCAAGGATGATAGTAATGATGATGGATAGTATTTTTGGGGTTTTTATATGTGAATGCAAGAAGTAAAAGTGTTTTTGTATTTTCTGATTTTAAAATGGCTGAATGTAAAAGATGCTTAAAAGTGGTTGGAAAGGTGTTTCTTATGATTAAAAATGGACCGGGGTTCATGGTTTCACACATGCACTCTCTCTTTAATATAGTGTGGCAAATGAGTAGACATAGATTTAACATATGAGATTGCAAACAAGGTTAATGACATGTTACTAATTATATGGGCATCACGTCCTAGCATAGAGACCTTTTGATTATTAGTCTCACTTATACTCCACCAAGATGTGAACTAAATCATGCACCTTAGTAATTAAGATAACATCAGAGTATAGCTTTAAGATTAATGACATCAAGTGAAAATAAACACATGATGGATCTAGTCTTAGGTAGAGGAATGTCACTCCTCCTACCCTAAAACATGGTATTTTGGTTTATCCCTAGTGAGGTAACAAAGTAAGGTAAAGACCCAATTGATCATGATATTAAGTTGTCAACTTATCACTTCACCACCCCCGTTACTCCAACTAATGCACACGTTCCCCCACACACGCTCTCATAAACATGCTTGATCATAACAAGGATACAAGAACGGGGTACATAATATGCATCTACTTTCATAACTGAAATATAACATTGCAATCTCAACATATATAAACTCATAGAAAGATCCACCATAATGGTAATACAACTGTGACCGTAATCATGTTCAGTAGCTCATACGGTGCTAATTAGTGAAGCTCAAGAGGGAGAGATAGATATGCTACTGCCACAGACCCATAGTCCAGAGGTGGACTACTCCCTCTTCATCATGGAGACGGTGGAGATGTCGATGGAGAAGAAGGAGACCTCTCCGGCAGGGCTCCGCCGGAGTTTTCCCCCTCCAATCTGCAGCCTCCTGGTCTCTGTTTCTTATTTCTCTCGTGTGGCGGCTCTCCCTTCGGAGAACGTCGGGGGGCTCTTTATATAGGCGTTTTTAGGTCACGAGTAAGCTTCTGGGCGAAGGATCGACGCAAACGGGGCCACGAGGGCCAATTGGGATAGGCCCACGCGGCTACAGTACCTGGCCGCGTGGGACCCCCTCTTTTGGTATTCCGGCCTCCATTCGTTGACTTCTTTCGCTCCTAAATCTTTTCCTTCCAAAATAATGACCCCCGTAAATTTATAGCTCATTATGACGTTGTTAAGATCCTAAAACAAATAAGGAAAGAAATAGGGGTTTTCTGCCTGCGCAGGATTAATTCCATAAAAAAGGGGAAATCATTATTAATTACCAAAAATCATTAAATAACAGTAATATACCCCTTATATTATGCAAATATGATTGGAATATGACTATTATAGTGCAAAGTTCATGTATGCATTTTAGATGCATCAACATCCCCAAGCTTAACTCATGCTCGTCCTCGAGTATGAAAGTGATAAAACTAACATGAACTTTGCAATATAATCACAACATGGATATAAAAGGTGATTGCTACTGCTACATAAAGTTAAATGATTCATTATTTCAAAGAAGTAGCAATATGCAAACAGTTTATAAAGTGATATCAAGTATTCAATGCAAGGATGTTCAATGATAGTTCACAAAGTGTAACATAAAAGATAGTACTATGGACATTCTTACTTTTGCATACTTGAGGTCCATAGAGTGTAGAAAATCTGAATATAAAAGGTGGACACTTTGGAAAAGATATATAAATAAGTAGAGGTCAAACATGCATAAGTTTCATCTATCCTCCAAACTATTCTACTTAAGTTATTGATTGCAATGATAATACTTTGTGTCAAGCTCTCATTCCCATATCATAGCATCTTGAATGATTAAAGTTGAATGTGAAAGCGAATATGATTAGTGGCCTTGATAAAGTAAAGGTTAGATGTCTCATGCCCCTTGAATACAAGTGCCTACACCATGATTACTCAACTTGGGAAACAAAGCAAGTTTATGTTATCTATCATCGTAAGTAATAACGGTATCATCAAGAGTCTCAACTGGGGTACCTCTTGTCCCATGATATGGATCAAGCCCACATCAAAACAACAAGACAAATAAACATATTGAACAACCTCAACACCCTCTTTATTTACCACTTGATATAGCTTTTTATTGTAGGGTGTATCACAGAGAGTTCAAAATAGCATGTAAGTAAATTTCCACCATGAATGATGCATGGCTTAGATTAGCGGCCCAGGTTTCTCTCTAACCATTTATACAAAGTCATTTAAACTTAACTCTATTTCCACATTTATTTCGTCATGATAGGCATCCATAGACAAAAGTACATGATATCAACTAGACAAATGATGAAACATGTTGAAAGCTTTGCATGTGACAGCACATATGGGCTAACTCCCAACCTTAAACATTTATCAAGCCACTATCTTCATAATATTAATCACAATGGTTCATCTTTTTGAATGCAATAAGAGTAAAGTGTGCATCAAGTTCGCGAGAGCTTTTTAACCAACTTTTACCATTACAATAAATAACATCATCATTTTCATTTAGAGGCATAGATAACACAAATAACATGATAAACATACTTGGAATAGCATAAAGCTAATAGGTAGATATGGTGGACTCACTGGAAAAACTTGGGCTGAAGGTGTTGGAAACAAGTTTTTACTTGTTGAAATTTTTGGGCTAGCAAAAGGGGGAAAGATGACCATCTAGATGCATGCATGAGTGTCCATAGAACTAACTAATTCATGTCAAGCAAAGTGAAATAACATACAGCATCAAAACATGAATAAAAGATAGCTCACGATAAAGCATTTGCAAATTATTACTCATAAAGAGGCTCATGAATCATGCAACTATATGTGTCATTAAAAATCAACTTAGACATCCCTTTTCCCAATACAATAAAAGCATGCAAGATATTTCAACCCAAATTTCCAGTAGCATTCTCATATATAAAAGATAGTGTGGTGGTCTCACAAAATAAAAATCAAAGCAAAACAAACTAAAAGACGCTCCAAGTTTATGTGATTGTTGGGGTTATGCCGAACAGGGGTCCTCACAGAGAAGATTAAAAGCCAGCAGACCAGGGTGGCCCAAAGTGGTGGTAAGCCGAATCCGGCTTACCGGGCGGCCCAGTATGCTGAAGCACGGGAGGCCCATCCGGCTAAGGGAAGACTCTAGAAGCCGGCCCGCGATGCAGAAGACTTAGCCCACAAGGCAAGCCCCAAGACGGGTTAGAGTAGGACTCAGTTCTTAGTCGGTTAGGTTTCCTCCTGTAAGCCCAGGGTCTGGACGCCTTTATAAGCCGGCCCCTGGGACGCCTAAGGGCACGTACAATCTAAACCTCAATCCACTGTAACTCGGCGATATTGCCATATAGTGAATTATAGCAGCACGTAGGATCTCGCCACCGACGTGAGATCCGAAGCTGGGTAAACTCGCCTCTATGTCGCCGGATCACCCCACGACTCCAAAGCCCCTCTCTCTACCTAGCTCGATGGCACCCCTGCCGCGGCTAGATTCGACAATACCACGACAGTTGGCGCCCACCGTGGGGCAGGAGACCTCTGGGGTTTCGATCTGTCTAGGAGCTGCAGGCGGAGTCGGCGACACCATCGCGGTCGGCATGGTGAGCTACTTCGACAAATCGGGAGCCGGCCACGTCTTCAACGACGGCCTCTGGACGCCGGCAAAGGAGGATCCCGCCGGCTGGTCCACTATCTCCATCGGCGGCTTCGACATCTTCGTCGGTTTCACCGCCCAGGCTTTGGACAATCTTGGTTTCACATCAAGTTTGCCCACCACCCACCCCTACAACATTGAAGACGGATCGGATCTGGACTCTGAAGAGCTAGCTGATCTGGATCTTGCGTTTGATGCTGACGATGAGGACTCCGAAGATGACGCAACCTCGCGGGCAGCACCGGGTTACCACTTCGTCGGCATGGCTGGAGAATCCGGCTCAAACGAGTCAACGACATTACCTGAGTCAATCCTTCCTGCTTTGCAGATGGAGGCAGATTCAGAAGCCGGATCAGTGGACACTGCTCCTATGGAGCAAGACCCTGAGTCTGAAGGAGAATCCGACGATTTCAGTCGGAAGGTTGCGTCCTGCTTGGGACGCCCTGTCGAGGTTTTGATGGGAAACATCTCGGATCCTAATGCCGACCCCAACACCTCGAAAGCCGCCAATGGCGAAGAAAAAACTCCGCAAGCCGGAAATCTCAAGGTGGATTTCGTACCACCACTGGCTCCATCAAAGGGGGCAGACAGAAGGCCGGCCGGAGGAGACGACATTGATGTCAAGACCGGCGACGCGGCGCAGAGGGAACACGAAAGAAAGAGGGCAAGCTGCAAGCAACTGTTGATGCCACTCCCTCCAAACGCATCGCTGGATGACATTGAGAAGCGCCGCGCCCTACTTGAGGAGCAAGCCGCCCAGATAGTAGAGCGTGAAGTTGAGCTCACAAACAAGGAAACGGAGTTCATCCGAAAGCAGGGGGAAAAGGGGGTTGACGATGTCTTCCGTCCGGCTCGTGATAAGAACCTGCATAAGAGGCTGGATTTCCGTAGCAAGTGGGAAGCCGACCATGTAGATTCAGTCTGGAGGAAGTACCACCACCGACATGACCCGGTGACAAATCTGTGTTACTTCAATACCCCAGCCAAAAATATGGAGGCTGCCCAGGAGGTCATGTTCGACAAATCTCTGGATCGTGACGCTCGACTTAAATATTCGGCTTATCTACTGGAGGTTGCACAGCAGCAGCAGAATGATTCGCAAGTCAAAACAAGGCGGCTCGTTGATGATTCGCGCCTTTGCAAGTCAACCGCTAACAAGCCAATGGCTGCTGCCCCTGCCGACCCAAATGACGGTCGGCCGGCTCAAGTAGTCACAACAAAGGCAGTAAGGACCCGAAGGACAAGCATCCTAGAGGCGCTGAATCCCGGACAGGTTCTTCATGCCATCGTGAAGCTGGTCAGGAAAGGCATCGGAGCCGAGAGCGAAAGGAGGATCCTCGCACGGAAAAGGTGGCTCCACCCTGCCAGGAGCACGACGTGAAGGGGAAAGTCAACCCCGAAGGGAGGGAAACAGAGGTCATATGCCACCTCCACCGCCGCCTCCACCGCGTAAAGAGGGAGATAACACTTCCAAATACATACCCCCTCCACGACGACAAAGGACTCCAAGCCCTCCGCGTAATGCAAGCCGGGCGAGCCAAAGCCGTCACAGGGAAGAACCAAGACAAGAAAAGTCGGTTGCTAAACCGCCACCAGCCAATGATGTTCGAAGCCTAATCGAGGAGAGGAAGTCGGCCAGAGATGCCCAATACCTCGGCCCCAAGTGTTTTGGCTGAACAATCAGAGAGCAAATTCTACCTCCCACTTTGTCGAACGTAACAAAGATGGTTGAGAAGTATAGCGGTACGGCTAATCCTGAGACCTGGCTCTCAGATTATGTTAGTGCCTGCGACATATATCAAGGCAGCACCGACTCGGCAATGCGATTCTTGCCCCTGATGTTAACCGGGACGGCACGCATGTGGATTGAAGGCCTGCCCGAAAAGACAGTTCATACCTGGAGTGATATGAAGCGTGTTTTTATCCAGCACTTCCAGGGCACATATAAGCGCCCAAAGTCGATTTTCGACTTACAGCGGTGCGTGCAGCAAAGGAACGAGTCTAGCCATGAGTTCGTCTCACGATGGAGTGAAATCAAGAACGGTTGCGAAGGCGTCTCAGAAACTCAGGCGATCCACGCTTTCAAGCAATCTCTGAGGAAGGGGACGACTTTCCGCTTCATGATCTACAGCGACGAGTCGGAAACTTTGGGGGGCTTGCTCGCTTGTGCAAACAAGTACGCCGCCGCTGATGATGACAACAGGGAGGATGCCGAAAACCGTCGACGCGAGTCCGGGAAAAAGAAGGTTGAAGATCAAGCCGGCCCTTCTCATGAGGTCGCTGCCCGGCCTTTGGAAAGGGTGGTTCAAGCAATGGCAAATGGCAAAGCAAGAAGCCGGCAAATAACCAATCATCCCGGCCACCGGCGGTGAAGTATGACGACATCAAGCACAACCCCTGTGTCCATCATCTAAGGCCAGATGGGACAAGTTCCCACACGCTCCAGCAATGTCACATTAATCGAGACATCGCTAAGGACCCCAAGGCCGGCAAGTCAAGGAACAAGCGCAAGTCCAGGAAGGACGACAAAGAGAAGGAGGAAGCTGCTTCAGAGTTCGATGATGCTGCCTCCAAAGAAAAAGGCAGCAAGTTCCCTAAGCATGCCGAAAGTCTCATCGTCAACCTGGCAACAGATTCTTCACGCAAAGAAAAGGCGGCTTGGCGAGAACTCAACGCTACGGTGCTCGCAGTCCCTCAATATCTGGATTGGTCCGACACACCCATCATATGGGATCGCAGTGATCACCCGGATAGAGTTCCTGCAAAGCGCACTTACGCCTTAGTCGTCAGCCCAATAGTCGACAAGTACAAGTTGACAAAGGTGCTCATGGATGGCGGCAGTAGTATCAACATACTTTACGCCGCAACGTTAAGGAGGATGCGCATTTCCGAGTCACAACTCACCCACAGTACTGTGAAGTTTCATGGGATTGTGCCAGGACGACAAGCTTCCTCGATGGGGCAAATTACCCTGAAGGTCACCTTTGGTGAAGCCGATAATTTTCGGACTGAGGACGTCTCTTTTGAGGTGGTTCCCTTCAGAAGTGCATACCATGCAATCTTTGGACGTCCGGCTTTCGCCAAGTTTATGGCTCGGCCCTGCTACATCTACAGCATGCTGAAAATGTCGGTACCCAATGGCGTCATCATAGTTAGGGGAGACTTCAAGAAGCCAAAGAATGCGAGGCCTCCAATGCCGTCCATGCTGAACAAGCAATCTGCAGGGAAGAGTTGGAGGACCTCAAGAAAACAATTGGTCCCGATGAGATGCCGGCAACTGAAAAGCCGTCCTCTAAAGTCGACTCAAGCTTCAAGCCAAAGGATGACACCAAGAAAATCAAGCTCTCAAAGGAGGATCCGACAAAGGAGGCCATCATCGGCACCGGTCTCGACGACAAATAGGAAGGCGAGCTCGTCAAGTTTCTCCGTGAGAACCGGGACATATTTGCCTGGTCACCATCTGACATGCCAGGTGTCCCGAGGAAACTTGCCGAGCACTCCCTAAAAGTCAACAAGGACGCAAAGCCGGTCAAGCAAGGCCTTCGTCGGCTCGGAACTGAGAAGCGCAAGGCGGTTGGAAAGGAGATCCTAAGGCTCACAGCCGCCAAATTCATTCGTGAAGTTGTCCACACTAATTGGTTGGCAAATCCCGTGCTAGTCCCAAAGAAGAACACCTCGGAGCTGCGTATGTGCATTGATTTCACCGGCTTAAACAAAGCCTGCCCTAAAGATCCGTTCGCTTTACCGCGCATCGATCAGGTCATTGATTCAACCGCCGGCTCAGAGATGCTATGTTTCCTGGACGCTTATTCGGGTTACCATCAGATAAAGATGAAGGAGTCAGATCAAATCAAGACATCCTTCACTACGCCGTATGGCAATTATTGTTATGTCACAATGCCGTTCGGCTTAAAGAATGCCGGTGCTACTTACCAAAGGTGTATGCAGCGGTGTTTGGACAAACAAATTGGCCGCAATGTTCACGTCTATGTTGACGACATTGCAGTCATGTCGAAGAAGCGTGGCGATCTCATCGCCGATCTGTCGGAAACCTTTGCAAACCTAAGGGAGTACCAGATGAAGCTTAATCCGGCAAAATGCGTCTTCGGTGTACCCGCAGGCAAGCTTCTGGGCTTCATTGTTTCCCAAAGGGGAATTGAAGTTAACCCGGAAAAGATAAAGGCGATTCAGAACATCGAGAAGCCGACTTGTCTGAAGGACATACAGCGGCTTACGGGTTCCGCCGCGGTTGTAAGCCGTTTCATCAGCCGGCTTGGAGATAAAGCTTTGCCTCTGTATAAACTCCTCAAAAGTCGGATAGTTTCGTCTGGACGGAGGAAGCAGAAGCAGCCTTAACTCAGCTGAAGTATACATTGTCGCATGCTCCAATCTTGGCGGCTCCAAAGGAAAGAGAGCCACTCTTGCTCTATTTGTCGGCCACAAACTTTGTTATCAGTGCCGTCATTGTAGTTGAGCGCCTGGAAGAGGGAAAGCAATGGCCGGATCAGCGCCCCGTCTATTTTATTAGCGAGGTATTCTCAGATTCAAAGCAGCGCTATCCCCACTACCAGAAGTTAGCCTATGGCGTATTCTTTGCCGCCAGGAAACTGCGTCATTACTTCCATGATCACACAGTTACGGTGGTCAGCAAGGCTCCGTTAAGGGGAATCATCAACAATGCCGACGCAACGGGTCGAGTCGCCAAATGGGGCATCGAATTAGCAGCTTTCGACATCCAGTACAAGACGAGGACCGCCATCAAATCTCAGGTCTTAGCCGATTTTGTTGCAGATTGGACAGAGGCGATGGACAGCACACCTTTGCCGGATTCTCAGTACTGGATAATGCACTTCGATGGCTCGAAGATGAAGGAAGGCTCAGGGCTGGAGTAGTTCTAAAATCGCCTAAGGGTGATAAGCTCAGCTATGTTCTCCGAATCCACTTCAACGCCACCAACAATGTAGCAGAGTATGAGGCTCTCCTTCATGGTCTTCACATGGCTAAGGAATTGGGAGTACAGCGCATCCTCTGCTATGGCGACTCAGATCTGGTTGTGCAGCAACTTGATGGTTGTTGGGACACAAAGAGTCCCACAATGGCGGAATACAGAAGAACAGTCGACGAATTCGGCCGATGCTTTGCCGGCTTAGAAGTTCGACATATCTCCCGAGATGACAATGAAGCTGCTGATGCCTTGGCCAGAATAGGATCCAAGAAGAAGGCAGTGCCACCAGACGTATTCCTCCATCACCTTCACAAGCCGTCCATCAAAGGCGGCGATGAAGATTACCCTTAGTCGGCAGAATCAGTTCAGGTGTGCTTGGTAACCCCAGATTGGACCACACCCTACATTGATTTCCTGGTTAATAAGAAACTGCCCAAGGACGACGAGGTGCTAAGCCGTCAAATTGAGCGTCGAGCAAAGGCGTACACGATTATTAACGGGCAACTCTACAAGAGGAGCACTTCCAGCATCTTTCAAAGATGCGTCTCTCCAGAGGAAGGACGGCAAATCTTAGAAGAAATCCACTCCGGCGAATGTGGGCATCACATGGCGGCAAAGGCGTTAGTCGCCAAGGCATTCCGGCACAGATTCTTCTGGCTGACGGCTAAAGAGGATGCTATCAACATCGTCAAGACTTGTGAAGGATGTCAGCGCTACGCAAAGCAGGTTCACTTGCCGGCTCAGGAGCTCCAAACGATCCCTATCACTTGGCCGTTCGCGGTCTGGGGCTCGACATGGCGGGACCCTTTAAGACGGCGAGAGGAGGCTTAACCCACCTGTTGGTGGCGGTCGACAAATTCACGAAGTGGGTGGAGGCAAAGCCCATCAAGAAACTCGACGGAGTAACGGCAACAAAGTTCATCGTCGAGATTACAACTCGATTCGGCATACCGCATAGCATTATCACTGACAATGGCACAATTTTGCCGTCGGTGAGCTAGCGAAGTTCTGTAGCCGATCAAAGATCCGACTCGATGTA